>CM008281.1:4329970-4929970 GCA_002319775.1 Fagopyrum tataricum
TCGACTAAAATTTGATAGATCGATAGTTTTGAGCTGGAGCAAACGAGGTATAATGGTAGATCCATGTGTCCTCTAAGCGCAATGAACCTTTGAAAGCATGGTTCCAACCCTAAATCCACATCCAATATCCAACCTCTGTATCACCACACCTACACTGGCTAGGATTTTTGAACAAGAAATTCTACAAGACCGTTGTTGAACTAGCGGAAGCGGGAGCCATGGATGGCCTTCGTCTCCGGCTTCCGGCGGCAGAGGAGGAAGTGGCCTCCCTTGGTGGCGGTGAAGATATGACGAGGGGTGGAGAGTTGTTGCTTTGTTGGGTTTGCTATATAGAGTTCGACAGAGGACGAATGAACGAAAGAGGAGAGGAGAAGAAAGATGAACGACCGAGAAGATCGAGGAAGAAAGGGCTTTTGAGTAATTATTTTACATATCTGAAGAACAAATCTAACAGAATCTTCAATTTTAAAATTTGATAAAGCTACTTTTAAAATATTGTAAAACCTATTTTAAAACGACAACCCAATTGACAAACCCTTTACTAAACACAGCTTTTAAAATATGGGTCCCACAAGAATCTAAAATAATCTGCTAAAGATAACAACTAAACAGGGCCTTAGTATCTGCAATATTGCAATGTGGTATTGCTTAGTACGAAAGTATGAAACTTTGGCACAAATTTGAATCCATTCCATCATGACGAAAAAGGATGGTCTATGTACGACTGTACGTGGTTGTATATTCAAGATCGATTATATGCAATGTGGTATTGCTTAGCGAGTGATGTAGTTCAATTTGTAATGTAATTTTGAATACTTTTGCAGAGCACGTTTATGTTTTTCATTTCCCTTTTCCCCTCGTGATTTTTAAATTTTTTTAAATCTTTGATCTCTCCTCGATTGAGTGACTCTATAGATCGGCTCGATCCATCACAAAAACTTCTTGCATTTTTTTTTTTCAATCACCTTACTCTTATCTTAGCAATCTGTCCGACGTGCACCACCTATCGGCCCGATTGATTGTCTTTAGTTAGTATGCGTGTTCTATTTTGGAATGTTATTCTATTCCTAGAAAATTTTGATAATACTCTATGGCGCTATATTTAATGGTGATGCTTGAGATTCAAGCTTGTTTAAGTCATTGAGTTTAATGTACAATGACGAGGAGGGATTATGTTTTGTGATATGACCCAACGAGGACATATGCGCGCATCTTTCTTTTTCATATGTAATATTAACTATGCATTTTAATCATCTAGAACTCATTATTGATCATCTTTCAAGATGAATGCCTTTTCTTGTTTTTACATATATGATAATTGGCGCGTTTTTGTTAAGCTTGTTATTCCCTTCCCATTTTTTATGTAATTTTCATGTTGCTACTCCTTTTCACTAGTTTACCCTTTCTTTGTAGCTCACAAATACTCTCTAGTAATTGTTAGCCTCATTTGCCCTATTCAAGAATTAGAAGGTGAAACCAAACATAAAGTTCAAGTATAGGGTTATATGTTTGGAAATGTAAAAGATATATAATTACTATCATTGTAATATCGTTCCTTGTGGTGTTGTGCATAAAAAAAATGTTATAATATATACATATATGCACCACTTGGAACAAGCTTGAGATAAGAGACTTTTTGCAAAGCATAAAGTGCTAAATTGAGAAGTGTAATGTACGATGTTGAGTTCAATTGTGAAGAAGCAAAGATCATACAGAAATGGACTTGACTGAAACTATCAAACGGAGTAGTCGTACGAACATCGGCGAAACAAGGTGCATTGATCGGCCCAACTAACAAATACATCCCTCACCTTTTACTCCTTACCCTTGGCAACATTACAACCCCATATGTTGGAGAAAAAAAGTTCCCACATCGAAAGTTAGGGGCATTCCGAGCCTAGTATATAAAGTCGGTGGGCTACTCCTCCTATTGCCAATTGGTTTTAGGATGGAAGCTCACCGGATTTATGTGATGAGCTTGGTCCTAATGCGCATGTGTGCTCGGATGCACATGACCCCCGCTTTACCCGGTTTATCTATATCGGACTTTGACATGGTATTAGAGTAGTTAGCCCTTATTCGGCTCGCGATCCTGATTGTGGGCAAGTGCAACTCGGTCTATATCCTCTAGTTGCACTCGCGGGAGCGTGTTGGAGATAATAAGTTCCCACATTTGAAAGTTTGGGGCATTCCGAACCTAGTATATAAGGTTGGTGGGCTACTCCTTCTATTGCCAATTGGTTTTAGGATGGAACCTCATCAGGTTTATGTGTTGGGCATGGGTCTAATGCGCATGTGCGCTCGGATGCACACGACCCGAGCTCTACCCAGTCTGTCTGTATCGGACTTTGACACCATAAAAAGACATTTTGATACTATTTTAATTGTAGGTAAGCGAGCCATATAGATTGAGAACGCTATGGCCATGGTAAGATTATGGGCATTAATCATTGTATTTGTGTTGAGTTGAGAGTCATTATATATACCTAAAACACAGGTGAGAGAGTTAGACACATACCCTTGAGAGGTCATGGAACTTATGAGCTTTGACTTGTCCAAATTAATGAGGTAGCTTTGGTTTTGAAAACTTTATCTTATCAACTAAAATAGGTACATGAGCCCTTTGCATAGAGGTATTTTCTGATCTTACTTGGGGACAAGTAAAATTTACGTAGGGGGTATTTAATAACATCCATTTTAGCGTCTTTTTTCACCATCATTCTTACCAATATCTTGAGTATATAATGTATATTTCCTTCATATTATGGTAGATTTCATTCCCTTTTGTGTATTGGTGATCTACTTGTACATCCATGTTATTGCACACATTATAGTCCTTCCAAAAGCTAAAATGGTATTACTATAGCCTATAGGAAGAATATCTATAACACACCAAAGTTCTCCCTGTGGTCAAGGAAGTCCGGGTCAAGACTAAATTTATTGAGATCCGATATTGAAGAAAATGAAGACCGCTCAAGGCCCGGTGTCGATCGGCCCGACTTGCATGCCCTACCTATATGCCCGATATGTCTCACTTTCTAAGCACTTGACCTTATCTTCCAAAACGATGGGATTTGCTACCAATCGAGCTATTCATTGTAGTTGTCGGTCCGATTCCCCTAGTATGTAAGTACGATCGCCAACGTCAGATGGGATGATCTATCATTCTATTTCCTTCAATTTATCACCCTTAGATATAATGTTACTTGGAAGATATAATTTATCTTTTTATTATTTTATTCTTTATAGGTAGGGTATAGTAGGAATAGCCTAAATCCTAAGAGCATTAGGTTAGATATCCTCCTTATAAATAAGATTTTATAACCATTAGTTTCTTTATCTAGTTTTCATTTGATAATTTCACCGAAGTCATTGAAGTTGTCGGCTGACTTGCCCTGTCAATTGGACTGGTCGATCATTGTTCACCATTAGTAATAAAGGCAAAATTGATAAGTTCATGTTCTACTAATTTATGTTTTTAGGGTTTGTAGAGCCCGACTATGCATGAAATATCTATGATGTTGATGACAATCTATATCCCTTTGATTATATGTCATAATTCATGTGTTATTGTAGTTTATTGTTTGTCTAGATATTGCAAGATGTGAAAGGTGCGTACATACATACTTTTATTCTATATGTGTTTTAAGGTGTTAATTGCAATATGTGATAGTACAAGGTTATTTCCTTTATAACATGATATATATGATGATTGAATATGATTATTGTCAATTGAGATTGAAGATGCATTGTTGTGGTGATTCAAATTCTAGAATACCCTTTATTATTATTGAGTTACAATTTATGTTATTCTTGATTCTTCTTGATTTTGGATAATCTGATACAATCATACAAACCCCTTTCTCTCCCTCACCACTATTGTCGTACAATCTATAAACATGCTGGGTCGATTGACTTCATCGATCAAACCGATTTTTGTGTTTCTCTGTATTACTTGGGTTTATGTGATCGTCTTGTTCAATTAGAAACTTTTCTGTCTTCGACCGTGTTGGACTAAATAAGTTCCCACATTGAAAGTTTGGGGCTATCGATACCTAGTATATAAGGTCGGTGGGTTACTCCTCCTATTGCCAATTGGTTTTATGATGGAACCTCATCGGGTTTATATGCTGTGCTCGGGCCTAACGCGCATGTGCTCTCGGATGCACACGACCCCGCTCTACCCGGTCCGTCTGTATCGGACTTTGGCATGGTATCAGAGCAGTTAGCCTCTATGTGGCTCGCGATCCTAACCTTTGGGCAAGTGCAACTCGGTCTATATCCTCTAGTTGCACTTGCGGGGGCGCGTTGGACTAAATAAGTTCCCACATTGAAAGTTTGGGGCTATCCATACCTAGTATATAAGGTCGGTGGGTTACTCCTCCTATTGCCAATTGGTTTTAGGATGGAACCTCATCGGGTTTATGTGTTGGGCTCGGGCCTAACGCGCATGAGCGCTCGGATGCACACGACCCCGCTCTACCCAGTCCGTCTGTATCGAACTTTGACAGACCGGAACGACTTTCCTTCTTTTTTGGGCCAATCCTTACCTTTTGTTTGTTGTTTGTGTGTGTTTGCTTTCCGGCTTTACGATTAATCGTTCAAATCGTTACCTTGTTCCACTGTGTTCGATCCTGATTTTTTTTTTCTTACTATAATCGAGTCTTGTATTTATTTGCGAGATCTAAGACTCACATTTCACCACTCAACTATCCTTAAAGACACGAACTAGAGATTCATAAAGCAATTACGGGTGTTTTCTAAATTCTCAAATACCTCAACTAACTGTGTATCATTATACCTCAATACCTCAAATTAAATCGTCTTTAATGTATCGATATCTTAAACCAAGCTTGTTATAATAAGACAATAAATCTAGGTATACTGATACAATGGGTCAGGAGAAATATATTTTGGGCCCATGGATTAATGGGCCCGGGGCGACAGGGGGTGCGGGGGGCTTCACCCCCCGCGGAGGATTTTATCTATTTATAGAATCCTATCTATTTATAAGGAATTCTATCTATTTGTAGGATTCTATTATTTATAGGACTCTATCTATTAATAGAGGATTCTATCTATTTATGGTTATAAATAGATAGGTGTAGGGTTGTATTCATTATCCACCAAAGTATATTGAAAACCCTAGCTGCAAGGTTTGTGCAGCAAAACCACAAAGCGTTTTGTCTTCTCTTCTTCTCTATATATCTGAAGTAACTCGTTGAAAGATCACAACAAAGCTCAATTCAACCCAACATAATCAACTATGAATAATCCCGGAAAATCGACTTTTTTCAGGGAATTTCTCCTAAACTTTTACTTTACCACACTAATCAAACTACATATACATATTCGATCGGGTAGAGTTCGGCCGATAAATTTTATAAGATCATATGGGAGATTATAATCCCACAATAGTCTATAATCCAACTTCATAATTTTTTTTAAAAAAACTCCATCTGCTGATAATTAATTATCATTTTAAAATTTGACAACATTTTAAAGAAAATATTAAATTACATAGACTTATAAAGTAATTTAATTCTTATCAATTATTTAATACTTCATCTAGTCAAATTTCTAATTTTAAAACAATTTATTTATGATTAAAGGGAGTATCAATATTCATTGTTCAATTTAGTTTTTTTTATATAATAATATCGTAATAACTCGTAGTCAATGATGATTGATAAAGTGATACATTATTAAAATAATAGAAGGGTGTATTGTATTGTTCAACAATAAGGTACTATAACTACTAAACGGCCTAGCTTGGGTACAAATGGATAAACGGACTTGACTTTTGGTCAAAACCTATCCGGATTTGATCACGGCCATCGTACGAGTTGTATGAGTCGAGCATTGTCATGCTCAAACTCGTTTATAAATAAACCGAACTTAATTTTTAGCACAATTTTAAATATATTCATATACGAAATTTTTCACGGGTTTAGATCAAAATAATCCACCCACTTCAAATCAATCGGAGGGTTTTGTTCAAAATATATACCCTTCTTTTCCTCCTTTTTTTTTTTTTTTACTGATTTTTTTGGACCTTTTAAAATTTGGCCGACCAGTCCAAATCAATTGGAGTTTTTCGTCATGGTCCAGTCCAATATTCCGGCCAGCCCTAATTATTGCAACCCTTACCAAACATTAGTCTGAAATTGATCATGTTCAATCTGGTTCACGAATCCTCAAATCAAAATATCACTTGAGCCCTAAATGACCAACCAATGCCAACACATTCTATTGGCCGGCCCAAAATGTTCAAAGAAGACGGCTCTTCAACAAGCCTACAAATTAAAAGTTCAAATAAAAATAACATATGAACCGTCCTGAAACAAAAGAACAACTAATACAAAGATAAGTATATAATTTCTGAGTAAAAAAATAGGACAGTAGAGCACTCTCTAGCAAGAAGTAACTGAGAAGCCTCACAAGTGTATCTGGTTCTCAAATGGAACCTCAGACCATAGCGGCGCCAGCTAAGAATTAGCTGCACCTGAATCACGAGAACGAACTATGGACAAAGCAAAACAAATGTAAAGTCTCAATCAATGAGCATCTTCCATCAACAGAAGTGAATACACATCTAAACAACAGGATACCCTCAGACAAAGAGACATAACCATGTCAACTGTTCTAACCTTAAAAAAGATACATACATATAATTATACATAGATTTTACCCTCGTACACAAGACTACAACTTCAGTCAAGGACAATGGTCTTCTTTATAAGTAGATATTCTCATTCTTGGTTGAGTTCCTGCTGCAGTATATGAAAAGTGTAATATGTGAAATTGATGATCAGTGAGGAATCACTATCAAAAGCTATAGGATGTTTAAAGAGATAGATACCTAGTTCATTTTTGCGGCTTCTTCCAAAGCCCGCCAATCTTTCTAAGTACATTACCATTCTTTTTCTTGAATGCGTCTTCATTATCATCATCATCATCCAAGTAAGGCGAGTTAATCCTCACTGTGACAGGGCTATATCCATTTTTGTTATTATCAAGCGAACCTGTCCTTCGAACAACCCTCCCGTTATCCACAGGTGAAGATAACATTGAAGCTGCAGCTTCAGCTGCCTTTCTCCACTGATCTGATTGCACCTTGAGCCTTCGTAGCTCGGCTTCCAGTTCAGCATTTGCTGCCTGTGCTGCCTCAAGCTGCTCAGCTGCCCGAGCTGCCCTTTTTTTGCTCTTCTCAGCTTCCTCCATTGTAGCCTCAAGTTTC
This sequence comes from Fagopyrum tataricum, assembly GCA_002319775.1. NCBI lineage: Eukaryota > Viridiplantae > Streptophyta > Magnoliopsida > Caryophyllales > Polygonaceae > Fagopyrum > Fagopyrum tataricum. The sequence goes on from CM008281.1 coordinate 4,337,211, forward strand.
ACCATCGTGTCCTGGCCTATCTCTGATTCTTCCACAGGATTTTCTTCAGATTTATAACCTCTTTTGAGAATTTCATTCTCGTCTTTTATGTTCTTGAGTTCGGTCTCCTTATCCATTAGGTTTGTCTTCAGATTTGCTACCTCTTTTGCAAGCCTTTTCAATTCGTCTTCCAGGTTGTCGTCTTGGTGATCTGATGAGGATCTCCTGATCTTCATGTTAAGGCATTCATTCTCCTCTGAAATGCCCTGCAGCTCATTTTCCTTGTCCATGAGATTTGCTTTTAGCTCTTCAATAGTAGATTTAGCTTGTTTCAGCTCGGCTTCCAGCTCAGCTTGTTTCGTGGTTGATATCGAGCTAATTTGATCAGCCAACTCTTCAGCGTTTTTAATCTGTGCACTGCTCTGTGCTTGTTCATCATGATGTCTGAATTCTGCAGCCTCCAGAGTCGATTTAAGTTCCCTCACCTGTGTTCTAAGACTCACAAGTTCATCAATTTCATTCTGATCATCTGCTAATACAATCTCAGATTTTTCGTCAAGACGAGCTTTGAGTTCATTGACTTGGCCTTCTAGGAGGGTGACACGTCCTTTCGAGTCCTCTAGCTCAGACACAACAGAATTGTAAGCTTCAACGGATTTCATTCCATCATTTCTAAGAGTGTTTACAGTTTGTTTTGCTTCCTCCAATTGAACTAGAGTTTCTTGGACTAGCCCTTGAGCTAAAGCTTCAGATTCCTTGCAACTCCTTATCTCGTCCTTCATGTTCTCCAAAAGGTTGAGTGTTTCACCGAGGTTTACCTTTAGACTTTGAAGCTCAATGTCGGATGACTCTCTTGTTCTAATGTCAGCATCTTCACACTTAGTTACCATTTCAAGCTGTTTCTTGAGGGTTTGAATTTCATCCAAGGCAGATTCAAGAGAAGATGCATCAACAGAGTGTTGCTTTCGGATAATATCAAGTTGAGTCTCCCAAGCTTTGTCTTTTTCGTCGGATATACCCTTGAGCTCTGCAATATCAGTTTCTTTAAAAACACACTGTTCCGCAAGCTGCTTTTGGGTCTCTTCAAGCTGTGAGGATACAACTGCTAGCTGCTGTTGTAGCTCTTCAGCATTCACTTCAGCTTCTTCCTTTGATGCTTTAGTAGCAGATAGCTGCTCCTTAACCTTTTTCAGGTCATCTTGTAGCTCAGAAATCTGAGTTTCTAACTCGGACACTCTACTCGGGCGCTTCTTCTGTCAAAACATTTTCATGGGGTAAAATAATTAAGACATAAAAACAAGATGTTATTATAGGGTTGAAAAAAGTTAAAAAGCATGACAAGCAATACTTAGAGCCCATTTGGTATCAAATCTTGATATCAGGTAGGTATGGGTTCAAGTATCACTCATACAGTCGAACCCATACGGCTTTACCTAGTGCTTGGTACATCAGGATATGGAATTATATTCAAAGTCTTTACCATAACAATATTTGAAGGTATGGATGTCTTCTTGATGCCCCATTATCAAAAATTTATATCAAACAATAGATATAACTTATAAGATATCAATCCGATCTTAAAAGCGCATATTAAACAACGATACCTGGTCTGTTGAGATCTAGATACGGACATCAATTAATAATCCAAAACATTTCTAATAAGTAATTACTGGCTCCTCTGAATAAATCCTTCTTTTTTTTTCGCAAAATCTTATCACATTTAGAGTATGGCAGATAGAAATTGATATAAAAAGGAGCAATCTCCAAAGTTCAAAATGCCGTTTAGAACACAATTGTCTATACGTGATGCACAGTCAACAATAAGGTCAGCTGGGAATACCTCTGGAACAACCAGGCTTCTTGGTGACTTGCGCTCAGGTATCTTAGGACTTCTATCCTTTGGAGTCCTTACAATATTGGATTGAGGAGACGCAGGGCTGGATGATCCAAATCCAACAGGATTGAGTTTCAGTTGTCGTGCTACACGGGGTGATACCTTTTTCGGTGCTTCAGATGATCCATTTCTAATGTAAAGAAAAAAACAATAAAATCAATAATTATGAACAACTAACTCTTTGTGCTTTGCTAATCAACAAGCTTTAAACTCTAACTTTGTATATCCTGCAACCATTGAACTACAGTTTGTCCAATAGATGATTCAGTTGCTAAAACCAGACCGACAACAATAGACAACTATAGACTAATTAATAGTGACAGTAAAACCAAGTATATGAAACTATGTAGTAGTCACTTCACAAAGAACTAAGAATCAACAAAACATGGCTACACTAAATTCACTAGACTCAACATTGCCTAGAAAATAAATCATTGAAAGGTCATTCTTCCACTCTCAACAGACCCATTCAAAAATTATAAATCAAAATGGATGAAAATAGCAACAAATATTACCTTGCTTTTGGAGTCTCCATAATGTAGGTTGAGAAACTGCAGTTTCCTTCTTGTTCAGGAAGCAGAAGTATTAAATACAGTAAGAAAGAAGCCAAACCAATTGCACACAAAATAAAGGAAATTTATTGCATTCTGGTTATACCTGTAAGGAGGAACCCTGAAAAAGAGGCAGATATAATCACAAAGAAGACGGGTTTAAATTAAAAACAAAGGGTAGATAGAGGATGGCATCCAATGCAAAGTTTGCAAACTGCACATGGCTGAATTTAAAGTCTAAGAGAAGTTAGACACCAAACAAATAAGATTAAATTTGAGAAAAAAATGAAGGAGGGAAATTTGGAAAAAGAGCATTGAATGTTTTGATGTGTACAAACAAAGAAGGTTGTAGTATTATTGAAAACACGAGGGGAGTAGGTACAAAATTCAGTCATCCAGCTGCCATTAACGGTACATCACATTCACACAATTTAAATATATATTTTAAAAATAAGATAATAAAATCACAGAAGAACTGAAGAAGAGTGAAATGTGGTGGCAATTTGGTACTATTTTGGATCTGCTAGGGTCAATTTGGTAACTTAAATAATTTATAAACATCAGTTATCAGCAAAGGCGAGTGCTGGTCCGCCATTAATGCCGAAAATTAAGGTGTATTGACAGTTGACAAGCAGAAACAGTTCACACAAATTTGAAAAATAATACTAAATCAAGACAAGGAAAATGAAGAGAAACTGTAAAACGACAAGAAAAAAGGAAGCAAAAAGGGAATCAAAAGTTTTCAGATAGAACTCCAAAAGGGGGAAATGCTTTTGAAAGTGCAAAATCGTTTAAATTTCAACAAAGATCTAACAACTACTGGATAAAACGAAGGGGAAGCTGAATCGAATAGGATTAACACCATGAACATGGCATCGCAGGATTCGCAGATAAATAATCCAGAGCGAGAGAGAGAGAGAAATGTGCGTTGTCTGACCTCAAATACGGCAAGGATACAAGCAAGAGAGAGCGTGAAAACTTCGAGAAGTCTGATTAAGAGCATAAATTTGAAGCTTCCATTTGCATTTCTGTGCTTCCTTTTTGAATTTTGAGCTCACAGAAGAGAAGCCAAATTAGAAGCCCTGATTTTCAACGGGGGAGCGACTGAACAGCGCGGAGCAGTTTGTCGTATCACCAATTTTTATTATTTTATTTTAGTTTTTTTTGAAAGGTTATTTTTAAAAAAAAATTTAGTTGGTGATATGACATATGAGTAATTGCATAAACTAATTTCAATTTTATTTAGTAGTGTTTGGATTGGAATCCAAATGATTTGATTAATTAGAAATTTTAAATTCATAATACTTTAATTAAAGAAAACAAGATATGAGTTATTTCAAAATATAATTTATATTAATGATATACCAAATGTCATATTTTTTTAAATTTTTTTATATTCCAATTCTAATAATAAGCCAATTGAAATGTGTCCAAAATATAATCTCAGAAAAATAACCTAATAAGCACTTATAACCTTTTAATAAATAAGCCCTTATGCGTTTTTTCCGTTCGTGTTCGACACTTTTGATTTTCTTGCACCCGATATTGTTAAAATTCGAGAATACAACGTGTTTTGTATGTCAACGAACTTGTTGTCCACCTTACTCCTAACACTACGTAAATTATTTTATCTATAACAAAATTATACCTCAAACTAAAAAATCATTTATAATACATCATTAATTTTTTTGTACATGTAGTACAAAATTAATATTATTAAATAAAACATAAGCTATATATAAATTTATATTATAACATAAACAAAAATTTAAATTGTCATATTTTTTGATTTTAATAATAATTTACAAAAAATAATATATTTTGGGTGTATTAATCGGATAAGTCAATTTTTTAATTAAGTAGTTAGAAAATAAAAGAATAAATTTTGATAATTACTTTTCTAATTTTATAATTTAGATAAATTAGTTTAAAAACTCACTAATTAAACAAAAGAATAATCTGAAAAACTATTTATACAAAATTTCATATGATCATAATGTCAAAAGCTAAAGTGCATGATTTTCGTGACATTCATTTATATCTTGTACAACTATATGAAATGTCAAAAGCACACCAAATTTCATAATGATCATAATATCTTATCGTCTCTTCACACGTGGATACAAGTACCAAAGGCTTTACCATTATGAATTGTTTCTTCTATCTTCGTCAATCCAAATATAAAATAAAAAAATCAACTTGTCTCGTTCGTGTAAAGTTTAGCTTGTGTCCACCTCCTTAGCATCTCAAGTGAAGCCTTGGGTTGATCCATCGGAACCATGTGTCCAGCATCATACACCTAATTTCCCATAAATAGAAAAAGCTTAATTATATAAAGGTTCAATTGCATGCAGTGATGCAGGTTAAAAAACAAGAATTTAAGGTAGATATCTAATTTCAATTGGTTTTACTAAGAAATTTATTAGTTTTATACATTGGATTTTCATATATTGTCAATGAGTTTTATAATAAAATTTTATCAAGTTTATAGGTTGAGAGTTTTGACGCACGATGCATCTATATAGATGTTCAAAATCCTAAATAATTTGACAACCGAAATTCTTCACGGTATCAAAAGGTTTGTTCTAGATCAAGTCCTAGCTTACTAGGTTTGTCATTATTAAGACATTGAACGCGTCTAATAGGGCTGTGTAATGTGTAGGAATGAACCGTCAGTAGTTTCACGTGTTAACGGTTCGGACCATATAAGACAAGATCTAAATTTTTTTTTATACATAATATATATGTTCAACTGGTCTTGTTTAAACATGGGTTGGATCATATCTAATTTACTTTACTTTAAAAATAATGAAAATGGAAAAATGGCCCTTCTCTTGGTCTGGACCGATAATGCACAACCCAAACAACACCCCTCGAGTCTAAACCATGTCAACTGTGACCGTTTGGCCCAGTTGCCAATACGATAGCTTTTTATATATATAAAGTAAAGCAATTCGATGCACTAGACGAGACACCGTCTAATGGATCGAAATGCAGAAATAAATCGACGGACAAACCGTCATCAAAATCTAAACAAAGAAGATCAAAGATATACATAAAAGTACAACAAGCTCTTTATACTCATATTGAAACTATGTTATATGTGTATTGATAAATTCCGGTCAAATAAATAATATATTAAGGATTTTATGTACACCTAAAAATAGGTGCATCGTGCATGAAAGTCCAACACATAAGTCGAATTATGTTTTAGATCATGTTTTATCCTAAGCAATTGACAAGTAATTATCCAACCTTAAGTAGTATGATATATGTTTTTTTTTTCTTTTTTTATAATGGACGTGAGGTACTTCAAATACTTCGTGCCTCCTTAAATGTCCACCGAGTCAAGTGCAACTGTTTGACTTTGTTGACACTTGCTAACGTGCCTCAAAGATGACCAACCAGACCAAACGGAACAATTGTTAATGGCTGCTAGAGCCGTGCATTACTGAACTGGACCAGAAATTGGTTCGGCTCAGTCTTGGTCTGCTATCAATATTGGATCCAGTCCGGTCTGGGCCAGATTAGACCGGAACTTAGTGAACCCGTATATTCTTTTGAGAAAAAAGATCCGGTCTAATACGGTCCGTACTAAACTTCACACGCTAGCAATCCGGTTCGATAGTTGCACAACCCTAGCGTTCGTATGAGATCTTAATAAGAAGATACATATATACCTTGAGAAAAGCAAGTGAACGATGGCTCTTGAGTTGGCCTGCAACGACACCATCGACCTCAAACGTAACATTACCAGCTGACGCAAACGCTTCCTTCCCAGACCAATCCACCGCGTGCACCCACCTCCAGTTTCCTGCCCCAACATAAACCAATCAACACAACAAACAAACTACAATTTTACCTTAATTTGTGACTACTACAAATCTTATATTTACCAAGCCAGTTGCATATGAGGTCATATTCTCCTGCATAAACCAGCAGCTTGATTCCATCCTCCAAGAGCTCCGGGATCCCCGTCTCGAGATTCTTCATCCAATCGCTCTGCATTGCCGAGTAGACCGTTGAACTACACGACACAAACTCGATGTCACCGACTCCTAGGGCGTCGCGGACCGTCTTCTTGTTAAGAAGCTTCTCCATTTGTGAGAAGTCATAGCACAAGTCTGTGTTGCACTTCTTCCTGAAATCATAGTACTACAATACAATGTACATGAAAACATCGTATTTTACTAGGTCCGTTAAACGAGATGAGTTACTCGGGCTTGGCTAGTAAGAAATTCGGCCTGAGTTTGTTCACTTTCCAAACAAGGGGTTTATATAAATATATCTTAAAGCTCGTGTAATTCTGTCTAAAATTACTCTATTGGAATGTTATCAGTCAAACTACTTGAAATCGGCTCGCGTTCGTTCACTTTTTAAACAAGCTGAATACAAACACTTTTTATTATTGTTCGTTTAAATTTAATACTCGGCTCGAACTCAACTCAGTTATAAACGAGCCGAGCTTTGAACACGCCAACTATGGGCTAGTATAACTTCCCTATATTTTAGGTCAAATAAGAAAGAAAATCATATGCACGATTCATGTTCAAGATTCTTACGTTAAGATTGTCGCCTGCAATGTTCATGATCTTGTTGAAGATGTTGGTGCAAACAGTGTACGCCGATAAGCAAGAGTTGTCATCATTATCAGTGCCTAAAGTGCAATAAACTCGCATTAGAGTTCATTTTAGTACTCTACTTAAGAGAAGAAAGTTTAGAAAATGGAAGAACATTAAGAAAGATTACCACAAAGCTCAATGGCTTGTTCACAAGAAGGTACCATTTGTGTCATTATTCGTCGATGATCGGATTCCTTGATCAGCCCGTTGTTCAAGGCATAGTCCGCGTATGCAGCATATTGGATCTCGGGGTTCGTTAGTCCATTGCCTATCGCAAATCCCTACTCAAGCCATGGAAGATCAGTACTAGTTCATCCATAACCCGTCAACCAGAAAAAGGATAAAATCATGGTTCGTATTGTTAGATGTGACTTAAAATCAAGAAGTAGCCGAAAGAGCACGACTAAACATACATGACCCAACTCGAGCTTGTTTACTTTCTAAACGAGCTTACTATGAGCACTATATTGTATATATCCAAATCTGTAGGATAAATTAGTAAAATAACCTTAAGGTTGATATGAATTCCTTGTTGAGCTTGATTTCCATGATGAACCCTAGATGCAAAGGCAGGGATATAGTGACCGGCATAAGACTCGCCGGTAATGTAGAAGTCATTGTTTACATATTCAGGATGCTCCTTGAAGAATGCCTATAAGAAAGACAAGTGTTTATATTTTGATGATCAATGTTGTTGTGCATGAAAATAACGAAAGAGATTAACCTGCAAGAAGTCGTATAAGTCATTGCTAACGCCGAGTTCGTCGTGGCGGATGTCGTCGTCGTCGGTTGTGTAGCTGAAGCCTGTGCCAGTAGGCTGATCTACATAGATGAGATTTGATACCTGACTTGCATTCCAATTCGGTTAAGTATATAAATTAAACACGGTTAATTGTTATACAAGTCAAAAGAGCCGAACTTAAATAATTTCATGTTCAGCGAACTCGCTTAGAATCAAGTCAAGCTTGGGCCGAGTCTAACTCATGTTTGGCTCGCGGACTTTCCACCGAGCTTGGCTCGAGCTCGTGTTACTTATTTTCTTCTAGTCGAGTTCAAGTTCTTTTTTTTATCACATCTTTGTAAAATGCTTTTATGAACGAGCTACTCGACTTGTTTAAAGCTCGAATTTGGCTCGAGCTTTACAATATGTTCATCGTCAACTTGTTCTGTAATTTGAACTAAACCCAATCTGAACTTTTATCGAGTAGCTCGGATCACATACGACCCTAGCCGAAGAAAGATAGAATCACTACACTTTCCAGATCAACTAAATCGGATTCCGGGTACAAGAATTATGAATGTAGGTTACCTTGTCCCAACCAAAATCATTCCAAGAGAGGGTTAAGTTAGGGGAGATGTGAAAAGGGCCATTCTCATAAAAGAGGGCAAGTTCACTGCTACAACCTGGACCTCCGGTTAACCAAATCACAACCGGATCGCTCTTGTTGTTTCTTGACTCGAAGAAAAAGTAGAACATCCTGCATGCAATCCACACAATAACATAGACATTAATAAGTCAACTTGTGTCAGGTTACCTATCCTCTCTAAAATCAACTAAGTTACGTACAACTAATCCATATGTTAAAAGTCTTCTCTTTAAAGTACAAACCAACACAACTTTTCATACTTGGTAACTCCAATCATGATGGAGGAATATATACTAAGACATTTCGATCCAATTACTACTACACACGTATCAATCGAGTCCTAATAGTTCACTTGGTATGCTTGTAGGAATAAGATTAAAATTAAGACTCAAAATAGATCGAGGAATGATCTAATCGATTCCTTAATCATAATGTTTGATGTTATAAATTAAAATTTTGGGTTGAAAATAAGCTGATATTATAAAATAATGACCGATGTTTAATTCGCACGTGATCAATCAATGATCTAAAATACCTTATTTGGAAAGACAAGTTGAAATAACTCAAACCCGTGAAAAAGTCGAGAATCAAGGAACGATTATCCTCTGAAATGACTCATTTCGATACATTTTGTTATCAAACAAGGGAATCAGTTTGAGTAATTTCAAAACCAATTCAAAAACTGAATCATGATTCCGTGAGAATTGTCACAAACAAAACGCTCAAAATATTCGGGGGAACTTTTCTACCGCGCAAAGTGAATTTTCTGATAAGTTAATATAAAAATGGCTGTCAATTTCATATTTTCATTGTATCCTTGTGACTTTTTTTTTTTGCAAGGATTCAACCATATTAGGTATAAGCCTATTAAAATATCTAATCATAATAATGCAGAATATCAATCACTAGATAATGACACAGAAATATCTATCACACATTAGTACAAATTAATGTCGATCACTAGAGTTATATAAACATCGATTAAACCCTCACACACTTGCAACAACTTATAATAAATGTATTAATCATTGAAGCAACCAAATCCATTAATTTGCGCAAATGGTAGAGAAGGTATGCATGGTATGTGAACCCTAGCTAAAAGCCCAGACCAACCCTTAAATTCATTCCAAGTACTTGCAAATCAAGAAAATAAATTGCATTTGGGACATCTTGTTCTATACACACACCTAAGTTTGGGCGAGAACAAGAGAACAAGCGCTTCTACGCTATCTAAGAACGGTTTACAGTTTTTCGTAAACTAATTCACAATATAAACCATTTTACAATGTAAACTAGTTTTGAAGTTGATGTAGAATATTTTGCAAGTTATTTTATTTTCTAAATAGATCATTAACATAAAATTAATTTCACATTTTATGATCAAAACATCGCAAATTAGTCCACGAGTAATGTCAACCGTTTGTTGTCTTCGCGTCAATGACCAATTTGAGATCCATGACTAACAAGTGGTCGAATCCTCCTCAGTTTTGCGGTATCATAACATTCCAAGAGGTTGGGCTAAATCATTTGAAAAATCTTTTCATTTTTAATAAAGAAAAGTAATTTAATCACAAAAATACTAGAAAATTCGACATACAAATTAACCGTCAAGAGAATAAACCATTATCCATACTAAACAAGCAAAACGACGAAAAGTAGATGGTGGGCTATAATAGGCCACATACAACATTATCGTGAAAGAACCTTTAGCTCATCGATTAAAATAACATCACCACGAGAATACATAGAGCTATTTCCAAATTGAACAAGAATTTCTTTCATGCATAAACAAAGTAATAAAAGATTCAAACCAAATAAATCAAAACATTGCAACGAAATGAAAATGGATAACTGAAGATTCAATCATAATTCATAAAGGGCAAGATTCACTAACCTTGCATCTTTGGCATGCGAGAGCTTGTAATAGCCAGCATGGTGTCCCAAGTCTTGAACAGAAGTTCCAGGATCAGTTTCTGTTAGTAATCCATCAAGCTTCAACCGCTTCTCAACAAGCCCAGACGAGACCGCGGACCCCAACCCGCGGTTAACCGAATGCCCAGGGAAGAGATTGAGTTGCTTAATCATCCTATCCGCTTCGATCTTCGGATTAGCAGTTTTTGGCCACAAACCCATAGCATTTGATGATAAGGTTGTTGAGAGGCCGAGAAATGTTGCAAGAAGAAGCCAAAATAAAGAAAGAAAACGCGTTTTTGTTGTTGTTTTCGTTGTTGCCATTGTTGCAAAGCTCGAATAACTAAATTCTTTGAGCTGAATAGAGATTGATTTTGGAGGAAGAAAGAGAGTGAGGTTTTGTTGCGAGGCTTTCTTTTGGCGGGGAAAAGAGAATGGTCTAACTGTTGTTATGTATTATTAGTATTATGATTATGCATGATATATACTTTTGTTCAGGATAATATTATTTATTTATTTATTTACGATATTTTATTTATTTTAGTTCTTTTATTTGCAGTAACATAACAACGTTAATGTGAATGAGAGAAACTATTGATTTTCTTGTGAATTAGGAGAGAAAATATTATTTTGCTTACCACAACTTTCACATGGTTAGGTAGCCAGTTTCTTGTTGTGACCCGTAGAAAAAGAAGACATTGATTAGTATTTTTTTTACAATTAAGACTAATGATCAGAAGTTGCGTAGAGCGTACATGTATTAAAAATCCAATCCATAAGGTTAAATTGGTTAATGGGATTTAATAAAATGTACTTATCAAAACATTTTCGGCATTTTCATACCAAAAGTTTATTAGATATGCATGCATCTCTAAAACCATATGAAAATGTGTATCGTAATTGGTAAGTGTGTAAATAGGTTCTGGTTCTGGTCCGATCCAACTAGAATTTATGTGAATTCCACGGTAGATCGACCCGGGACCGGACCATTACAGTCTTTCAATCCGGATTTAGATCGTTTCGATCGGGCCATAATTTCATTTATGAGGATGGTTCTTGCGTTAATTCGTATGGTATAAAACCACAACAAATTAGGCCGGATCAGTTAATGAGCAATGTAGGTTTCAAAATTTATATAATTACATTTCAAAAAAAAAAAAGATTTACGGTTTGACCCGGTTCATAATTTTGTATAATTCTAGACAGAAGCATACTATAAGCCGGATTTGGTAAAAACAAGAATTGTGGACCGAGACATAAAAAACCGGGCCTGGTTTCGAAATAAACATTCCTAAGTGTGCGCCTCTCATGTATATAAACTACCCATTAAAAACGAAGTCTCAAGCCTCTTCATCATGTTCGAGAATGAGAATTTCGAAAGAAGAACTGAGAGCCTCTCACTCACTGCACACCTGCTATATCTCTGTTTCCATTAGGGGCTACATGCTATCGGAACTACATGTAGACTGTCGCGTCGAAACTCACTTTTGAAAGTGAAGTGAAATAACCACCAAAGCCTAAAAGGCAACCGTTCTCTTTTGATCGTGAACCACCCTCTTCCCTATCTCTCTCGACCCATTCACCAGAGTATGTTGAGCTTAAATGCCTTCATTCTCATATCATCTTTTATGATCTCTGGGTCTTCTAGCTATGAAATACTCCTAGGCGCATAAGCATAATATGCTTAAACTATTCCACAAAGCTTAAAAGGAACACAAAAAGGTGAAACAAAGAAAATTAATTAACATATTTCAGTTGGTTTAGCTTATCTAAAGAGTATATCGAACAATTATAATCCTAATAATTTTTCATTTAAGTTGTAGAGGTTAAGAAAAAATATTTCTCTCAAATAACAATATACAACAAATTGCAAAACAAGATAAAAAAAAAAAAAAATTGCTCTCAAGTAGCCTATATAACTTTGTCCAATTCATCCTCAAATATATTTTTTTATTATTGTTTGGAAAATTTCGCATAATGTTCCTGTTCTTTTGACTTTTACGGATTTTTTTCAAGGTTTTTCAGCTTTTGAATGTTGCCTTTGAGCTTTAAACTTTTTTAAATTATACTCTTCTATCATTCATAAATCAACATTTTATTAACATTTAAGGGAACAAAATAAAATTATTCTTTCAATAAGTCATTTATATCTTTAAAATAAATATTACCAATAACTAGCAAATTATATTTATCTATCTTCCCCTCAAAATGTTCAATTATGGACGATAGAAGGACATAATACAAAAAAAAGAAGTCTAAAATTCAAGGACATCATCCAAAAACTAAAAAAGCTTTGGGTATAATCTGAAAAGTTCAAAAGTACAAGGCACAATACAGAATTTCCCAAATAATAATAAAACATAAAAATAAAAATAAAGAAAAATTAAACCAAAGTTATATAAAGCTTATGAAAACGCTAAGGGCGTTTTTATTACGGCGAGTTTTTTTGTTAGTTTAAGTTTTTGATGTAGCTTAAGCTTTTTGTGCAGATTTTGGGTAGAGTTTAAAGATAGTTGTAAATTATGAAAGTTGAATGAAAAATCTTATAAGTGTTTGGTAAGAGGAGATTTGTGGGTAGATTTTTTACGATAAATTTACCAAAAATCTATCAAGTGTTTTGGTAAGAAGAGATTTGTAAGGATTATATAGGTTTATAAAAAGCTAATGTAAAAGCTCTTGAAATATATTTTTGAAAGATTGTAAAAATCTTCCAAAAATCTACTCAATAATCAAAACTCTAAACTCCTAAATAAACTACTTCCACCAAACACTAATAATCTCTACCAAACACCCCTAATTGAAAGAAGTTACAAAAAGCTCCCTAATAATCTACTAAAACTATAATCTTTCAAATAATCTAACATCACTAAAACACTATATAACTTTTAATTTTTCAAAACTATACAAGAACCTTCACAAAAAGCTTTATCGAACACCCTCAAGGATCTGTTTAGTTGTATATTTATTTGGATTTGAAGCAGGACCACTCTTCAACACATTTGTTTAGCTTGAGCTTTTTAAAATAGATTGTTGTTTTATTTCATGTGTTTAATGTATTTGAGAACGAGATTTTGCAAATATTTCCATAAAAGATTTTAGAGGGGGAGGCTTAGTTTAGATCCGCAATTTGTTACAATATTGCCCTCTCTTTTCCTTATTGTTCAATGAAACAACGAAGAACAAAGGATCCAAATGAACAACAATGAAAAACCAAATCCACACAATTGCGAACTCATTCGGACCTTCTTCTTCCACCTTCATCTTCCTCTTTCTTATTTATAAAAGCAAGCCCTAGATTTGTAAAAAACAATGACCCCACGTTCCTCTCTGGATTCATTATTACGGGCTTTTGAAGCGAGTTCCGTAGCAATTTGGAGGCGTCGCTGCTAGATTTTTCCGATCGTTGTTGCTGAGTTACGGATATGTGGTCGGAGCTTGCTTGGAGTGTTGACTTGATTTCTCCGTTGGTTTCTTTCATCTTGCTTCCGCTTCCACTTCCACTTTGAAACTCGAATTTCTCGTTCATTCATCTTGTCGAGGCATCCATTTCGACATTAGAAGATAACATATTGTTTGAAGTCTCATTTAGCCTTCTTTTTCCTCCTCGGGTCTTGTTTAAACAATCGATTATTTCATGTTTTGCTTATTCTTCCTCTTTCTTCTAGTATCGTGATCAATCGGTTTTGTTGAAACAATCGGTGATTTCGATTGCTTGGGTTTGATTCAGGACGGCATACACAGGGAAGGAGAGATTATTGGGGTTTGCAAACTGCTTCAATGGTTGCCCTTACTATTCCTCCTTCTCTCATCTACTTCAATGACATGACGAAAAAAAGAAAATGGGAAATGAAATTCAATGTTTAATGTAGAGTTATTTCCATCTTTTACGGAAATCAAATATGTTTTTACTAAACGTGTATAAAGATTTTTGTACAAAATTCAAATCTACAAAAAATCTACTCGAAAACACAACTACGACTACGAATCTCATTTTACTAAACACGCCCTATATCTCAACAAAAAACTATTATGCCAAATATTAAGGATGTGTTTAGTAATACGAGATTCCTAGTTGTATTTATAGTTGTGGTTTTTCGAGTGGGTTTTTGTAGATTTCGATTTTAAAAAAAACACTATAGATAAATACGTAACGTGTTTAGTAAAAATAGAGTTACGAGTATTTTAAAATGGTAAAAGACGTAAACACCCTCCATTCCATGTGTATTTGTTTCCTTGTGCATCTGTTAGAAGAAGACGATCGACAAAGAAGAAGAAGACTAGAGAATTAGGATGATTTTGTACAGATTCGGGGTATATAAGAAAGAGGAAGAAGAAGTCTGATCTATGGTTCGATTTTGTACATATCCCCTTAACCGTCGATACAGATATGGGGTTTGATTTTGAAGCTTCAACGGTTCAAGGTTTCAGCGGCTTGCCCGTCAATCGTCATCCTTTTCCTGCTCAGTCCTCGGCTCCTCACTAGCTCGCTCTATCCCAAATGAAACCACCGTCTCTTCCACGGCTCAGTCTTTGGTTGGTCTCTCCCACTGCCTAGTCTTAAAGTTTTCTAACCTTTCTTAACTGATCGGAATCCAGAGAAAGAGGGGGAAGAAAAAGTCCAAAAAAGGAAGAAATTTGTCTAGCTAACAAATATGTGGTAATCGATGAATTTGATGGCCGAGAACAAGGAAGAACCCTCATATCGATGATTTTGTTGTTCCGTAATGAAGAAGGAAGGTGATTTTGGGTGAACAAATTTGATTTTGTCAAAGTTTATGGTGTATAGAGCTATTTCCGGCATCAAAATCTTCAAAGTTTCCTTGAAATTATCACACCTCCTCTTCGCCGATGACAACCTATTGCTCTCACTGGCATGTGGCAATGATTGCTTTGAATTCCTCAAGATTATAAACCTTTATGAACGTCTCTCGGGCCAACAGATCAACTTGTCAAAATCGAAAGTTACCTTCAATCGTAACATTCATATTTCTGAATGCATTATCCTCTCGTGGGGTCAAATTAGTAGATCACCACTCTAAATATCTTGGCTTGCTAGATTCTCTGAACCGGTCAAAGAAGGAACTCTTTAGCTCCATTAAGGACCGGGTTAGGAACAAATTTCCAAGGATACAAAGAGCGCCTCCTTTCTCATGCAGGAAAAGAGGTCATTCTCAAGGTCGTTGCTCAAAGTATCCCGGTTTATGTGATGAGTGTCTTAAAAATCCCCGATGGCGTGATTGATGAATTTCATAGCCTTATGGCTCGATTTGGTGGGGTTCCTCTGAATTAAAAAGACGCATTCATTGGCACTCTTGGGAGTCTCTTTGCCTACCCAAAAACCTTGGGGTGTGGTGTTTTTAGACTTGCGCGTCTTTAATCAAGCTCTTCTCGCGAAACAGTGTTGGAGACTTTGACAAAACCCGGATTCCCTCATGCTCAAGTTATTAGAGCCATATATTACAAAAACGATGATATCTTTTCCTCGGCCCTTGGTTAGACTCCTAGCTACTCATGGTGTAGTATTTGGGGAGCGAAGTCCCTCCTCCTAAAAGGCTCGACTGGCGAGTGGGAAATGGGTCTAGCATTCGGGTTTGGTATGACCGTTGGATCCCTGATCCTAAGAATGGTTTTAAATGCCCCAATATTTCTCTTACTTCGGACCCGGACCTTACCCTCCGTGTTTATGATCTTCTTGACGACCCTCATGGATGGAACAAACCTTTCCTTAATAACCTTTTTTCGAATTCTGATAAGCCTGAAATCTCTGAGATTTGCCTTAGTTTCCGAAGGTCTGCTGATACACGCTTCTGGTTGCCCTCCAAGTCCGGCTTCTTTTCGGTTAAAAGTGCATATTGGCTCAGTCAATACAAACATATCGACGACAGAAGATCCCATCTTGACTCAACAAATGCTACTATCTAGTCCTGCATCTAGAAGCTCCACCTTCCTACAAAAGTGAGACTATTTTCTTGGAGGCTCATTAATGGTTCACTGAGTGTGGGAGCTACCCTCCATCCTAAGAGGATCGTCGTTTCATCTTGTTGCTGCCGTCGTAACCTCACTTTTGAGACCATCTTCCACGTTGTTCTGGGTTGCCTCTTGGCTAAGGAGGTTTGGTGGGGATCTCACACTTTCACAAATAACCTAACTTTCCACACCGATCATATCCCCGACATCCTCGCC
Organism: Fagopyrum tataricum; assembly: GCA_002319775.1. Taxonomy (NCBI): domain Eukaryota; kingdom Viridiplantae; phylum Streptophyta; class Magnoliopsida; order Caryophyllales; family Polygonaceae; genus Fagopyrum; species Fagopyrum tataricum. The sequence continues at coordinate 4,353,718 of CM008281.1, forward strand.
GCTCTTATTGATGATGGAGGACTTCCCATGGACGAACTGCCGAACGTCAGGATTCTTCGTGACGGTTCAAAAGACTGGCTTTCGACTATGGTGTTTCACTGTGCCCAAAACCTTCCGCTCGTTTTGGGCCCCTCCCCCTCCCCCCCCCCCCCCCCCCCCAAAGAAAAAAAAACCCAGCTGGTCTAAGGCTCCTCCTAGTCACATCAAGTTTAATACTGATGCTGTAGTGATTGTTGATTGGACGGATTTAAGTGTTGCTCCTCGTGATGATTTAGGGTCCCTTATTGGAGTTGTAGGTATGCCTTTCCTTCACGACCTCTCACTGTTGAATCCCTTGTCATCCGCCTCGCCCTCTCGGAAGCTTTGCATATCGGTCTCTCCCACATTGTCATCGAATCAGACTCAAAATTAGCCATTGATGCCCTCAATGGATCTACTGCACACCTCTGTTTTATGACATTTTGCATTCAACTTCTTCCTTTGTCCATTGCAGTTTCTTACACGTTACTCGTTGTTGCAATATTGTAGCCCATCTGTTAGCTCGATACCTTCTAACTCGGGTGAAACTGAACATGTTTATACCGATTTTTCCTCACGTAGTGTAACTCTGGTTTCTATTGATCAATACTAATTTTTTCTTTGTGTTTCAAAAAACAAACTAAGCTGGATTCTTAAAGGTGAGTTCCGGTCCAAATATAAAATAATCTCTAAGTAACTAAACACGTCCTAAAAAGAAACCCACAAGGCACAAATATGTGGGGAAATGGCGGTCAATATCATCATCATTACTAAGGTCACTACTGACTGCACAAGATACACTTGAAATTTCATATTGCCAGAAAATTCCCCCCTTTTCCATTTGCTCCCACATACCACCTCTTCTCTTCCTAGCAGCGCCTCCTAGGTCTACAACAATGTCTCTACTTTCTCAATCCTTTTTACCTTTCTCTCTTTTTCATCTTTTCCTCCTTTCTCTTTTCAATTCAAAGCACTGCCGATTCAAGTCACAATCACCAGCCGTTGGGTTGAGACCTCAAACTCCCTCCTTTATAAATGTTCTTGTGGTCTCATAAATGGCAGCTTTTCCCCTCAGTTTGAGCTCAGTATGAAGATGGGTTTATGTTGTTGTGGGGAGATGGGTACAACATTTGCTGGATTACTGACATTTCTTCTTCTGGGCTTATCTGTCTGTTCTGGTAATCATCTTCCTCTTTTCCTTTTTCGAATTTTGCCCTAATTTGATCTTTATGACTTTTATGATACATGGAGCTGGTTTTCTAGTGGTTTTTGTTTCAGGCAATTAATGGTGATGTTGGTCAAAATCCATCTGTTTGTTGAGTATGGTGGAATTACGATGTCAAATGCATGTTTTGTTTGTTGGAATTTGTTGTTTTCAATCCTGAATGAATTGGGTCTTCTTTCAAATTGAGTTTTCAGTTCTTGAAGTTATGTTTGCTGAAATGAATTGGAGATTAAAAACTATAGTGGAAATTACTTTGTTTAGTAAAGCTAAGAACAATTTGCAGATTTACCCGTTTGGTTGTAACTCCGGAAACGGAAACGAAATGGAAACGAATCTAGTCCACATATGTACCTTGTTCATGGAATTATTCCGGTTGGTTTTATGCAAAATGCACTTGCTTCTCTCTACTTTGTTACCCTATAGGGTATTAAAACTAATCAAATTCTACTACAATTAGTTCAAACTACAAGGAATGATTCCCAACAACTTCATGAACAAGGGTGTACGTATGAACTAGATTCGTTTCCATTCCGTTTCCGTTTCCGGAGTTTAAACCAAACGGGCCCTTAGTTTTTAGTTTGATGGTTGTAAACTTGTAATGGAGGTGATTTGATGATATCAGGAGATCAAAGCTTTATGACCCTTTTATATGTAAAGTTGCTAATGTAGGAAGATCCATTTAGCATAGTCTTTTTATAGATGCAACAATACACTAGTTCTTTTGCCTTTTGCATACATATTTCAATAAGAAGTGATGAGAGCAAGTATAATTGTCATTTAAGATTTCACTCATCATTTTCCTACTTAATCTCAGGTGATGCAATGAAGAGAGGAGTTGCATATAACAAAAAACCCATTGAAAGAAATTTGAAGTCATCCTCGTCGATTTCAACCACTCAACATGACATTACAACACCACTAACAATAGTTCCAACTACAAACTTCCCCAAAACCTCAGCTTCTCCAATTCTAAACCCTACTACAACCCCGGATTCACCAACTACGGTCCCATTCACTACCACCACCTCATCTCCCGTAAATCCTGGTGCTAGCTGGTGCATAGCTGTCCAAAGTGCAGCAGACACTGCGATACAGATTGCACTGGACTATGCTTGTGGTTATGGAAAGGTTGATTGCTCAGCTATACAACCTGGTGGGAGTTGTTACTATCCTAACACGGTTCATGACCACGCTTCTTATGCATTCAACGATTATTACCAAAGGAACCCGGTTCCTAATAGCTGCAACTTTGCAGGGACTGCCATCCTCACCAGCACTAATCCTAGTATGTTTGTTTATTCTTGTGTCTTCCTATGTTTTGATACCTTTCATAGCTCAGAGATAAAATAATGCCTGACTTTAGTGCTAGATGCTATGATGATACTAGAATTGCTTTCGAGTAGGGTGCCAATACTTTTACAAAAGCATAATCATGTGACGATCACTAGTTATATTAAAATGATCTAGTAGTTCATTTTTAAGTATTTAGGACACACCATAGTTGTATTATAGATTATTTTAATTAGGTGGACCATACTTATATTTTTTGTTTTTAGATGAATGAACTATACTTATGTCTTGTCACAATATAGATTGCAACTCATGAAACATGCCATTAGAGGTGCTTCACTTGTTTTGTCTGATATTTTACACTCTAACAACCATTAACTTTATTGGGTGCATCCACTGTTGACGGGGTGGATTAATTTCATCTCCGGTTGATAACAATTATGGATATTATGAACTTATTATGCATTTATAAAGTATTTCCACACATGTAGTACAAAATTCTTATTTTTTAACCAAATAATATTAATAGATAAGATATGAAAACTATTTATAATGCGTTCTTATAGCATAGACAACACCAAAGCTTTCAGGGGATTGGTGAGGAACCTTTCATCCATCGTCTTCTCAAAAGATTTCACTATTGAGCATAATGTTAGCCACTAATGGCGTAGAACAAACAATTTCAACTTTTAAAGGCAATATAATACCTCTTTTGGTTCCTAGAATGGATATAAACATGGAATTATTTAGTATTGAATTTGAAAGATTAGTGGCTCAATGGAATCTTTCTTCAGTTGTTTTGGATAAAGCAAAAGGAGGTTTATTTTAAAAAAAGGATTTGAACCACTAACCCACCTGTTTTAAAGCACATAAATTGGGTTAGAATTAGCTTAAAGAGGGGGCAATCTAATCTATAAGATCAAAAGCAAAGAAAAAAATATTTTTTTATCCATATAGTATATATCTTTTGGCCCTATCCTAGCAATGTTTTATGGCCTTGACAGTCAAAAGTTCCAATCCAAAGACCTTTGAAAAATAAAAAGCTACCAAATTTTCTACCTGAAACAAGAAGCAAGAATCTCGCTCTTAGGACTGCAGTGCGAGAATTTCACAACACAGAACTTTGAGTATCCTCAGTTTTGTATTTAGTTCAATTTTCAAGTCGGACCCAAATGAATGCAGTAGTTCCTCCTCTTACAACAAGATATAACATAACTAACTGCTAAATAAGAACAAGAAGACTCAATCTTAGCAGTTTTAACATCTAAAACATAGTAATGTATATCATGGAGAAAGTGCAAAAATTCGGAAGTTGAAGAAAGTAACTGAAAAATGAGAAAAAGAAAGATAATTGTTAAATCTGTTACAGTTAGTTGCTTGTTTTGTATCAGTTTGTGTTGTCAACTTGAAAGATGGGGAATTTCCTTTTCTTGCTTCTTTGTGACTTTGCTGTTCTTGTGGCATGTGGTAATGAATTACAATGCTAGATTCACATAAGTATAGCTTTTTTCATATATTCATTTGAATTTAGAAAGTTACTAACTACAATGTTGCTTTGTGCTGCCATATCATTACAATTTCCGGCTTTCAGCTGATCACCGTGAAAGTCTGAGATACAATTTTACACTTAATTTTTGGATTTTGCTGTGTGTTTCAGGTTCAGAAACATGCCAGTTTCCCTCAACAAGGTAACTTTACTTTCTCTTTTTACCATTGAGAGTTAGATACTTAGATCTAAAGCCTAAACTGTTACTACCCGAAACTCACTCGCAGCACGAGTTCATCTGTTTTGGACACATCACATCAGAACCGGTCAACAATCTTCGGCACTGCACCTTCTGGGCCATCTAGCTCGACAGCTGCGCCTCAACACAAGGCGCGGCACATTTGGGCTGCATCAAACTTCCTACTGTTATTCTTATGGAGAAACTATGTACAATTACCATGACTTGAACAAGAGTCGTGGCATTTGGTGTAAAATAGGTAGCATAGGTAAGTTTCGTTCGGGTTTGGATTCGAGATGTGATAGAGAAGCTGGCTTGTAGTAGATGAAGTGTATGCGTGCTCAACCTCTATGAATCAGTATTTGACTAATCATCTTGATTAATCAACTATTAACACTGTAATTAAGATTTACTAAAATCCATTAAAACCCGGCCCAAATCTCTCTCAGGATGCCCAACCCAGCCCATATCTCCACTCAATCTTCCGATAAATATCAGTATTAAGACCAAAATTCATAATGCTGTCATATTTTGTCACACTTATAAAAGAAAAAATATAGTAAATTACCACCTTGACTAAGGATGTCAACGGGACGGGTTTGGTTTAGGAAGTGGTATATCTATCCTTATTTAGTACTACTCATTTGTGTATGGGAATTCCCACCTCTATTTGTGTATGGAAATTCCCACCTTGACTAGTTTTTTTTCCAGTTTTAGTTACAGTCGGGTTTTTCGTGAGTTTTTTTGTTAAATTTTCCGTTTATAAATTCACATGAGTTAAATATTGAAACTCATTTGTATAAATAATATATTTATCGTGATTTTATTCAGCAACACAAAAAATGCCCAAAGAATCAATACATGTCGGTCCAGGCATATCCGGACTTTGGCCTAGCACCACATCACTCTTCCGTCCTCTCATTTCGACCAAGAGAGGCTCCGAACGAATGCGCATATATTGCACGTGTGCCCCAACCTCATGCAACTCAGGATGCGCATGCTCCCCAGGCGCATACGAACATTGCATGAGCCTCATGAGGCGCATGCATCGTCTGCAAGCATTTACGGGTCAGTCTACCCGGATAGCAATTCCGTATATTTAACATAAAATAATAAATAAAAAATCAATCCAGTTTAATAGTATACAATCATAAAAGTGTTAAAAATATTTATAAATTATGTTTAAAATTATAAAACATCATTAATTTATCTATTTAATATACTTATCGAAGATTTCCGTGGTAATCTCCTATGAGGATGGTGTCGGGGCGCAAACATCTAACCTCATCCACTCTGATATGAGAAATGACATTTATCGTAATTTATTTGTTCCAACTGTGAGAATGAATATGAATTCCCCTTGGGGTTTGTGCCATCAGACGGCTCATATTAATAACAAACTGAGTTTACATAATTACATTAGGGCACCCCTATATTTACAATAATTACATAAACTATCATACCCCGCAGTCGAAACTGGAGAAGGTTGAACAATGAGACTGGATCTAAAATCTAGAAATAATTGTCGGAAAGACCGGCCCCTTTGTAAAAATGTCTGCGTACTGAAAAGCCGAAGGTACGTGAAGAACTCTAACGTGACCACGGGCAACCTTGTCGCGGACGAAGTGGATGTCGATCTCAATATGCTTGGTCCGTTGGTGTTGAACTGGGTTGCTGGCAAGATAAGTAGCGGAGATGTTGTCCGTGTATACAATGGATGCCTTGGCAAGCGGGCAATGTAGCTCAAGAAAAAGGTTTCGCAACCAGGAACATTCTGACACAACATTGGCAACTCCTCTATACTCTGCCTCTGCACTGGATCTGGAGACGACAGATTGTCGTTTGGCAGACCACGAGAGTAGAGTGTCGTTGAAGAATACACAGTAAGATCAGATTTCGGAGAAGAGGAGATGGTGATAGCTAACGATGACGTGCCAGAAATGTATCGGATAATGCGCTTGAGAACTGCAAAATGAGCTTCCCGGGGGTCGTGCATAAAGAGGCACACCTGTTGTACTGCAAACCGTCTCAGCCGGGGTAGCTGACGGTTTGCAGTTAGACATCTTTGCTCTTTCAACAATTTCGCGAGCATATTTATCATGGGACAGGAATAAGCCAGAAGATGCCCGACGAACAAAAATGCCCAAGAAATATGACAGGGGGCCTAAGTCTTTCAGGGCAAATTCCTTACTCAAAAGTTGTATCAGATGCTGGCGCAGGGCGTCAGAAGAAGTCATAAGGACAATGTCATCGACATACAGAAGCAGATAGGCAGTGTCAGGTCCTTGATTATAAATAAAAAGGGAGGAGTCACTCTTACTGCTAATAAACCCAATGCGATGTAGGAAACCTGCAAAACGTTGAAACCATGCCCGGGGAGCTTGTTTCAGGCCATAGAGGGACTTCTGCAAAAGGCAAACATGATTGGGTTTGGAGAGGTCGCGAAAACCGGGTGGTTGAAACATATACACCGTTTCGTTTAGATGGCCGTGGAGGAAAGCATTCTGAACATCCAGCTGATGAATGGACCAAGAGCGGGATACTGCAATGCTGAGAACCATACGGATGGTTGCTGGTTTAACAACAGGACTGAAAGTCTCATCACAGTCAATTCCAACTTGCTGAGAACAACCGTTAGCAACTAAACGAGCCTTGTATCGCTCCAGGGAACCATCAGACCTGTACTTATGCTTAAAAATCCACATGCATCGCACAATATTAGCATCAATAGGACGAGGAACCAGGACCCAAGTCTTATTCCGCATAAGGGCACGATATTCATCGAGCATGGAAGCGGTCCAGTTCGGGTATTGAAGAGCTACATTGTGTGATTTGGATAATGGTGACGGAAACGGATAGGTCAAAAACGGGTTTGGGTTTGACTATTCTGGATTGACTCCGAGTATGTAGCCGGGTCGGGATGGTCGAAGATGGTTCGACGGAGGTAGCTGGATTTATGGGTAAGAGAGGTGGGGATGGGTTCTCTTGTGAAGGACGTAGGACATTTGATGGATTTATGGGTAAGAAAGGTGGGGATGGGTTCTCTTGTGAAGGATGTAGGACATCTAATGGGCCGGAAATGACAACTAGGCCAAGGGAAACTGGAATTGAAAGCTGGAGCGTACCAGGTGGATCCGGTGGGCCAGGCGTAAACTGAGGGGCAGGAGAATGTAGCTGCGAGATATACGGGGAAGGCTCATCGTTGAGAGATGTAAGCGTATCCGGGAAGACACGGGAAGGACTTGAGAACGGGAAAATGGATTAATCAAACGTGACATGACGGGAGATAATTATTTTATGTGTGACCAAGTCTAGACATTTAAATCCCCGATGGTGTTTAGGATACCCGAGAAAAACACATGGGCTAGATCGAAGTTGAAGCTTGTGGGAAGTGGTGGCGCTTTGATTGGGATAGCAAAGGCAACCGAAGACCCGGAGATGAGCTAGCGAAGGTGTAAAACGGTATAGCACTTGAGTAGGAGAATAATTGTGGATGGAAGATGACGCAAGAATGTTGAGAAGGTAGCAAGAAATTTCCACGGCATGGGGCCAATAGGAAATTGGAATGGAGACATGAAATAAAAGAGAACGCATCATGTTATTGATTGTTCGAATTATTCGCTCGGGTTTACCATTTTGAGGAGATGTGTGAGGACATGAAAAACGGAAGACAATGCCATGATCAACAAAAAATTTGTGGAAGCGGGTGTTGTTAAACTCTCCACCCATATTGCACTGAAAACTTTTGATGGGAAGGTTGAATTGTGTTTTGACAAATTTGTGAAATTGGACGAAAAGATCAAATACTTGTGACTTAAACTTGATCGGAAAAATCCATAGAAAATGAGAGTAATCGTCAAGAAAAAGCAAATAGTATTTAAAACCGTCCCGACTCGGGATAGGAGAAGTCCAAAGATCACTATGTATAATATCAAACGGGGCAATAGAACGAGTTGTGGAACGATAAAAAACTAATCTATGATGTTTTCCTAATTGACAAGCATGACAAAGAGAAGACATCGTTGATTTATTACATCGAATGAAAGATGAATTTCTAAGAAAATCCAAAACCGGAGCGCCGGGATGACCAAGACGGGCATGCCAAAGACTTGACGATTCGACGGAAAAAGCATGATGATCACGAATGGGGGGACGGGTGATAGGATAGAGTTCCCCGGAACTATTACATCTCAGACGTGTGGTCCCCGTGTGTAAATCCTTCACAGAAAAGCCAAACGGGTCAAATTCTACCGAGGCATTGTTATCACTTGTAAAACGTCTAACGGACACTAAATTTTTGACTATTTGTGGGGCAATAAGAACATTGGATAGGTGAAGGGGCGATTTAGTGATGGGGATAGTAGTATCTTCAATACCTGTAGATGGAACACGCATACCATTTCCGACAATTATCGAATTTAATGAACCATTATGGGAAAAAGACGAGAGAGAACCTGAATTATTCGTCATATGTGATGTTGCGCCCGTGTCCATGTACCAATAGTTGTCCGCCGGATTGAGCGTCATTGTAGCAAATGCATTATCCACTGCAGTGGGCTGTGATTGAGCTGCAAAATGGACCTGTGGAGAAGGCGGGACTGGGCCGGGCCCAATAATCCCCTGCTGGGAGTGCTGAAGAAAGGGAAAAGGTGGCCTTGCTGGGCCTGAGGGAGATTGGGCCGTGGGCCACGCTAGGAAGGACTGTCTTCCTGCAGCAGGGTGGGGTAACGACACCCAGCCGTAATGAGGGTGCCACACAGCCCTAGCCGGAGCGCCGCCCCCTGTCCGTTTGGACCCTTTCCGGCCCCGATCATGCCGGGTTTGGGAAGCTTCCGGCGAAGCAACGCCGCCACCGGTCCGTTGCTGGGACGTTGAGCCAGATTGTGGATTGGATGGTGAGCTCGAGGCCGGTGGGAGAGTGTTGGCCGTGAGGGCTGTTGGGGCTGTTCCGGAAGCCGACTGAGCCGTCATGCGGGTTTCTTCAAGTTGCAACTGAGAGCGAGCTTTGGTGAAGCTCGGAAGAGGATCGGTCTGTTGTATAAAACTTGCCGCGGCATTGTACTCAGCAGACAATCCCGAAATAAGTTGAAGAACAAGACGGGTTTCAGGAACCGGGGAACCAACCCCTTTGAGTTGATCTGCCAGGGACTTGAGTTGAAGACAATAAGCATTGACTGAAGCAAAGCCAGATAACTTACAGTTCGAGAACTCATGTTCGAGATAGACGGCACGTGTGTTTTTGTTATCTTGAAAGATGTCCTTGACTCGATTACATGCCTGAAGCGTAGTATCGTCAGAGTCAAGAATTTGCAACAGAATATCTCTTGAGACCGTACTGTAGATCCATTGAAGAACCGCAGCGTCGACTTCTAGCCATAATGAATCATCGATATCCGTTGGTCTGGGTACCTTTTCATCGATATGATCGAGGACGTTGTGTGCTTTTGCAGTAACGCGAAAGAGGGTAACCCATGAAGCATAAGGAGTGTCATGGTCAAGGACGAGGGCAATGTTATTTTTGATGTTGGAGATTCCGAGGGCGGAATGGAAGGAAGATTTCCGTTCTGCAGCCATCGAGGAACGTCGGGAAGGGGAAAGCAAGAAAAATCGGCGGTGGCCGTAGGGTTAGAGAGAAGCGGAAGAGGTTTAGAGGAACGAGAGCTCTGACGGCTCTGATACCATGTGAGAATGAATATGAATTCCCCTTGGGCTTTCCGCCATCAGACGGCTCATATTAATAACAAACTGAGTTTACATAATTACATTAGGGCACCCCTATATTTACAATAATTACGTAAACTATCACCAACTTTTTCACCGACGTTGATTCCTATTGAATATCGAGAATCCTCCATTCCATTAACAATGATAGTAGCGTCAACTTGAACTTATTGGAGAGGAGGAATGTCTTTCATGTGAAATTCATCGGACCTATGTTTTTGGTGGAAATTCTAGTACCTCTTTTTTGTGTGGAGATTGTAGGACCTGTTTGGCTATACATGACACTAAAATTGGCTGCAAGCTAACAGACCTCGCCGGTAAAAGCGGAGCTCATTTTGTATTTTACAATACTATCTCACACTTTCAAAGTAAAACTCACTTCTGACATAACTCTTACTCAATTACTCCAAATACTTGCAAGTTTTTTTTGTTTTTTTTAGAAGATTAGGGTAGTAGGGACTTTTGGGTTTTGTAAAAATAAATTAGGTCTCTAGTAATTTCATATTTATTTTTAAAAAGAGAATTTGAGAGAGAAAGTTAAAATAAAACCCTATAAATATGATTTATCTAGGTATGATTTTTCGGTTCGGGTTCGAGTTTTGGTTTCGGTTCGGGTTCAGGTTCCAGTTCGTTTCAGGTTCGGGTTAGGGTTCGTTTCAGGTTCGGATTTATACTTTATATTTTGGATTGAGTTTGAGCTTTATTAAATTGAAATGACCAATTAACTCTTTTAGTTTATCTTTATAAATAAATAAGAGGAGCCTAATTTGTCACATAGAAATAAAATGAGCCTTTTTGGTGCTCATCTTTTTTCTAAAAATCCACTATTTTATTTTACCTTTATTTATTTATTTATAAAATCGATTTGAGACGCCAAAAAAACTTGATGGTTCGAGAGAGGTCCTAAGAAATGAAGGTGGGTCATGAAACAAAAGGATACAAACAAGTTAATATAAGGAAGCTTCAAACTAAAAAAGCTCGAGTTATGTATTGAAGTACAAAAAACACCGAAAAACATTGTTGGGAAATCAAACGAAGATGATTGTAGTTGAAGAAAGTACGCAAGATATCCGAAAAACAATTGTGACACCTTTATAAGGATCTCAAGAAGTCTTTACCGATTTTTTCAAACGATCACAAAGAGGCTTAGAACATCAAATATTAAACTCAAAATATTGTTGGAATATATGGACTCGTTAGATGGAATGGAAGTTCCGTGCCAAATAGTTCTGAAATTTGATTATTGTTTTTAGAAGGAACACCTTAATAAAATGAAACTCGTAGCTTTTTTAAGTGTTTACAAGAAAATAAAACTTGAGTGAAATTTTAGTAAAAATGACCAAAGCGTATACCAATTATGAGACATGGATGAAATATTATTTAAAATTTAGAAATTACTAATCAATATAAAAAGTATTGAGAAAACTGAGTTAATAACCATCAATGACGTTGGCTATGACGAAGAAGAAACAAGTGTCATCGTTGGCTCAAACTAAATTTCCATTAGCTCGAACAAACTTGGAAACCGCATGCTGCCGACCACAAGTCCAGGTTGTAGAGCCAGTTCGTCTTCGTTTGTTGCCAAGACGCCACTATTGTGCCCGGATATGTAGCCACCTCCTCGCTTGACTTATGTCAGGTCCATCGGAAATGTTAATTTCCGTTATGGAAAGCGTCGGTACTACCCGACCATACCTATGTAAAAACTGAAAATTAAAGGCGACCTACTTCATCAGGTGTCATAAGGTTGGCCCTAGGAGATGGAAATGTTAATTTCCGTAACTATGGCTGATCTTCATTTTTTTTTGGACGAAGTCAATATCAAGCATGCTGACCTATTTTATATAGGTATGATCGGGTAGTACCGACGCTACCTCCGAGGCACCGTCAATGAAAGAGAATTTGTATATCCAAAAATAACCTAAACTAGAACACTCCACTTCTTTTTATGTTTTTATCGGTAACAATGCTTTATATTGAACCACTTGTGTAAGTAAACACCCTCTTAAAATTGGCTAATATAAGCTTATTTTAATTTCATCATCACTTTTAAGTGACCGCTGAGGTGATCCTACATCTAGATTTGTAGGTTAAGATGTTATTCAAGCTTGATCTTGATATGTTCACATTCGATTCACTTATATAGTTGAATCAAATCACAATTTAAATGAACTTAAAGAGTGATGTTATTCAGTCAGACGAAAAAATACGAAATAATCAGCGACCAATATTTTTCCCGGTTTTTTTTACTCGGACGCAACAACAATGCGGATGCGTGAGGGCTTTACCTACCCGAACGCATGTCATATCAATCATTTGCCTCTCGTTGGACAAACGCGATCACATTGGCGTGCATGATGCATGTTCATGGCGATTTGCGAGTGCACTACCTCCGTTTGTTTGAACGAATAATACAATTCTATAACTTAAAATATATTTATATTCGATTTATTTATCAAGTCAGCCGTTCGAGCTAGCAACAATCCATTTACTGGGCCATAGGGGTTGAGAAACTAGGAAGAGCTTCTAACTTAACTTTTGGTAAAACCGTAGGGTGTATATCGCAAAAAATCACCGTAAAAAACATCAGTAAACAAACAGTAGGAACACGACATTCTTCTTAAAAGGAGGCATCTTTACGCCCTAAATCCTTGACTCCTCCTTTACAAAGGTCCACTTCCAAAATCCAGACGAGAAATCAATCCATGGAGAGCCACCGGAGTTCTTTTCACGGCCACCCTTCTCACCACCAGCTCCACCACTCCAAGGTACAACGCCAATCTCCCTTCTAACTGTATACTCTGTTTCTCAATTTCACTACTCTGTTTTTGCTAATTTATTGAGTTGCAGAGCGTCGAAGACCTGAAACAGACGCTTCTATACACGGCAATGGAGTTAGAAACCACAAGATTCACAGCACAAGAAGAACTCAAACGAAGAGACGAGCAACTCGCCCTTTTAAACCAGCTTTTAAACAGAGCAATCAAGGAAAGAGACGAAGCTCTAATGAAATCCCAAAAACTCCACCTTGAAAACCATCTTCTCCACCTCTTCAACCGCACTCACCACCCTTCACAGCCAAGAACCACCGTCGCCGGGGATCCAATTTCCGGGATCTCAAGTATCGATGACGAACAACAGCCCCCTGTTCATCTCTCACCTGAGTGCGAGGAGAGCATCGCTTCTCCGGCGAAGGAGGAGGAAGGGGCACTGATGTTGGTGCCCAGAAAACCGTTGCCGGAAAAGGGGAAGCTTTTACAGGCGGTGATGAAAGCAGGCCCGTTGCTTCAGACTCTGTTATTGGCCGGACCGTTACCGGAGTGGAGACACCCTCCACCGCCGTTGGAGGCGTTTGAGATTCCGCCGGTGGGTATTGGTGGTTGTGAGAGTGGCGGTAGCAGTGGTGGTGATGGGTCGTCGCCGGCAAGGCCGTATAAGTTCCAAAGAATAGCTTCTTAGTAGACTCGTAGTCGTAGTCGTAGAGCGGTGTGAATCGACGGCGAAATTGGAGGTCTGCTTTAATTAGTTAGGCCGCGTTTGGGTTTGTCGTGATTGCAGGGACGTGTAATTTTCGGAGATTGGCTTACAATTGCAATTATTAGCTTTTTTTTTCTTGCAAGATTCCAAATCATTGAAAGTAAAATGACGAGTGAGTTGACATGATTAAGTCATGCTTGTTTTGTTTTAATCATGATTAAGTATATACTTTTTTTAACGGTTTAAGGACTTCAAAAAATGTTCATTTGAAAACTATGATTTTTTTAATAGACTAAATAGAATCATAATGTATTCATGAATATAATTAAAACATTTTTATTTAATTGACTAGTACATATGAATATATAAAATAGAAAAAGATTTTTTTTATATTTTATTTTATGAAAATGCAAGTGTATTACATCCTTATCTATCAAATTGAAGTCGTTTTTGGTGTGGACCGACCATTTCAGATGGACGGCATTGATATATCCCTTGTTGGTTATAATTGTATTTAATATATCCGAAGAATATACATTGTTTTATATGGTAATATATTATAAGGTGGTATTATATTCTCTTAAAGAAAGTTCGTGAGAAGATCATCTGTTGTTATTAATCATACTTCTCCCTTGTTAAACCAATATATGTTATCTTACAATGTGTTTATTTAGAGCATTTTTATTGAATTATATTTAGCTTTCAGATTTTTCATTTGAGGTTGTGTTCTACAATATTATTATTTTTTTTATTTGTGTTTTATATAAATAGTAAATGTGTTTAGTAAAATTTAATTCGTAAAGGTTTTGGATGACAAAAAAAACGAAAAATGTCCCAAAATATGTGCCGACAAGGGACAAACTAATAAATCGTAACATTTTCATCAATAACACGAACGGTTTGGGATAGAAAATGGAAGGGTTGTTATCCCTAACTTCTTTTATGGAACAATAAGGTAGATGGGCTTTTTTTTATTAGCAATATGATAGTTACTAATTTGTTTGATATATAATACTCCTGAATTAATTAAAACGGTAATTTATAACCGTCCCTAAAAAATAGAGGAGTCTAGTTTATTAATATTAATAAAAATACCCTATCAAACAAATATTATTTTTTTTTAAATGCTCGTTCATCTTTAAAAGTCTAAAATATTCCGAACTTTTTATCAACCATTCAAGCCCGCTATGACTCATGATTTCAATACACCAATCCAACCCTACTTTCCCTAAATCAGTTTATCGTAGACTAAAACATCTATTTCAATCCAGCAATACCCATATGAATTTGAGAAATATCAAAGTTCAACAAAGAAACAAGGCTTCGATATATCAAAATCTCTCAAGACCTTCTACCACTATGCTTTACAATTTTAATACATTTAACGCCCTTAAAATTCAAGTCTATTATGATTCCAAAGACTGTTTCATTTATCTACTACTTAACGGGATATGTTTTTATATGATTTTTCTAATAATCTAAAAAGTTTCCCTTAAAATTCAAAGAACATCTAAACATATCCTTAACCATCGAATATTTTATTTTTGTAGTTTCGTATTTACCATGCGATACTTTTATTTTATTCAAACGTCTTATGTTTTATTGTTTATAAAATCCAATTACCTTTTTAAAAAAAGTTGTTTGACTAGGAAAAATAAAAACCCTAGCTTATTCACCTTTTATGTAGCTAAATGTGTACACAAAAACATGTTTAACTAAACGAGACTATAAGTAAACTCTTTTACCAAAGGCTAAACGTGTCCAATCACTTTCACTATATGGAGCTCTACTGTCAACCTATATTATTCTTTCTACTCGATTTAGTTGGACTTAAATTGTGGCTATTGTTCATCTATTTATTTTTATGCCCTCACAAAGAGGCTAGAAAACTTAAACTCATCTAAGTTGTGTTTGAAAGCGTGTTTTTCAAGCTATTTTTTTTTATTGAAAGACTAGGAATACTAAAAATTAGTAGAAAATCTAATGCATGTACATATATCGTGCGCGACATAGGGCTAGCGATGCATTCCCTAGTAAATAAGTTTTAACCTCAAACACTAAGTATTCAATTGCATTTACATATGGTTAATCTTAGAGATGAAAATAAGCTAATTAGGTTCATTTCATAATGATAATTATGTGATATAGTACAATAGAAGACTTATGTACGTTTTCTTGGGTTCTCTTTTTGACAAGATATTCATTAACTTTAATCATAAGGCCTAATGGGGGTAGGGAAAGACATATTGACACCAAACCCTCTATTTGCTTGGACACTATCAACCTACCACAACATCTAACACATGAATTACCCATCTTAATCGTTTTACTTTTCACTTATGGTAAAATTTTATGTTTTTTTTACTGAGTTTATGTCTATGTATGTTAATAATTGTTTGATTTTAATGTATCATGTAAAGTATTTTTTAATAATTCCGTTTTTAAAAACCCGTTATTATAAACTCGTATGTTCAATAATCAGATCAACGTTTAGAGATATCATTTCCGTCTTGTATTATGTTGTGTTAGGATTCAATCATAATTAATGAGAACAATAAACCCGAAAACTAGTTATTGGTCTATCACAAAACTACAACTATAAATTGCTTGTCTAGTAAGAAGTATCACACTAAAGTGATGAATGACTTAGTTTGGATTATAGCTAGGTAAGACAAATCCAATTTTAGAGTATATAAAAAGTGTTTATCTTGTTAAAGAAAAAAACAACAACAATATAAGAGTGTTTTAGAAAAAGTTTAATTTGAACAAAGAACCCAAAAGCTAAGTATATTGATTACCTTTAAGAAACATGAGAGGAAGGTAAAAGATGAAAGTAGAGGGTTAGTTTGTAGAGCAATGAAAACACTAAATTAGGTGAAAGACAAAAGAGTTGTTAGATTAGCCAACAACTTATGGGGTCTAAGAGCCCACCCTCGTTCCATCTTGGATTTGTTTGGTGTCATTGAGATTATTTCGCAGTATTATAATTTCAAACTAGTTCAATAATATAAATTTAATTAGATGATAAAACCTCTCCAAATATTTGAAATTTAGTGTTGTTTAATTAAGGTGTGAAATGAAAATAAATGAAAACGATTAAAAAAATAATATAAAATCAAAATCAAAATAACTATGTTACTTTCATGTGTTAAATTTTTTTTAAAAATTTTATTCTATGGACTAAATAAACATGTTTTTTAATTGATTTAGAATCATTTTGTTATTGAAATTGATTCTTAGTTATTTAAATGAGCCATAAATCTTTTATAAATGATGTTAGACTAAAATTAAATAATCATATATGTCAAACGGATCTCGATCATAAGAATCCTATCATATCAAAACTTGATATCCGAACAATGAACTTCCCAGTCTCGTGAGAGCAAGCCTTGCATGACACCGAGTTACCAGGCTAGAAAGAGGGTGCATAACATCCACCCCACCCTCAATAAACCGGAGGACAGTAAGTGAATCAACCTCCAAACTAATACGCCTATGCCCATCCTTCCACGCAATGTCGAGACCATGTGTTGCTCCTCATATCTCCGTCACCGGGGCGGAAGCAAGACCAGTATTGCAAGTAAACCCTTGAGCCACTGCCTATCATTTTGTTATTGGAATTGATTCTTAGTTATATAAATGGATCATAAATCTTTTATAAATTATGTTAGAATAACATTAAATAATCATATTTGTCAAACGGATCTCGATCATATGAATCCTATCATATCAAAATTTGATATCCGAACAATGAATTTTAAGGTATACGAGAATATATTTAATAGAATATATAAATAGTGCAAATATTTTATAAATATAAGATATATAGTAAGACTATACAAATTCAATGAACACAAGCTTAAGGTTAACTAACAAACTCATCAAGAGGATAGTCGATGCTATTAGACTACTCAAAGAACTAATTAGTATAATCTTTGGGTCATTTCTTGCCAACTTTGAACATAAAAAAAAGAAAGAAAATTAAAAAAATATATAAAAGATTGAAAATGAGAGAGCAGTTGAAGTGGGAAACAGACATATTTGCATGCATCAACCTATCTTTTCAAGGTTAAAAGACTCGAGTCTTCTTTTTCTTTTTAAACTAAAAATATAAGTCAAATCTTATACATGAATAAATATTAAATTCAAACACTAAGTACCTAATTTCCATAATACCAACAAAGTGGCGTTTGGAATTTATAAACAAAAGGAACCAAATATTCCAATTTTTGAGGCTAAAGTCGATATTATTTTCAATGCTTTTGGATTTGCATGAAATTGGAAAACAAGGCATAAACAGCCAATTTCGCCGACTGAACAGAAAGCTGTTTACAACTTTACACTAGTTGCTACATAACACTGGAATTTGTGTATAAAAGACACAAATTTTATTACAAAAATCACTGCAAGATTTTTAAATTACACAAAAGCACCCTTATACAATAGATTTTCTTCCAAAACTCACCAATATTATTTTTGTATACCAAATACATTGTGTAATCAAGATTATTCTTAAATATTTTAGGTCATTTATTATTATTATATATATATATATATATATATATATATATATATATATATATATATATATATATATATATATATATAAGAGAATGATTAAGAGGTTTTAAATTTTAAAAATAAAAAATGTGGTTAAAAGATCCATATTTGGTAATATTCCCACACAAAAAAATGATTTTTAAATTTAAATTTAAAACATAAAATGGAGATTTTTTCCACAATTTTTTGCTAAATATATTAATTTAAAATGTTTAAATTATACAAAAATTTTGATAAATAATATATTCTTTCAATAAATTTTACCCATAAACATGGATTTTTCTTCTTCTCAACCTACCCATAAAACAATAATGATATCAAATCATGGTTCTATCAACTTAAATCTTATTTTTAGAACTTTACAACTTCTTTTTTTTTTATTATATGAATAAACTATCTTAAATATTTAAGAATAAAGTTTCACTAACTTTTATTACATAATTCGATAAGTATACAAGAATAACTCGTTAAGTATACAGAATAACATGGGTAATTCTTGAAAGATAATATAATATAGGGGTCATTTTGTGGGATTTGAAAATATATAGGAGGTTTTTGTAATAAAATTTGGCCACAATTTCACCCCGTACCAAAACTGGTTTAATGTGAAATAGTTTGTACATCAAATAATAATTTCTAAAATTTGTATAATTTTTTGATTCATACATCATAATTGATATTATTTTTGATCATTTTTTCATATGTAACACCCCGAATTCTGAGAACTCGGAGCTTTACTAGCTATAACCTCACAGTGGGTCCCGACCTTAGTTTGAAATTAATAGTAACGGTCCTAACGGACCTTGCAAGAAGACACAAATATTATAAAGCCAAAATCCATTAAAAGAAGAACATGTTTAAATATAACAGACTCTAAACGCTTTCGACAAGCAACTGAAAAGAAATAAAGTCTACTGTAAAATAATTAAATAAATAAAGACTCCCACAACACCTAGTACGGAAATTTTGGCTGGTCACTCCACTCCCGATTTTCTCGGTAGAGATCTAACCTGCAAAGTCTGTCAACACGGTAAAACCGTTAGCTACAATTCTAATACTAGGGATAGTAGGGAACAATCCTATTGTTCAACTTTTCATGGTAGCACGAGGGTCGCCCAACCCTCACCTCCATCCCCGTAAACTAATAGGATTGGTTTTGATGCATATCCCTTGTATACGTTGGGGAATCTTCCGGCACCATCGGCCCGAAAAAAGTGCTACGGCCCATTATAATACACTTGGACCTCTCTTTAGTAAAATAAAAGTAGTGGTCTAGTTCGTTCATTTTATTTAACAAGCATATCACACACTACCCTAGTACACACTCAATATTATTACGGTAGCCAAACGAGTCCCAAGAAGTTACCTTATCCGTACTGGTCTCCAACGTTATCCGCGATATGCCAGTCAATGATCCCGAATCCTGAGCAAGATGTATCAACCCTTAGTACTCCTCGATTTATAATTCTAATAAAACAGGGAGCATCGATACCTTTACGCTTTCTACGACCTAGGTTCATGGACCTAGATGTCCATTCCAACTTTTTGTTTTAATTTAAGTCATTTCACTGACATTCCTCTATCTCGGAAGTCTCGTATTTCGCCTATCGTTATCCATCGTCTTAACTACTTATAGTTCCAATCCGATTTCCAACATTAATATAGTATTCTTTAAACTTATTCCAGCTTCCACCGTTCTGATCATTCTATACTAATTCCGCAACCATAATTTACATCAATGTTTCACTACTTAAACTTAACTAAAAACCACAAATAATAAATAATAAATAATTAATTATAGAATTATATAATTATTTATTAACGCAATTTCAAATAACGGGATTAAAAACGGGTTTCAGGGCGAACAGGTATCGGGATTTCAGTTGCAAGCGGTTAACGGCACCAGACGGCGTCGGCTGGTGAGGCTGGCCAAGGAAGAGGTCTTCGGTTCGAGTCCTTGGCGCAACACAACTCGGCAGGAAAATAGAGTCCTCGAGGTTGCAGGTTTGACTCTCCAAAGGCTCAAAGCAACGCGAAGAAAGGCAAGGTAGGGCAGGTGCGTGGTGTCGGGATTTCCATCCTCCCTATACAACACACGGAATAATATCAAAGTGACCCTAAGGTCTCCGGTTCGATGCGTAGGGATAGCATAGTTAGGAAACGAAGTAAATCAAGAAGAAATCACTAGGTCGGCCGTTCGATACATGTTGGCGCCATCTTTTGAACCAAATCTCCCCACTTCAATTCCGGTGTTCAAATCCTGCGAGCCACAACAGTCAGGTACGTTACCTTAAACGATCACTCCTACTTCTAAGTATGCCAACTGTAAGAGCCTTAGTTTTGGAGCCAGTTTGGCCTTAGCCGCACCCGCGGGTTTAGGGAGCCGCCCCTGCGGCTCAGGGAACCGCCCCTGCGGTTTTTTGCGGCTGCAGCCGACTTTGTTGACCTTGACTCGTGCTTTACTCTTCCTCCTCCTTATACCATTCCTTTCCTTGCTGAACAAGGGTTTCTTCTTCACTTCATTCCCAGTCTTCTCACATCTTTCTTGCCTCCTTCTTGCTCCTTGATCTTGTTCTTGGTTTCCTTGAGTTTGGAAGAGTTTTGGTGTGGCTTTGTTGTTGTTGGATGTTGTGTGATGTGTTGTTGAGCTTGGGAGTCAGCAGAGAGTGTGGTGTTGATCTTCCTTGCAGCCTAGGACCACAAGTGTGGTAAGTCATCTTGCTTCTTCTTTCTTTCTTCTTCCTCGATTAGATGTATTGGTTGTAGATTGATGTTGGAATGTGTATGTATATGTATGTGTTTGAATATGGAATGGAGAAGACGTGATTTGATCACGTGAAGAGTGAAAGAGAAGTCGGGACTCTACGTTCTGCAGAGTTGCCGCCCCCGCGCCTGGAAGCTGCCGCCCTTGCGGAAGCCTTGTCACCGCACCCGCGCCCGGAAGCTGCCGCCCCTGCGGCCACGGTCTCAACACCTGCGCCCGTGCTTGCGCTTGCCTGCGGGTTGCCTTGTTCAGCCCCTGCGTCTTTCCGTTCCACAGGTGCGTCTTGTACAGGATCTACCTAGAGTAGTATGATCATTTCCTTTCCTAGTATGAGCGGGTTAGTAGCATGCTAGGTATGTGTATGAGGATAGAATGATAATGAGCATGATATCGCTATGCCGGTTAGGGCTTTAAGGTTTATAAGTTGGATACGATCCTTATGAATCCCTTGGGTCTAGGTGTGACCCTTTGATGGATAGGAGTTTGATATCGTGTTATGCCTTGTTATTAGGCAGTGCTGTCCTCCAGAGTGGAGTGGATCGTGTTTGGAGTTGTTCGTGGTTGAGATTACTCCGAGGTTGAGGTAGGTCCATAAGACTTACTTAGCTACCATACTTATATTGGATGTATGCATGAGTGGTGTGTGTTATATGTTTGATAGCATGTGAGATTATTATTACCGACCTATGGTCTAGTGATTGCCCATTGTAGGGCCGTGATAACTTGCCCTTTCATCCCGCCGGGAGTCTGGGAGGTTCTCTGTAGGCAGGTCAGACCTGGTAAACGGTTCGGGCACTCTCCATTTCCTTAGGGTACACGGGGAGGTGTTCCAGGCACCACTCCAGCTGGCTATTGGACCCATAGGAGAGGATTATATATTCCTCATGTCACATATGTTCATATTGATATATATATATGATTTGAGTGTTGGACTATTTATATAAAGATAATGAATTGGGTAAATGTGTGATACCATGATGAGATGTTTATGATTTTATGATGTGTGTTTGTGCTTATGCTTATCTTCTATATATATGTGTATGGTTAGCTAACGGTTTTATACCGTGTTGTAGATCCTTTGCAGGTTAGGAGAGTTGCAGAGTGATCCAGAGTGGGTGATCCGCTGAGGGCTCCGTACACTGGGTTATGCGAGGGTTATGGGTTTTTGTATGTACAGTATATACTTTGGTTGTACTCAGCGGTTCTTATGTAAACCTTTTGATATGTATATATACAGTTTGATGTTTTGTTTTAATCTATCTGTGCCTTGTTGTAAGATCCAGTGAACTTGTTGTCAGGTTAGGGACAAGATCCATTGTGAGATCCTAGCCCAGTAGCACCTCGAGTCCTACGGATTTGGGTGTTACACCGACAATTTGCTCCAAGGTGTAAGGAAACGATGCATAACAGGTAAGGACTCACCTTGGCCTAGCGATTCTAGTGGTTGTCGACGTGTCAGGTATTCTGGAAGCGTGTAGGTAACAGTGGTGGTGGCTTGCCGGTATGGTCTCAGAAGTTTGGTGGAGAGGGAATGAGAAGAATGGAGATCTGTGGTCTATAAGGGGAAGAAGGAGGGTAACTAGCTTCTTTCTTGACCCGCAACAAGGTAGTTGTGGGGTTTACAGTGGTCGGCGTATGAAGCAACTACGATTAAGGAATTCCGGATGATGGAGGATGTAGGGAGGGAGTAGGGTAGAGGGGAGTACGACGTGTGGTGGTCAAGGGAGAAGAAATTGTCATCATGGTGGCTAATGTGACTTCAAGGTGGCGTTTAATGCTCCGGCCATAACTCTTGCTTCAAGTGGAGCAATCAATGGCGCCGTTACTTGCTGGGATAGGAAGGGAGTTGGCATTGGTTTGGGCCAAGAAAATTTAGAGTAGGACCGGCCCAAAAGATTGGAGTGGGCCGGGCCCGTCAGGCCGGGTTTATTTGTCAAGAAGGCTAAACTGGCGGTTTAAACGTGGTTCAATTGTAGATTATCTTTGGTTTCGGTTTCATTAAATTCGTATTTCGATTCTAGTTTTCACACTTTAAATAAATTAAAATAAAAATAAGATTAATATTAATTACATTATAATTTTTCCGAAATTTTCGGTTATTACATTAGTCCCCCTTAAAGTAAGTTTCGACCCGAAACTTAGGGTGATATGCGGTACTTCCGAATTCCATAAACTTGAGTCATAATTACTGTTATCATTAAATATTGTTTTCTCTTCCGTTTCCTTTCATTCAAGTCAACCGGTGTATAGAATATAGATCAACCCAACCACGTTCCTTTACTAAAAAAAGTTATTTTTTGTGCATCTCATCTCAATAGTTTTAGTAAATATAAATTTATACAAACATAAAAAGTATTATTTAAGTTTAAGACTTCGAGAGGAAAGCTCGATCGCTATGCTTCCTTATTTGGGGTGTTTTGCACATAGGTGTATTATATATGTTAGAAATCCCAAAAATAAGTGTTACAATTTACAAGGACTAACCATAAAAATCAATCAAATAACAAGAGGAAATTTATTGACTTTATATTTATAATAGATGTATGCTAATCTAGAAGTGTAATCGTCAATTCGGTTGAGATTTTACGACATATTTTAAGAATGAACATTAAATTAGATGGGATAATCATTGTCCAAGCTCGTAAACCTATATCTCAAGGTGAACCAATAAATAGTAAGAAATTCAAAACAAGGGTCCGTTTGGTTTAAGTTCCGAAAATGGAATGAAAACGTATCTAGTCCATATGTATTTTTGTTCATGAAGTTTTGGGGAATCATTCCTTGTACTTTGAAGTAATTGTAATAGAAATTGATAAGTTTTGATACCCTATAAGGTAACAAAATGGGGAAAACCAAGTGCATTTTGCATGAAGCCGAATGAAATGATTCCATGAACAAGGTACACATATAAACTAGATTCATTTCCAATCCGTTTTCGGAGTTACAACCAAACGGGAGATAAACCTCTCCAATACCATAATAGTTTATGACGGACCAAATAACAGGAATGGTTAATATAAATATGTCCAATACATTGTGTTTTATATTACCAAGAATATGCATATATACTATACTATTGAGGTTCAACTATTCCAAGGGCTGAGATGGGTGAATAAGAGCAATTAAGATCTTCTGTAATACTATTACATGTATTCCTCTTTAGTGATTGTATAAAGCTAAATAAATAGAGATTAAAATATTATTACTTTACAAAAGAAATAATAAATAAAATAGAATCCACCAATCACGTGAAAGGATACAAAAGATATAAATGTGAAAGGATACAAAAGATATAAATATGAGTTATATAGAAGATATCTTAAATTGGTCAAATCTGCAGGTTTGACCTCCCAAGGAACCTTCGGCAAAGAATATGACATCTCATGCATAGTTCAAACTTCAAACCAAAGTCCTGCCTTAGCACTTGGTTTCCATAACGGTCTTCTTACGACTTACGATTTGATATGTCTATCAAGAACTAGCCATCGTGATAAGAGGGACAGGTTTGCATTTGATTTGTTTCTTGGGGTAAAAATAAATTTTAAAAAGAAAATCATGCATATATTAATTAAGAGCGAAAAAATTAAACATAGAAAGACGGTAAAATACTAAAATACCATTAAAGCCTTGTTTGTCCCCATCAAGAGGCAAGAACCTTGTACATTTGAGAACCCTTAGGGCATAGAATCTGTTCATGGTTAATTTTTTCGATGAACTCCGAACAATGTCCACAAGTCCCCACGTTGACCACTTTCTTAGCCATCAGCGCCGTCTTTGCCGGGCGTATCTTCGACACATAGCGCCAGGCAAAGTTTTGAATCTCAGGAGACACCTTCATCCTCAACACAAAGTCCTTGACAATCAAATTCTCACCATATAAAACTTGGGTGGATTATTTAAGCTATTTTTGTTGGAGATATTAAGTTTTCACGTTAAGTTAGAGACATTTCGAGTCTAGTTATAAGATTGGTGCACTACTTCTTCTAATTTCAGTTGGTATTAGGATGAAACCTCATCGGATTTATATACTATGTTTGAGCCTAACTCGCATATGTGCTCGTATGCACATGACCTTGTTCGATTCTACCCGTTTGTATCGGACTATGAAAATAGTAAAAATAAACATCATGGAAATAGGGCAAGACTACAAAGTGCTACAACTACTTATGGTTGTTTGTTAATATATAGTGTTTCTTAATATTTGTGCGGGTTTTCACACCTTATTAACAGAGTTGTTGATAAGCGAAAGACAATCTCATCTGAAAGGATGCTATAGATTATAAAATCTCTAGGAGATGATGTATCATAATTCCTTACCTTATAGTTTCAAAATATATATATATATATATATATATATATATATATATATATATATATATATATATATATATATATAAATAAGTTAAATGTTATTGAAGATATAACGGTTTATTTGAATTTTTAAATTTTTTTGTAAGAAGTAAAAACTTAAAAGATGAAAATTTATGATTAAATTCCAAATTTTATTGCTCAAGACGAACCTAATAATTTCTACCAAAAAGTTAAGCGTTATTGAAGATCTCTTTAATAAAATTTAAGTTGAAACTTCACCATAGCCATAACAGGGAAGACAGCTTCGACCTCCTATAAGAAGAATTTGGTGACAATGTAAAAATGCAAAGAGAACTATGAAGCAAATACATATGCCTGAAACTCAACGGTCTGCAAGATTACCAATATAATGGATGGAATTCGGCATTTTTTTCTACTACAAAAGTACACATGTTTTAAAAGTCTTAGATTAAAGTCTAACGTATAAACCCAAGAACATTCATCCTAAACCAATCGGATATCAAAATGTTAAAAGATAATTCACCGACCTTATACACCATACTCGTAAATTTTCAATTTTTGAATGAGCGAACATTATTATGGAGTAAAAAACTAGTAATTTTAAATCGACTTTTTGGTACCCGATAAATACACAAGTTAGTTAGTTAATTAACTACATTATTAATAAAGCATTCATCTCATATACTAGATCCGTAACAATTTCACTGGTAATATTACATAACTCAAGCTAATCACTCGATCTGGTGTGAGATAATCTATTTACTTTTATAAATTTTCTCTTAAAAAGCATGATTTTTACATGCTATCAAGTTCGTCTTCACCTGCTTCTTCGAAAAAGTCTTTCATGTTAGAGTTATGGTTCGGCTGCACCTTTGCTCCGATTCTTGATTTTCATCGTCATATTTGGTTTTTGATTGGTCTCTTGATATATAGTCGATCTACACACTAAATTCTTTAAGGCCTTTATATTTCCACCATGGGTATAAGGGTGAAAGTGGATATATATGGGTATTTATATGAGTAAATGGGTGGAATGATGTGACTTGTAGGGAGTGATTGATTGATTTGTGTTTAATGGGTGAAAGTAAGAATGGGGTTCTTTAAATACCCGACACACCACTCATCATATGCGACATATTTGACACATCAAGTTACCCTATGTTTTTTTTTTAGAGAAGGTAGTACGTACTCCAAACTTTTCGAAATTTATCATTCTAACATTACACTCGTAAGCTAGTTTTAATTAAATACTAGTGTATAACCCGCACCTTGTACGGGATTGAATTTTAAAAAATTATAAATATTTATACATTATTATAAATATTTTAAAAGACGAGGAGGTGAAAAATAAAACTACATTTATTATTATACTAAGATTTAATTTATTAGATTAAAAAAAACGATCAAGATACGTTTTTAGTTATATAATAAATATTGTTTTAACAATTACGTCCGCTTTAATATATATATATATATATATATATATATATATATATATATATATATATATATATATATATATATATATATATATAAAAGATAAGATATATAAAAAAGATACTACAAATTTATATTAATGAAAAGTGAAGAAAATAAGTATTATTATTAAAAAAATGTAAATAATTTACTTATCTCTAAAAGAAAGACAAGAAACAAGCTTTTTGCAACCAATAGTTGTATCCTGCAAAGAATTTCAAGAAGATCAAGAAACACATTAATTTCACCAACTGCCCAACCACACAATAACTCATCCTTGCAATTCTTGCAAACCCATCAAAGCATGCCAACTTCCCTATAGTGAAAGAAGAGTATTTACTGCAAAATTGTAAATGCACCCAACTAACTCAATTCTTCATCCAACTCACTGTATTTACTTCGCTCTCCAAATTCTACCCTTTTAAAAACCCTTCATTTGGAACCAAACCCTAATCAACAAGAACAAACAAAAATGAAGATTCAAAACACAATCTTTTTATGGCTTTCTACTCTTGCCTTCATCTCTCAAACCCTTCTCCTTCCTCTCGTCGACGCTTCTTCTCCTTCGCTTCAACTTCAAAACCAGAAGAACTACTACCCTCCTGGCCATGACCCTCATCCTTCACCTTCACATGGTATAACTTCTTTTCATATATATATATTTGTCTTTTTTTAATTCAAAAGTTTTTTATACTGTCATTTTATGTAATTATAATTGAATGTAGGAGGAGGAAGCTTAACACCGCCATCAACTCATCATGGAGGATCGGGAGGATGCGGTTGCAGCCCAACTCCGCCAGCTCATCACGGCGGCGGCGGGTACTACCACTCTCCTCCTCCGTCAACTCCGGTTTACATCCCACCTCCTACTCCGACGATTACTCCGGTCACTCCAGTCACTCCGATCACTCCTTCTCCTCCTGTCCCCACTGATCCTGGCTCCGGTACAGGCTCCGGCACCGGCCCTTTCCCATGCACGTAAGTGTCTGCATGGTCCATTTTCTTTTTTTTTATTTACGCATATTTTTTGGTAGAATTTCATTTACGCATTATGTTTACGTATGTACACATTTTTGTAGCTACTGGGGATCACATCCAGGGTTAATATGGGGAGTTTTGGGGTGGTGGGGAACACTCGGCGGCGTCTTCGGCGTCACAACGCTCCCCGGCGTAAGCACGGACCCAACAAGCTTTACGCTGCAACACGCTTTGACTAACACTAGGGCCGACGGCTACAGCACACTTTACAAAGAAGCCGCGGCTTCTTTCCTCAACTCAGTGGCTGCTCCTAAGAAATTCCCGTTCACTACAAGCCAAGTTAGGGCTTCCTTCGTCTCGGCTCTTGGCTCCGACAAAGCCGCCGCTTCTCAGGCTCGGCGCTTCCGATTGGCTAATGAAGGCCGGCTCAAGCTTGATTAGGTTTGGATTGTTTAGGTTCAAGTTTATTCACTACGAGAGTTATGGTTAATTAGTTAGTTTGATTATGGAATTAATTAATGTTGGGTTTTATTAATTGGATTTATGTTTCATTATTAGTTTATTACTATTGTAATGGGTCGGTCTAGTCATTCAAGAATGAAAAGTACTATTATCTGAATTTATTTTAGACTACGTATTTACGTGTCCTATATTTGTCTTTATTACACATTTTAATATAACCTTTCTATATATCAATATCAAAATCCCAAAATATAAGTTGTAAGGTTACGCTTTCAAATGAATGTTAGTGTTGAATTAAAACCACGACATATATTCTTTGTACGATAGTGAATTTGTAGGATTGTTCCAGCCGGGCCACGTGTAAGATTTATTTAAAAATCTTAATATATAGCCATGCATAGATTATATATTATATCATAGGTTATTTATTAGTAATCAAATAAAGTGATTCAATCAAATAAATATAAATTTCAACGTATGATCTTAATTTATTCATTGGATCTAGAAATACGATATGTCGGTAACATTCATTCATTTAGTTTATTTCGTGCTACAGATTGATTTGATTGTGATTATGACACATGACTACAAGACTATAAGAGTATGTAATCTATGAATCTATTTTGAAAATTATATTAACTATTAACGTTGAATTTAAAATAAAATAAAATTAAAAAATTAATATGAGTGATAGAAACCATTAACGTATTTATCAAAATTTATACTTCTTACTTTTTCGGTAAAAATCCAAGTTTCGCGATGTCATAATTGAAATCTTATATATTACAAAAAATTGGAATTAAATTATAACTTTCTTAAAACCAAACTAACATTATTTAATATATTAAAACTTTTAAAATTAAGTTTCAAAAAACAATATGTTAGGTTATCAAAATAGATTCATAGATTTTTGTTTTTAATAAATAATATTTTAAAAAATATTTGTAGAAAAAAATCTATTTCTTTTGATTTTTTTCATATATTAATTATTTTTTATAAAAATATATTTTTATATAATCAGGAAAAAATTTCTTTAGGATTAAGTTAAAAGATATTTGTTTTTTAAAAAGATCAATTATTTTTTTAAAAAATTAATATTTTCATTATATAAAGATTTCTGAAAAATAAATATGAATGAAAATTTTTCACAAATATATTTTTTAAAATTCTTTTTTACAAAATGTATTATTTCAAAAAATATTTTCGCAAAAAGAAAAATATTTAAAAATCGCAAAAACTAATATTAAATATTTGTTACAAATTTTTTTTTTTTTAAAAACATAATTTTATTTTTTTAACATATAAAATATTATTAATGTGATTTTAAAAATTTTGAATTAATCCACGTCACACAACTAATCCCAATTGTTTGTGGCATGTAAGATTTCGATTGCCACATCATCGCCGCCGTTGAAACTAGGATTTTTTTTCCGGAAAAGTAAGGCGTATTATTTTTGGTAAAAATGTTGATAGTTTGTATTGTTCCTATTAATTTTCAAAGTTGATATTATCTTGGGTTCAATGTTGATAGTTGATATTATTTTGGGTTATTTTTCTTAGTTTTAAAATGAGAACATTGGCCTAATAAGGCTTTTTTTGTATGGCTGATACAAACTAAATTCCTATTAATTTAGAGTAATTTTTTTTATTCTATAAACACTTCATCGTAGTGGTAAAAAGGAAATTTGAGAGAGAAGTTAAAATAAAAACCTATAAATTATGCATTCAAGATTCATTTTATGCTTAAGAGAAAACCCTATATGAGACCGCATCCATCAATTATTCGTCTTCAACATCTCGACTCACCTTGAACGTATCTGAGAAGTGTGAGCCATTAGAAGCACCGAAGTCCTAGCTTGCGTTGTCAAATCCACCGTGAGGACGGTCTTCAACGTCGCCGGCCAACGAGTCATCGGGAAAGCCGCACCAATAACCGCCTCCATCTGCATCACGTAGCCGCCTCTGTTTGCATCAAGATCCGCCACCGAGAAACCTGCACGAGCTCCGCCGAGAGAGTTACGCCCGGCGGCCGCCAGAGCCAGTCACCGCTCTTGCTCATCCCTCCTTGCCTCTGGTGGCATCGAAGTCTGTTAGAGTTTTGGCCGCCGTCATCAGATTGCACAAGAAGCAACAATTTAGAATTTTGGGTATTTACGATCCTGACCCACTATTTTATGATACATGGAAATTTTGCTCTAGAATTTTAATTTACTTGTTGAAAACAACCCAATTTTTTAAGAGAATTCCACTTTTGAGATTTGCTATGTTTTAACTAAAAAAAATGATTGTGTAATTAAAATTATGTATTTACATTGTGTAACTGAAATTGGGTAATACATTGGGTTATTGAAATTGGTAGGCTTCGAATTAGATTGTGTATTAACATTGTGTAAATAATATAGGGTATTACTTTGGTAATTGAAATTGAGTTTTAACATTATATTTTAAGTATAATTTTACAAAAAATAAAAATAAATACCAAAGTTCAATTAGTTCAGTGGGTAAAAAGTGGGAGGGTGGGCTTGTCATCCCGGCTTCGACCGTGTGTAAACAACGGACCTTGGACTTATATAACTCGATTGAACATTGACTTGTGTAACTCAATTGTGCTTTTACTGTGTAAATCGAAATTATCAAATAATACTTTAAATTAATTTGTTACCTAATAAACAAATTAGTCACGATAGTGTTTCAGTAAATCGTAGGAGTCCAATAACCCATTTCTCTCCTAAAATATTAAGAAAATTTGATTGAGAATACGATATAATATCGATGTTCATTTGTTATGTCAACACTAGAAACAAAAAATTACATGTATACACTGGAGTATGGTACATTTATATACAATTTTAAATTCAACGAATATGTCATGTAAAAAAATATTTTTGCAGTCGTTTTATCTTGTCTAAAGTTTGATGTTAGTCCCACACCGATTAAGTCACCCCGTCCTCTCATGGCAGAGAGTATATATACACCATTGCAAAATGCAAATACACCTTTATATTTAAAGTTTATATTGAGGTCTACTAATGTGGTATTCTCCCGCATTATTTCAAAATTTAGTTACATTAAGGATCCGTATATAATATATTAAATGTAATGTCAAGTAATTTATAATAACGTTTTTAAAACGTCATAAAATTAATAGGAGAACAAACACTAAAAAATAAGTATCAACTTGCTATGCAAAAGATCAATTTACTATTCAAAAAATCTATACGAGACTTTTGTAAAACGCCACAGATTTAGTTGTCGATTTATGGTATGCATATATGCATGTAGCACCAAAATAGTATGCGGATGCTCTTGTATATCTACCTACTTTTTTTTAATTGTTATGGCTAGAGTCGATCCGCCACAAACTGCAACTTTCCATTACCAAAATTTCATCGAAGATCAATGTATTATACAGAATCCCAAGGGAGAGCGGAGACGATTTCACTTAACGACATCGTAACAGGCACAACTTTAACATCAATGGGATGGTACAGCGACAACGCTTTCGTGAGATAATTCGATAGATTTGATAACTTTCAGTTGGTCGACGTGCAACTCTCTCGTTATCATATATTGATATCATAGGGAGAGTTATCTTATTTCAATTATGTTTTCTCTAATTATTTGATTGTCTTGTACTTTAGCTCAATTTATCAAGTTGCAACCAATATACAATACATAAAGTTTAGTATAATTATATAATCACTCAATATAATTGAGTACAATATTAAGTATGATATCTTTAGGTGTTACGGATAAGTTTGATCTTATTTCATAAAATTTTGACAATGTTTGATGTCTCGCCAACTTTGCTTCACTTACTAGCTCTCTTACTCGAGTACATTTGGAGCTTGGACAATTGTTTATGGCTTTTTAAAAATGTGATGTTTGAGATAATTCAAATCTAAATAAAACATTGATAGATTGTAATTTCAATATTTCATCTCGTATAACATTTTTATTTTTCGAATAAACTTAAATAACCCTAAAAAAATCCAATCTTTTACGATCTTGATTTAACTCGTTTAAAAGAAATGGTAATAAAACTTTTGATCGAATATGTAATAATTGCTCATAATACAAATACTATCAATATGGGTGAAAACAAATGTGAAATCACATTAATTATTATTTATTAGAAGTCGACATCTTAGAATATGAAAGCCAATATTAATGTCTTTTTTTTATCATAAAGAAAGGAAAACGTAGCAATCTTATCAACTCAACCAACAAGTGATAGTACAATTTGAATTTAAAATTCATAAGCAAAAGGAAGCCTAGCAACGGATATAACTATTATAGAAATAATGTGTTTCAAATTGAAAACTTTGACCCACATCACTATTTTCTCAACTGCACATAAGCAGAATAAGTAAAGGAGTAAATGAGGGTAAGAGTAGAAGATGATGAGTGTCAGAATAAGGTCATAAATGAGAAGAGCAATTGACCAAAGCTATTACTCGTTTACTCATACTTACCACATGAATGAAGTTCAAAGTAATGAAGTTGCTTCAACTTATATGCACATGTATGTATGAGTTGTTTCTCTGCTACTTTGGCTAAGCTTTGGTGTCCATTCATTGGTTCTCATTCTATGCACACTATTCATGTGACATTGTCATAGATCGACAGGTAAAATGTCGGGTTAGTTTTCACTTATATGGTAAGTTTTTTTAAAGAAACATAAATAATGAATTATCTGGAGTTCGATTTGCCGAAACAACATCAGTCATTGTAAACATAATACGAGTGTGAGTCTGAGACGGATCCGAGTGCGCCTCTGAGAGTGCCCCACATTGTTACATTATGTCAAAACTTTGAACGTTTTTAGCAATGATCATAATTCTACACATTGGAGTCTCAAATGGATTCCGAGTGAGTCTTACTCTATCACTTTTCGCTAAAATGTGTGATGAGCATCCGCGATAGCGCTGATTTTCCAGGGTTTCAACACGCGGAGTGCATGCGCATTGCGCCTAGGATGTGTATTGCAAGAGGCACATCCTTATTGCGTGTGGGACCCGCAATTGCCTTCTTCTTGTGTTGGTTGAGTTGTAAAAAATCGCGGTTGTAAATAACATCACTCCTTTTGTACTTAGAAAATTAATTTATTATAAATAAATAACTAGTGTATTACGCGTGCCTTGCACGGAATTTTGATAAAAATAATATTTGTTATTATATTTGTTTAAGGGATTATATATAAACTATTTTTTTGTCATTAGATAGTGTAGATAATAAGCAATAAATATTTGTACACTTTACCTATAATATTATATAATACATTAATAAAATATATAACCGTATAATAATTCATATTTTGATTTTTCTCTCCCTTATTACACTGATTCATATATTAATATAAATAGTACATTGATAGCATATGATATTAAATTAATTGTTATATATAAATTAATTTAAGAAACAACACAATCTCAAGTAACAAAAAAAGTTATTGAAAGGGATGAAAACCGTAACATTTAATTGTTAAAAGTGGATTTAATTAATTTTTTTCTTTTTTGTGTACTGCTAAAATTTGTTATGGATGTGATTCTAATCTGTTATACATATCTCAGGTAAAAAAAAAAGGTGATTGGAAGGGATGAATTTAATTAAGATTTGGTTTTAATATTTCGTTAAATAATTTTGTAATGAATAAACTTAATTAATAATTTGGTGGATTGTGGTTAAATGCTAAAATGACACGTGGCAGTGAGTATTTTTCTGCGTGACACGTGGCAAGGAGTGCTACTCCTATAATATATATAAGATGATATGGTATATGATGATATGATTTATTTTCAATAAATAACGATTTTCAAGTTCTTTTAAAATGTAGATTTAGATATATATTATGATTGGTTTAAATGACAATCAAATTTATTTTCATTACGAATTTAAAATCGTGGTTTCTAAACGTACCATTGGAAATTGCTATTTGACACTGTAACTAAGATTTGTTTGGATTTTATAATTATTTTATATTTTTATAGATAAATTACGTGATTAATTCTTCTTTTAACGAAAATACTTTAAAAATAAATAAATTCGCTATTAAGGATGTCAATGAAATAGTCAATTTGGAACATGAAGAGATATTATGGAATTAAAAAAAAAAATTGTGCAGAGAGAAATATTGATTTTTAAAATTTTAATTACATTGATGAAGAGATATTGTTGGGTTATTAAATAAATTTTTAAAAAATTCGTTTTTAATTTTTTAGGTTTATATTACTGAAGAGATATAACTGGATTTTTTAGTTTTAATAAATATTTCAATTTATATTTAGTTTTTAAAAACCAATTTGATATATGTTTTTTTTTTTTTTTTTTTGGGCTTCCAGAAACGTGGGCACGACATGTGGCAATAGAGACTCCTCCTTTAATATATATATATATATATATATATATATATGATACTTTGTTCATTTTTAGGTGAAAATTCCGGTTTTATTAAAAAAAATTTGTTCATTATTATTGTTGTTGGTTGATTTGGACATGCAAGAAAATAAACTAGTTTATATTTAAAATTTAAATTTAACTGAAAATAAAATGATTCATGCTTAATGACAAATATATTTTTATGGATACAAGATGAAAAATAAAAAATAAAAAAAAATTATTTGTATTTAAAATTGAGTAATTTAGAAAATTAAAAATCGTTTATGCTTGTTCAAGTCTGAACCGAACCTATGAACACCCTCAAACCCCTTTTACTAAAATTAAAATGGACATACTAGTACTACATTATTTATGGGTGATTCATTTTTGTATTCAAAATAAGACCCAAGTCAAACGACATTAATTGTAAGACTGGGCAAGTACTGCTCAAGTCTTGCCATTGGAAGCTTCTTGTGTTTTGTATGCACCATATAGGACTTATAGGTGTATCATCCTATCATGTATAGAGTAGCTTTTCTGGTCAAACAAGCAAGGAGCATTCAAGTTCTAAGAAGCAAAGGATCACTCTAGTATAACCAGAAAATGTTTACATTTGACTAGGACTTTGAATTGATTCAGTCCGATCAGACCAGACCCTTAGTTATAAGGTCAGTCCCCGGTCCAAGTAAATTTGGGATTCGTGTTTAGAGTTGATTCAGTCCGGGTCAGGTTCATTATAGACCGATGAATAACCCTGGTTACGAGCTAGACAAGAGCAGAAGAAGAGCAAGTTTAAGACAGTCTGGTTTAATCCTGAAACGAAAATTTAAGTTTCAGCTGTACATCAGACATGGAGATCTATGATTTTGAACAAGATTCACTTGGAATTGATACTTTGTCACAAACATGATTAACATGCAAAAGAGATTAAACACAAAAAATAAAGTGCAAGAACAAATCCAAGAATGATTAAAATGCAAAAGAGATTAAACACAAAAAATAGAGTAGTAGTATGTTTTTGAGGTACTGCACTAGTGATTAATGCCAAAACAGAAACAAATTAAGCATAATCACCTTGTACAAAGGTTCCAGATCCAAATCAACCCTCTTCCTGCATTCTGCACTGAAAATATAGCAAGTTTCTAACTACAGTCTACATCAAATATCATTTTTATGAAGCAGATAACAAAATAGAAGAACATAAATGTTTGTGTAAGAAAAGACCAAAGTTCAAAATGATTTCAGAAATGAGTGATTCTATATTCATTAACAAAATTTGATTCTAACCTGATTCCAGAACATACCAAAAAAAAACTCATGATTAGGAATATTTAGAGATTATGCTTAATTTGCAGTCTTGTATAAGAGAAGAATCATTCAAGTACACAAATGAACAACAAGGAGACTAATGTACCTCAACTAGATATACATTATAAACTACATCAATCATGATTCTCTTTGCGCATTAGCCGCAAACAAACCCGTCTTTGTGCCATCACTAACTGCATATTCAATGGAACAGACGAGATCAAGATCCGACACCAGTATGATCCATTGACTCATTTCATGTGAGATTCAAACCACTGAAACATCTCTTTAGATGGCAAGCTTGTCATCTCATGATAAGCAAAAGCAAGATTGAGTTCTTCCTCAACATGACGCGTTAAGATCTTTCCATACGGAAAAGGGATCTTACTTTCCTTGAGAGCTTTAACCCAAGGAGTTTTCCTACCATCTTTGGTCATATAACCATTGAAATCAATGATACCCTTTTCACTTAACAACTCAAACAACTTCTCAGAAATAGTTAGATTCAGCCCCGGAATTCTATCAGCTAAGAACCTCGGAGTTAAACGAAACTCCATACATTTAACCTCCTTAGAATCAACTCCTTTGTTCTTCAACATCTCAACATAATTCGGTATTACCTGGTTCCTACTCGAATCTTTCGGCATGTGCACGAAAAGAGTAGGAGGATAATCTGATTTAATATCAATCTTATCAAACAAACCCTCAGAAATCATTATAACAATGCTACTAAATCTCAAAGTATCATCATTGGCAAGAATTGACACAAAGTATCCACCTGATGATGCTCCCAATGCGACTAAGGGAACACTAGACAACTCATTCTTCTTGATCCACCATTGAATAGCATCTCTAACAACAATCCTTTCTTTCCCAAATGTCCAGCATTCCCCAACGCTAGAAATGGCAAGAACAGCAAAGTTATGTGCAAGAGCATTGAGAACAATTAGCCTTTCTTCAGGCAAACCAACACATCTAGGGCATCGATTCGACTTATCCCAGAAATTACCAGCCCTACCATTGCAGCCATGGGCGAGGAACAGAACTGCCCTAGGCGGCGATTCAGGTAATTGCCAAATCAATTCAGTTTTATTGAGAAGGTGGACAGTTGGACGTAGTGATACTGAAGTAAGAACAGGGGTAGATCCAACACTAGAAAAGCTGTAACCGAGTAAATTAAGCGAATTGTTCTCCCAAGTAGAGAAGAAAGCAACAGTGATGATTAATGCGAGAAGTACAACTATGACTGGGAGAGGAAATCTGAAGCTCGAAGAGATTCCATGGTGTTTGATGGGGTTTCGCCCTAATCCTAACATACTTTTGTGATTGATGGATCGAGAAAGCAGAAGTGTTTCAATTGGATAGGAAGGATATCGAAATTGGGGATAATGGTACCTGAATCTGAAGGTAATTTTGCAATGTAAAGGTGAAAGGAAGCCCTCCTGGAAAGAAGACACCTGATCTTCTACCTGAACCTCCCAAGCTAAGCAAAGTAGAAGACTATCGAGTGTTGACTTTATGAAGAAGCTAGTTTGCAATCTATGATGATTGTTTGGTTGTGATGTTTTATTTGTAAGAAAGGAAAATATATTAGTTAGATCGGAATAGGAGTAAGATGCAGTCTAAACTGTAAACGATGGCGATTTGGGTGTATTCGGCACTTATGCATAAAGTAGTGAGTTACAAAATTCTTATAATTTTTCCAATTTGACCAAATTAAATCTTTACTAATTAAATCTTCAACTATTTAGGTTTTTTTGATATTATATTAAGATATAGGTATAAGATATAGGTATAAAATTAATATTGATATCAAGAAGAATAAAAAAAACCAAGCAATTTAAAATATTCAATACCAATATTTTTGGTATATAAGAAAATGTTTATTAGAAATATATCAATTTGATAATCATATACTCTTATGTCAAACTTGGATATGCGTTCTTTTTTATGTCATATCTGATATCTAAATATAAATATCAAACATGTCCTTCGTGTTTATACCTAATGTATAGATTATGTTCAAATATGGTTGAATTTGCTCCTATTTTTGATTGAAACTAATTTAAACCCGAAATTCTACATTTCTTGAATCGAGAACCAATTCTAATATATTAGAGTTGGAATGAGCAATTCAAGTTGATCCAATGACTTGACATAACTTAGCTATAAAGCCCTTCCATCGGTTTTTGTAGTGAAATATGGTTTGACATCCACGACTAATTAGGCTCATTTATACATCTATTTCATTTTCCAATATGTTATAATATTTCACAACTTTTAGGTTTTTGTAGTGAAATATGGTTTGACATCCACGACTAATTAGGCTCATTTATACATCTATTTCATTTTCCAATATGTTATAATATTTCACAACTTTTAGGAGGTGTTATCGACAAAAAGTTGGATATAAGAAATGGAGAAAAACTGAATGTTTCAGTACATACTTTTATGAATTTACAATATATCTGTCTGCCTTAAAGGCTATTTGTAAGTTTGTTATTTTCGGAGATAGGGTGGGTTGGTAAAAAAAAAACTCTTTATTTACCCTAAAATAAAATATTTTGTTACCTATAAGTTGGACTACCTTTAGGAGGTAATACAACTTAACTACTTTCCGTTATTAAAAAAGACATAATAGTCTTTTCTCTAATATTTGGGTTTAACTTTTGTAATTTCCAAAATGCAACAACTATTAAGAGTAAAAGACTTGTTGGGTTCACCTGAACCCGTAATAAGTGGGTTTGGGTTAGTACTTTTTTAGCTCGTGACCTATAACAACCCGACTTGTAATTAACCCAAACCCATGATGACCCGACCTGAAGACAACCTGTTTGATGGTCTCATTGAAGGAGATCCTCAAATTTACTATAGACTTGAGCCTCTTCTGAGCGTTTGTGAAACGGGGCTACAGTTATAATTCTCTTTTGAGCCCACAATCTTAGTACTCAACCATTTAAAGGGAAAAGTTTGATCAGTAACATTGTTGTTTATTATCTGATGAATCTTTACTTTGGAAAGTTTACAGTATAACTGATATCCCATCTTTGTTTTCCATGACAAGGAAATGAACAATAATCAATAATCGAACAAGCTATATTGATTTCATACATCAGGATGATCTAATTTAAGAGAAAGAAAAGTATATTGTTGAATAAATAAGGGAATCACTTCCAATCATCAAGGAAAATCAAGGAATGTGAGAATCCTAGGATGACATTCATTGTACAAATTAAATATAAAAAATAGGTCAAATCTTTGTCCAGTCTCAAGTGTCAACCTAGTAAAGAGGCAATCCAGCTTCACCGAACAGCAACCAAGAAGAGTACCTGAATTACGGATCATTGATGACGCTCTTGGTTTACGAGCTGATATGTCTAGGGCTGTATTACGAAAAGTGGCTGCCAAAGAATAATGTAACAAGTAATAAGCAAAAAAGACGAAGAAGATGAAGTTGTTATACAACAAAGACTGACTGAAGGGTTTGATAGCTCGCGTACCGTATCAAAACTCACAGGCTTTGTATCCTCGGCGAGGATTTCAACTACTGTCCCTGATTGATCAGCCTGTACACAAAGTATGCCATGAAAGGTAAAACTAGAGGCAAACA
The DNA here is from genome assembly GCA_002319775.1 of Fagopyrum tataricum. Taxonomy (NCBI): domain Eukaryota; kingdom Viridiplantae; phylum Streptophyta; class Magnoliopsida; order Caryophyllales; family Polygonaceae; genus Fagopyrum; species Fagopyrum tataricum. The sequence goes on from CM008281.1 coordinate 4,393,041, forward strand.
GATCTTAAGTTACATACTGCAAGCCAACAAAGAGATGGACAGATTTATAATATCATGATTCATGAACCCGGAAAGGATATTATTCTTATATCAAATGCAGTAGATCATTGTCGAAGATACGGGCTTATACAGCAGCCTATTCTAAAATTAGCTTCTTCAAAGGCAACAGACTACAGGGCAGTGGCATTTTCAGGGTAGATCAAAATCTCTTTATGATAATATAATGACATGGAAGAACAATGGAATAATAAATGCATCTAGACGCCACCGAAAGGCATTTATTTTAGAGCCTCATCTTAGTCTTAGCTGTTTTCCACTACGATAATTGTAGTTCACCCACTTGAGCATCATAAAAACATTCAAGATATAATATAGGAGAGGACTGGTCACCAAATATCATTAGACAGCTGATAAACTTGCCATATGATGCCTATAGTTTATTTATCTCAAAGTTCAAATCAAATTTTCCTAGTAGGGACTATATAGCTCATCAACCTGCATTATATATTTATATTCCTTCGCTTCGGTACACCAAGTAATATAACATTCCAAACAAACATTTCCCATTGACCATATTCTCATAAAAGTGCATGCTTCATTGTCAAAAGTTCAAAACCAAACTCTTATAACCAGATCTGGAACCTGGAGGGCAAGAATAAAGAGATGAACTTACTTCAATTTCATTCATCAACTTCATGGCTTCAACAATGCACACTACTTGTCCTTTCTGCACTTTGTCTCCCACCTAAAGGGAAGAAAGAAAAAATATTTTTAGCTTTGTTCATAAATAAGAACCAGAAACACATGATTACTAAAGGCATCAATCAAAGAGCTACCTTTACAAATGGAGGAGCGCTGGGTGCTGGACTACGATAAAATGTCCCAGCCATAGGACTCTTGAGTGGTGGTATCGATGACTTAACGGGCTTGGGAGCAGATGACGGAGAAGCTGGTGAGGGTGCCACAGCAGCAGGTGCAGAAACAGGTGCAGCATGCTGTGGTGCTACTGAGGGTACAGGTGGTGGTTGCATGAAATTTAGAGGAGCAGTAGATAGTGTTGGAGCAATAGCCTCCTTTTTACGAATGATAATTTCACAATCTAATTGCTTCAGTTGCAGCTCGACAATATCCTTTGAATCCACTAACCTACAAGTTCAGTCAAGAACAGCCAGATCATCTCAGTTCTATAAGCATATAGGAAATATATACACAAGACAAAAAAGGATGGACGCATAGGCTTACTTAATAAGACTCGACACTTGAGATACAAACTCAGATATAGACTCCTCAGAAGCCAATGCCACAGAAGAAGAGTCATTGTCCTGCTTCTCATCCTTGGGCTCATTGGTGGTTGCTCTGGACTTGGTTACAGGAGCAGAAGGAATTTCAACTGATTCATCAACAACCTACACAACAAATGACAGTAGAAGGATATGAATGAACTGTGAGAATTTGGAAAACAGATTGCAGTGTATAATATTGGTTGGTGCTAACCTTATTCAATTGGGCTTTGGCCTTGGCCTGGATATTGCAGCTAATGCCAGAGGTACGCTACAGAATGATTTTGCAGATCAAATCAAGGTCATTGCGACCAGATTAGAGCTATTTATCATCACTTAAATCAAGCTAAAAAATAGCAGATCATACAGTGTAGAACGAAAGCAGAACAAAATGTAATGATTTTCCTAAAGCTAATTGCCCTAAACAAATAAGCAAATAATTAGAAGATTCCCAAGTACTAACCACAGCTTGGCTCATTTTATCACGTAGAGGAAGTCTTAAATCAAGCTAAAAACTTGCATATCACACAATGTAGAAGGAAGAACAAAAAGTAATGATTTTCCTAAAGCTAATTGCTCTAAATAAATCGGTATATCTACTCAAACCTTTTAGATGAACAAACTAAAACCCTATCGAATCGAAACCCATTGGCTCGAAAAAAGTGCATTACTTGGTCTCCAAAGACAACAACTGGATTCAATTGGTGTCAGATCCAAAACTGTATCCAATTAACAGAAGCATTCGAATTGAAATGAAGATAAAGAGCGAATGAGAGACTAACCGTGGAGAGAAATCGAAGATGGGGCTTGGACGATAGAGGGAAAGAGACATTGGAATGCAGAGGGGTAACGGAGGAGGGTTTGGCTTCGGCGACTGCGGCCAAAGTCGAGGTTGCAACATTGACGTTAATCGCCATTAGCGATAATCCTCCTCCGAGCAAAATCTTGCAGACACCCACCCGAGGGTAACGAGAGAGAGGACGAATACTTGGAAGTTGAAGCCGCGACGAAATATTTGAGTCCTCAAATCGGGTTAGGGTCAAAGTCGGTATCTGCAAAAATTGAAATTTGGGTTTGCCAAACGTGGCCTTACAACTGTACTGATCTGATCTCCCGAACAGCTCATACGTACCACTTTGGTCAACAAAACAGAGTCACAATTGACTCTTCTTGAAAAGAAAAAAAAATCAAAAAGATATTTTCCATTTAGTCAGAAGTAGAATTAACCCTCAACCGACTCCAAATAAAATCTTGAAAAACAAAAAAAATGGTAGTAATGTAATGTATTTACTACAACTATCATAAAAATAGTGTCAAACATCTATCCTTGGAATGTTATTGCAATCACAAATTCACAGACCGTATCAAAACATCTACTATCATAAGTAATTGCGTAACATACAACTTTTCTCTTCATGATATAGTACATGAACCGAAGGAAAAAACAACTTACTGATTATGATTTGGTAGAATATCTAGCTAGATAGAAATCAAATAATTTTTAATAAAAACAATAACAACACAGAACTTGAAACATATCGCTACTAAACAAACTAAAGAGTGGGAACAAGCTAACATTAAAAACGCGAACATCTGCCAATCCCAAACAAAATCACGAAGGAAGACTAAAAAGATCAGCTGGCAAAAACCACAACCAAATTTCGTTAAGCTAAATTTTGATGCGTCATCAAACAATGTTAATCAATTCGCATACGACTTCATCATCCGCGATAACCATGACCATCCTTTGGCACACGGAAAAGGAATATGTCATGCATAATCTGTTCTTGAGGCAGAAATTTTTGCTCCACAGAAAGGCCTACAAAAGACCATACAACTAGGGATTACGGCAATTGAAATTGAGGGGGATAATTTGATGCTTATCAACTCGATCACCCACACATGGAAACCTCCGTGGGAGACGGACATGATTATCTCCGACATTTTCACCAGCATCCCGAAGTTCTCTCAAGTCAGCATATCACATCTTTAGGGAAATCAACACGGTTGCGGACAAGATCGCAAAACACGGCCTTTCTGCTTCTGATGAGCACGATGTACTCCCAGATGATGTTCTTGTACTCATCCGTAAGGATGCTGTAGGTTGGTCGGTTTCTAAAAACTGACCCATCTATTTTACTTACCTTGTACAAAAAAAAAAATATTTATACGTCATTGTTTATTTATAAAGTTTTATCATAGGGTGATATTTTTCTATTTTTTCATGCATATATGCACGAACTATAATCTTTTTTCATTTTGTTTCCGAAGTTGCAATCAAACGGGAAATTTAGTGGATCGACCGGTGTGCATAAAATTTTCACTGTAAGGTGAATAAAATTTTGTCCGGGAAAATTTTTTACGCCGCCAACCTATAACGATGATTAATTATATTGTTTCAATTGGGAATGATTTTATACGTCGACAGTTTGTGCCAACCATCTTGCGTCAATGGACTTCAGGAACGCTCATCTTGCGCCGACCTGCGACTTTTATCGAAATGGTAGATCGGGCGTCGCGTAAATAACACGCCTTTTTATGGACAAGGTTTAGGTACCGATGATTTATTTCGATATGGAGCGCCGTTGTACTGAATCATGTCCAAATTATATTGTTATTAAAAATTCATAAATTTTAATCATCTAGGAAAGTTGTAACTTTTAAAGTCATTCTTTGTAAATTACATGTTTTTTAATAATCCCTTCAAAAATATAAATTTAATCAAATAGATTCACCTCTTTTCTAAATTTCTTGATAATTTATATAAAATTTTTGTACAATAATCCCTTAAAATTAGTTATTTTCATTTTTATTATTATAATCTCTGAAAAATATATTATATAATTGTAAATTTCTATGATAAAACTATGAAAAGTTTAAAAATATTAACTTTTTTCTGAAATAACTTATTATAAATTTCTGAAAAGATATAAATTAGGTATTTAGTATTTACATTATACTTGTTTTAAAATATATTAATTTATTGTTAAATAACTAGCATAATGGTTCGATCCCTAATGAAGTGATCCAAGATTTCTTTTATCCAACAAATGGAAAAAATAATAAAATTATAGATTTCAACAAAATAATTTAAATTTTCTCCCACCACATGGTCTCACGTTACTTATGTGGAATATATATACCTCCTATCAGTCTTCATCTCCGATCATACAAACTGAAACAATGGCGTCATCCGCCGGCGATCACAGTTTCTTCATTCTCGCATCCTCATCCTCCATCATTGCATCTACCTTCATTTCCATCATCTTCCTCCTTATCCTCTACACATTCTTCGGACCCAACATAACCAAACGCCGCCGCAACAGTAATGCGCCGCCGAGCACCGGCCGTCTACCACCGGGAGAAATGGGGCTCCTACCGTGGATAGGAGAGACGGTGGAGTTTTTCAAGGCTAGTCGACGTAACCGTCTTTACGAAGACTTTATTGCTCCGAGAATCGCCAAGCACCAGTCCTCCACCTTCAAGACGCGGCTGATGGGCTCGCCGACGGTGATCGTCAACGGCGCCCATGCTAACCGGTTCTTTCTTTCAAATGAGTTTAAGCTCGTTGTTAGTGCCTGGCCTGCCACGTCTGTCGAGCTCATGGGTCCTTCATCTATTATGGAGAAGCAAGGCGATCCCCACCGCCTTGCCCGTGGTATTGTCATGGCTTGCTTCGGCGCCACCGGGCTTGAGTCGCTTGCTCCCAAGGTCTCTAGGGCCGTCAAGGGCTTTTTGCAAACCCATTGGGCCGGTGAGAAGGTAATTTATATTTTGCAAAATCAATTAGGTTATTTATAAGTTACTCAACAAAATATAAATTTCCTATCAAACATCGACAATGAATCTAGTATATAAAAGTCGTTGATTTATCTCTCTTAGACAATTAGATAATGAATGTAGTATATAAAAATCGTTGATTTATCTGATTTTAGGATTCGAAAACCGATGATCTTAGGAATGAACTCTAACCTATCTTGTATATTGATATATTAACATATATAGATATTTTAGTACAAACTTTTTGATAAAATTATATTATATTTAATTAACTACATTTTTACCGTTTTAGAAAAGCATCTTATGACATATTTTGTCAAATTAAAAACATTTATACTATTTCCTACATTATTTTTCAATCCCTTTAATAACACATTTTCACCATTTTGATTTTTGAGTAACTATAAAATAGAAGATCTTTTGGAAAGATAAATTGTATCATACTTAATTATATAATTAAAAAAATTAATATTCTACGTAAATGTATAATTTCAAGTTTTAACTAAATTATAAGTCATCTTGATAGCCTATGAGAATAAAAATATATTAAATAAACTAATCTAAATTTTATTACAAAAAAAAGGAGATTTTTTTAACGAGATTAATGTGGTACATACAATGTGGGAAAATTTTCTCTATTTTAGTATTATTTATATATTTTGTTCTTTTTTTTTATTATTGTAAAAGAAACAAGCTTAGTTGAACAAATCCAATGCCATCACAAAGCAAACTAACAATATATATATATATATATATATATATATATATATATATATATATATATGATTTTAAGTTTACATGATGAATAAAAATCACTTAAATGTGACATTTTACGTGATTTAAACAGAACCTAAGTTTGTTCAAGTCAGCAAAGAGGGTGATATTCAACGTGATTTGCGAGTGTTTTTTGGAGATGGAAGCCAAAGAGGAGACACTAACGATGTTCGAGAAGGTTCTAGAAGGTGTTTTTGCGGCAAAGTTGGAGATTCCAGGAACAAGGTTTTACAGGGCAAAGAAAGCAAGGAAAGAGATCGAGAAAGTGATGTTGAATGCTATTAGGAAGAAAAGAGAGGAACTTGAGGAAAGAGGAGTGAGTGAAGATGAAACGACGTCGTCCTCTTTGATGGGGAGATTGGTGACTGCGATGCTTAGAGGCGAGATGAAGGAGGAAGAGGTGCTTGATAATGCGATTTTACTTGTGTTTGCAGCTATTGATACGACGTCGATTGCTATGGCTATGAGTTTCAAGATGCTTGCTTTACATCCCGAGTGCTATTCCCTTCTAATGCAAGGTAATTAAACTCTAAACGTTGAATATGACAGTTGATTTTGTGTTATATTAATTATGATATGTATAGAGCATGAGAAGATATTAGAGAGTAGGGAGAAAAGAGGAGGAGAAGATGTAACGATGGAGGAAGTGAAGGAAATGAAATATACGTGGCAAGTAGTGAGGGAGACTTTACGGTTGCATCCACCTATATTCGGATCTTTTAGAAGGACAATTGTTGACGTCGAGTTTGATGGTTTTTTCATTCCCAAAGGATGGAAGGTACATTACCTCTTTGATCTTTATTTATCGGATTGATATCCTCCTTTTTCTTTTTCTTTTTGCTAAAAAATAGTTTAAAATAAGAATTATCACTAGACTTATTTAATTAAAAAAAAATTTTGTTTGGTAACTATGTGTTATTTGATAAAAAAATATATTGTAAATTACATCGAGTTAGAAGTTAGGCGGGCAACAAGCTGTGCCGCCAACCCTTTCTGAATAGCAAACCCGATCCTCCTGAACACTACATTTGAAGACCTAGGTGACACAAAATTTCCATGCAAGACCCGTTACACCCTCTTGAGAATCTCGACGGCATCAGGCGCAAGAAAACCAAACGTATCGAAAGCGAACGGAAGAAACACATGATGGTTTTCAAGACAAGCTCTTTCATGCTTAGTCACCTTCAAAGAGGCCGCGTTGAGAGCCGCCTTACCCACAACAAAAGTCCCGTTATCCAAACCAACCAAAGAGGAGACTTCTGTCAAATCAATACAAGCATGTTTCCCACCCACCCATCCAAAAACTAATACATCTGCAGGCCTCAACGTAGACCTTCCTTCACGCGGATCAGTCAAGAAGGATACAAGCGCCTCTTTCTTGGCCGAAATCCTTGCTCTCTTAAACACGTCACATAAAACATCACGAACCAGATCATGCCTATATTTGAAGCCCGGTAATTCTTTACAATGAACCGCATGCTCCCCAAAAACATCCAAAGGCCTCCCACAATTAGGCATAGGACAAATCATACCAGACGAGAACAAAGGAATCATAAGGCGATACTTGAGGATCGTGCGATACTCAACGGGAGACATACATTGTCCAAGTCCATCAATAGGTATGGCAAGAAGGAAATCTTGGCTATGCGTTGTCTGTAGACACTGGAAAACCGCTTTTTGTCTAGCGGTTAAATCAAAAGTTGCTTCCATCGTTTGTACTGTCTTACCATAAAAAGCACTCGCCAAAGCATGTTGAGCTTTAGGGGGGACGGTGCTCTTTATAGTAAAACCAAAAAGATCAAAATTAGGAATAAAAGTTTGAAGATTGCCCAAAACTCCAAAAAACTCAGAACCCATATCAACAACTCCACTGTCCCGCAAAATGTGGTCTTGAAGGGTCCAAGACTGAGCTCTAGAAGCCACAAAAGCAAAAGAATAAGTCTCCATAGCTGAGTATAACCCAAGACCTCCACACCGAATCGGCAAAGAAGCAAGTCTCCACTGAAGATCGCCAAAATACCCCCACAAACCACAATATCCTCGACTGACCCACGGAGTCCCAAATCAAAAAAAAATAGATGCACTCTCCCCATGTTCCGGTAGACAAGTCCTCAAGCTAAACAACATCTTAGCAACACCCATGCAGGAACGAAGCAAAAGAAGCTCACTCTGCGGGTCTCTCAACTGCGGAAGAAGGTGCATCAACTCAACCGCCTTAACAGCTCTTTTCATGACTAGCTCTCTAATAAACCCATCATCTTTACTCACAGCCCCACCCAACAACTTAACACCCAGAACCGGCCTAGCAATGCCATCAGGAAATAAACCTTCTCTAAGCTTCGATCCATCACACGAAGGCCAAAAGAGCTCAGTCTTGCAAACATTCAACTCAAGGCCAAAACTCGGGCCAATTTCTCTAATGATATCAAGCACTCTAGCCACTTCCTCTGTCCGGCCAATAAAAGTACCATCATCAAGATACCAAGCATGTAGAAGAGGCTTACAACTGTCTCGGATCCGATGAAGAAGTGGGTGCAAGACAAGGGAAAAAAGAAGCGGTCCCAAAGGGTCTCCTTGTTGCACACCTGTAGCCGACCAAATAATATCATCACCAACATATAGACGAGCAACTTGACCATACAAGAAATCAACCCAAAAAGAGATAGAGGGACATATTTCCCTTACTTCCCTAAGCAAAACAGTTTTGTCAACCAAGTTGAAGGCATTAGAAAAATCCACTGTCAACATAGCCAGAGAACCATCAGAGTGATGCTCAATTAAAACCCTGCTAACACTATGTAAAATAGCCTCTGCACCACCTGAAATACCAACTCCAAACTGAAAATCTCCAAGATATTCCCTCATATCTTTACCCACTCCCTTCATGGCTACTTTGGACACCAACCGTCTCCATATAGTACCTACTGAAATGGGACGAACCCCATTGTCAAGCTTCAACAACGGCGTAAGAGACGCTGAAGCAACAAACTCATCCAAACTCAACGGACACTTACCTCCCAACCACAAATTGACCACTGATGAAAGCGCTCTCAAAAGACTTGTGGCAACCGCAGAGCCCTCACCACACAAAGCATCTAAAAGGTGTTGTGCTCTCAAATCATCTCTACCACAAGAGGTTCCTTTGGGAAAAGACTTGATGCATGTAAAAATCAAATCAACATCAACAATGAGAGGTGGTTCAAGAAAAGTAGAACAAGGCTTAGAAGGAGGAGGTTTGAAGGGATGTTTTGCCTTCAACACCTTCAAAGTCTCATCGTTAGATAGGAGCTACTCCAGAAGAGCACAAAAACTTTTACAGCAGCCGTAAAATGTCCATCTGAAACCTTACGAAGACACTGCTTGATATTGGGGTTCCTCTCCCAACCTTCTTCATACTTTGAGTCACCATCAATCCTAACAACAGGTCTATGCTCTGAACTGTCTAGAAAAGCATGCACGAGCTTAGAAACACCATCAACCTCTCCCCAAGTAGACAACGCCTGCAAAATCCGCTGATGTTGAATAAACTTCCTACCTCCTGATCTTCTATCTCGCCTACTCATAGGCCTGAACACCTCCAACGTACAACGAGGGAGCAAAAACAACCTAACCCAAGCAGCCACACAACTTGGCTCAGCAACCACCTTTAAAAGAGCACCTAGTAACGCTTGAGAAAAGCTTAAACGACAACTATGAGGGATGCTTTTCACAATAGTAATAGGAACACGCATAACCCTCTCCAACAGACCAACATCAAGCACCAAACCTCCATCAACTTCAATCTGCTCAGCAACAACCAGCTCTGAGATATCCACCATCGGCCTCGAAATACCCACAATATATTCACCATTATCACCAAAAGCAGACACAGAACCATCGGTGTGACGACACTCACGACTCAAAGCATGAAGACACATACATCGTCCACACAACCACATTCTGAGAACAGTCAAAACCTCCACAAACGCCACAAAAACATCAAGTTTAATTCAAGGATGCCCCGAATCTCATTCTTGCGCTCAACCGCAAAAAGGTGTTGCCTCTTCAAATGACCAACCATGCAAGAGAAACCTCTACTCCCCTCCCTACCACCACCACAACCATGAGAAGAACTAAACGGACAAAAGAGAAACCCATTACCTTCCTTGACTTCCATTGGAAAACACCCAAGACAAATTTTTTTTTTCCCTCCTGAACTGGGTTAACCCACGAGTTGACTCACCAGCTGAGCCAACTCAGTGAGTTGACTCACCAGCTGAGCCAACTCAGCGAGTTCATACCGAGTTGGCTCATCTTCCCCATTGAGACCCAAACAGCAGCGAAAGAAAACAAAGAGAACAACAGCAACACGACGGTGCGGCAGCGAGGGCGAGGCACTGCAAGCAGACACCGGCACGACGGTGCGGTACGGCGGGGCGGCACGACGAAAAAAAAGGGGCGACAAAGAGAACAGCAGCAGCGACTCGGCACGGCACGGCGTGGCGGCACGGCAGCACGGCGGAGCGGCAACTCCTCAACCCTAAACTAGGGCACGACTTCTACTGTAAAGTCACGCAAAAAAATTCATGTCGATTCCCACCCTAAACTAGGGCACGACTTCTACAATTCAATTTTATTACCTTTTTATTTTTATGTGTTAATTAAATTATTTACCATATTTTTTCCGGCGGTATTTTAATATGATTAGGCTAAAAAATTCATGTTGATTCCCACCCGTCTAAAGTTTTTGTCACATTCATTTTCGATTAATGTCTCGCTATCTTAATTTATTAAATTTTACTTAAAATTATTAATAATGATATAAATTAAGATTTATTATATTTTAAATAAAGTTACACAATTAGGAAAGTGGACATGAGATTGAGATATATGAATCACACAAAAGACTTAGAAACGAATTCCAACCTAAATAGGATGAAAAAAATATTACCAATTTGTATAACAAAAAAATCATAATCTTTAATTTAGAAACCAAATGAAGTACACCTTAATTTGGCATTCTTATTTGAAGCATAAGTCAAGGTGGATATGCATTAACAATCATTAGATCCATCTTTTGAGGTAAGAATTGGCCACATATATAGGGTCACCCATGTTCTTTTTAGGAAGATGAATGTAGCAACTTAAGAGCATTTGTCCTATACATGCAGATAACTAAATGAAGACAAAGTACCTACTTTATTCACATGTTAGTTATAAAAGTGTGGATAGTATACTTTGCGTCATTTTCTAGAATTGATCGATCTCTTGAAAATCAAAATTAGAGTGTTAATTAAGTCGATAATAATGTCAACTTTTGACCAAGTATTTATGTTTTGATTATTTATGAGCTAATTTTAAGTCTTCATAATTCAAAATAAAATAATCTCTAAGCATCCCAATAATCAAAATATCAAAGAAACACTATATATAGGATTGTTTAAATTTTGGATCTAGATCGGGTCACGTTGGACCTGGACAGAAAATTTATTGTTGGATCGGACCTAAACCAAATATTTAGATCCGTAGATGTTAGTCAAACTTTAAAGGGTCCAATTTTGAGCCAAAAATACTTAAAAAATCAGTACAAAATTTTATGTTCAACTAGTATAGATCTGATCTGAATATTCAGTCCCGATCCAATCCAACAACAGATTTTCGATCCTAGATCGATGAAAACTCCTACTTGTATATGTTTTTTTTTTAATATAATTGTTGACATATTTATATGTATAAGGTGTTATGGACTACGTATGGAACCCACAAAAGTGAGGAATACTTCAAGAATCCAGAGATATTCGATCCGACAAGATTCGAGGAGACAGTGCCGGCATATGTATATGTTCCATTTGGAGGGGGTCCGAGGTTATGTGCAGGCTACCAACTCTCTAAGCTTAATATCCTCGTATTCATACACTATGTTGTCACACAATATGATTGGTCACTTCTTCATCCTCATGAATCCATCACTGTAAATCCACTTCCATTCCCTTCTCAAGGAATGCGCATCACGATTTCTCCCAAGACTTTCTCAAGTAGTTCACTTCACTAATGGTAGGTTTCATATATATCGAGATCATGTTATAAAGTTATAGTCGAATATCCATAAATCCTTATAGTGTAATAAAGTGGATATTTTATATATACATTGGAACTCATTTGTAATAAGGCGAAATATATAATATATATTATATTTATGGTTCAACAATCTTTGATCTTCGTTATTTAGCTGTTTGATCCGACGGTCGATGCTTGTTCATTATTATAAGAAAGAACGTTGGGATTCTTTCATTATTTAATTTTTTTTGTAATTTTTAAAATTTATCATAGTTACTATTTGTGCGGCTAAAAATTATCAATTGCATTATAGATGCGGAATCCTCTTGCGCTTCTGGCTGGGGTGGAAGAGCATTCCGTATCCTTCAGGTTTTTTTTCTGGGGAAAAAAACTCGGGTGCATGCGGACTCCACATGTGCTCGAGACCAAACTGAAGAATCAACCCCGATTTAGCATTGGCTAACATGACATTTATGGGGTGGAAGCGCATTCCACATCGCCCAGGCTAGGACGGATGCGCATTCCGAATGCGCCCAATTTAGCCTTGGCGCAGTCGGAATGCGCATTCGCCTTGTCCCGTTAGCGATTTTTGTCCGCTCGGTTAAAATCACTCAATTTTATTAAAGGTGTTATTTTTTTGATAGAAAATTGATAACATGATTTATCGACCTAGTTTAGATATGCATTTAGGTAGATTTTCCCTTTTCACATGCATGTTTTAACCTTAGTTTGTGTCATTTATACTTGTTCAGTTCTACTTTGCAAGAATAGATGTCTACACACACGTTTGGTTCATTATAGGTGATTTGGCGCATTTCAGAGATAAAACGATGCATTTGAGGATCAAGCCTCTAAATGGATGCTTAGGAGCGACCATAAGAGCTAGGGGAAGAGCTAGGAATCAAGCTAAAGGCATGAAGAACGACCAAGGAGCCATCTCGGTCGAGATAGAAGCATCTCGGCCCGTGATCCAACTTCATGTCGAGGAATCTCGGCCGAGATTTGGCCCGAGATTTCGTCCTGAACGTCATATTGTAATTATGGGTTGTTTCCTTGTCGGCCCAACGTCTTTTGGTAAGGGTTTATGTCTAAAAGGAAGCCCTAGATTCATTCATGAGGATCCCGTTTTATCTCGTTTACACCATTCTATTCCCAGAGGGCCGTTTCCATTTCATTCATTTGGAATTACAATTATTCAAGCTGAGTACTTTCTCTTCTTTCCTTTGTTATTCCATGAATTGCTTGTGTTCCTTAGAATTGATTGCTGAATTTATTATGATGATTCTTGGCTAGAACTGTTGTGATTTTAAGGTTGATAGGGATTGTTTATGCCTTGGACTATGATGGATTAGATTGTGCCTTAATTGGTGTGAATTGCTTTAAATCCTATTATTTGAATTAGAGATAGATATATTTTAGAACCTTCTAGGCTAGTAAACTGAGTTGGAGTTGAGACCTACCCGGTGATATCTCTTCTTAGATACATAAGTAGATTGACCTTAGGTAATAAAGGTGAAACCTTTATTGGATAGAATGTGTCATTATTCCTTCCTGAGTTAGGTAATGCCTGAGACTTACCAGGTAAAGGTTTGCTTAATCCTTAGTTAGATAATTTGGTTTGTAGATAATTCCTCCCTTCTTACCTTGAGACTTACCCGGCAATAGACTTTTCTTTCTCGTCTATTGTTGGTGCCCTTGCTAGGTTTCTTTGAACCTTCAGATTCAAAAGCGGGTTTCCTCTACCATGGTGGAAGGTGAAAATCCGGGATCCGAAGTACCAAATAAGATGAAATCAAGCAACAAAAACTCGAGATCTTGGATAAAGGACTTACAGTGGTGAGATCGGAAGAAAAATCTAGAGGCCGGACAAGAGCGAATGAGACAAATATTCCAATGGTAAAACCATGGCAATTCATTCAAATGCATAAACACAAAAGTCAACACAATAAGAGAACACACCCTCACCCACCAAATGCTTGAGCTTCAACCCCTTTTCTAACATAAGCAAATGCATCTTTCACCATAACAATAGACATTGCTCCAATTTTGATCAAATTGGAGCTATGGTTATTGTTATGGTGAAAGATGCTTTACTCTCGTCTTCCTCAAAGGAAAAAAAATGTTTGATTTTGGGAGAAACCTCCTCTTCCACCAAAAGGGGAAATTGTTAGGAAAATTATAAGGCTTTATTAATAATAGCTAGTTATAACCAGCTAAGAATGATATAGCCTGTTCGCTGGTTTTACCCCCTATAAATCTCTATCAAAATAGATATAAATTTACAGGGTTGTAAAACAACGGTCTACTTTAAATTTATATACTCACAGTATCTACTCTATAGTGCAGCGAACCCACAATGTATGGATCAATCGCAATAAGAGCAAGTATTACAAGGTCGATTACATGGACTAAGTTAGATGAATATGAAAGATAATTTGAATAGTATAAATCTGGAATAAGAAATGAGATTGGAAAAGAAAGGAAAGAAAGAATCAAAGGTTGAGAAGAGGTGTGATGGATTCGCAAACAATAGGTCACTTATCGACTGAAAATCAAATAAAACAAACAAACAACAAACAAATATATGTGGAAAGAAATGTAGTTCCAAGGATTTAAGATCATTGTTTATATACATTGAACTCAGGATATATAAATCTCACGATGACATATATATGGTTGAAAAGCTCCAAGGATGAATGTTTCTCAGCTAATGTTCTATCACACTTACATCTCAAGAACATATAAATCCGCAACCTAGTACATATTTCTTTCAAGGTAAAGAGGGAGAAATCGCAAACAAATCTTATTCCTTAATTAAGGATCAAATAACCCTTTACAGTTACGTCTCAGGAATTAAATGTTTTAAAAAAGAAATAATAGCACATTCAATCCAATAAAGGTTGAACCTTTATTACCTAGGAACATGTTCTCTTATGCATCTAAGAAGGAATATATCAGTTACGACTCAATTCTAACTTAGGTTAATAGTTTAGAACAATCCTAAACTTGACAAAAATCAAACATTTTCATAGGATTTAAAGCGATTTAATAACCAATTATAAAGAACAATTAATCCATCATAGTCCAAGGTATAAACAAATCTCTAACTACCTTGGAACCATAAAAGGTTTCTAGCCAATGATATTCATAATCAAAACTAAATTTAATTCAATCAAAGAAAGCATAAATTCAAAATAAGAAAAGAGAATAAAGAAAGTACCTAACTTTATTGAATCTTCAAAACAAACTGTCTCAAACTTAAAAATCGTATATGAAATCTAAACTAAACTAAAAAGTCTGGATCTTTCCACTAAACTAATGATCTAACAATGGTAAAAAATAGAGCGAAGAAGAAAGGTAGGAGAAGAGTTCTCCTTAGGTCTAATCTTCCAAATCTAAATTGAATCTAGCACAAAACCAACGAACCCTAACAAACATTTGAAACCTTCCTTAAATACCCAATAATCTTCCAAGAGATATGGTTGGGCTAAGGCCCCGAAATAAAATAAAATCGACGATTAGGGAAGAATCTCGGTTGACATCTCGGGTCGAGATTGTTCATGTCGGGACCGAGATTTCGTCTTCGATCTTCAGCGTCGTAAGGATCTCGGTCAAGTCACCCTGGATCTCGGTCCGGGTGGTGGACCGAGATATGTGAACAATAACTACCATCACGGGCCGAGATTTGTGGATCTCGGCCGAGATGGTTTCTTTACTCGGGCACTTGGTCTCCTTCGTTCATAAATCGACTTCTTCTCCTTTCCTTAGTTCGTATGACTGTTCCTAAACATCTACTCCGAGGCTTAATCCTCAAATGCATCGTTTTAGCTCCAAATTGCACCAAATCACCTACAAAGTCCCCAAAAGAGTGTGTAGACATCTATACTTGCAAAGTAGCACTAAACAAGCATAAAAGACACAAACTAAGGCTAAAACATGCATGCGAAAAGGGAAAATCTACCTATATGCTCTACAAAACTAGGTGGATAAATCATATTATCATAGCCTCGCAAAGAAAAACATCCTAGATTCAAAGCGCGAGATGAAAGGAAAATGAATGTGAGAACACGGTAATAAATCATTGGCACTCATACATGCTAGGATTGACCATTTCTTCTGAAAAATTCTCCCTCAGCTTAAACAATTGGTCCTTCACCAAACGATCAAACTAAAAAAGATATTGTTAAACCAAAGGTAATCTAGCCTACAAATAACAAAACTAAGAAATTAATTATGTTTGATTTTCGTTATTAAGTTGAAAATTCATCAGTCTGCAACATTTAGATGGAAGCTATAACGTAATCAACAAAATACAAAAGACAATGTGTTCAACCATGCAACCGACCCAGAAATACAATGAATATCATTCTCGTGATTCAAAGAAAAACAAAGGGGCAAAAGCATCACTTTCATTCTTTAAATTGAGCTTGTTTAAGGTTTTTTTTTCCCTTTCAGCACTTCGGCTTAATTTTTCATTTCCTATAAGTAAAAAATTACTCTTTGAATTATCGACTTTTGAACATATATCAATCATTTTTGCAGTTGGGACTTAAGATTTTCATAGCTTTACGGTTTTTGTATTTGTCTTATGTCTTTTGTTGATTACTTTATAGATTCCATCTAAATGTTGTAGACCAATGAATTTTCAATTATATAACGAAATCCAAACAAATTATTGCTTAGTTTTGTAATGTGTGTGATAGATTAACTTTGGTTCAACAATATCTTTTTCAGTTTGATCGTTTGGCGAAGGACCAATTGTTTAAGGCGGGGAGGGGGTGCATTTTTCAAAAGAAATGATCATCCTAGAATGCATGTCTACCAATAGTTTATTACCGTGTTCTCATATTCATGTCCCTTTCATCTCGCGCTTCGAATCAAGGATGTTTTTCCCTACGAGGTATGTACATTCATAGTACTGTATTATTCTTGGGTGATTATAACTAGCTATTATTAATAAGCCTAACAGTTTTCTGACAACTTCCCCTTGTGATGGAGGAGGAATTCTCTCCTAAAATAAAGCATTTTTCCCTTTGAGAAAGACGAGAGTAATGTATTTTTCACCATAACAATACCCATAGCTCCAATTTAATCGAAATTGGAGCTTTGGGTAATGCTATGGTGAAAGATGCATTAGCTTTTGTTGGAAACAAGACTGAAGTTAAGCATTTGGTGGGTGGTGGTGTGTTCTCTTACTGTGTTGGTGTTTGTGTTTATTGCATTTGAAGGAATTGACATGGTTTTACCGTTGGAATGTGGTGGTTGGCTTTGTGCATAATTTCTTTATATAATTTCAATTCTTTCTATAAATTGTAAAAAATAATGCACAAAGTCAACCACCACATTCCAATGGTAAAACCATGTCAACCATCAAATGCATAAACACAAACACCAATACAGTAAGAGAACACACCACCACCCACCAAATGCTTTACTTCAGTTTTAACAAAAGCTAATGCATCTTTTACTATAACATTACCCAAAGCTCCAATTTAACCTATGAGTATTGTTAGGGTGAAAAATGCATTATTCTCGTTTTTCTCAATGGGGAAAAAAATGCTTGATTTTAGGAGCAAATTCCTCCTCCTTCACAAGGGGAAGTTGTTAGAAAACTGTCAGGCTTTATTAATAATAGCTAGTTATAACTAGCCAAGAATGATACAGTACTATGAATGTACATACCTCGTAAAGAAAAACATCCTAGATTCGAAGCGCGAGATGAAAGAGACATGAATATGAGAGCACGCTAATAACCCAATGGTAGACATACATGCTAGGATTGATCAATTCTTTTGAAAAATGCCCCCTCCCCGCGTTAAACAATTGGTCCTTCGCCAAACGATCAAACTGAAAAAAATATTGTTGAATCAAAGGTAATATAGCCCACACATAACAAAACTAAACAATTAATTTTGTTGAATTTCGTTATAAAACTGAAAATCCATTAGTCTAAAACATTTAGATGGAAGTTATAAAGTAATCAACAAAAGACAAATCTAAAAATCATAAAGCTGTGAGAATCTTAAGTCCCAAATGCAAAAAATTCATATATGTTCAAAAGTCGATAATTCAAAGATTAATTTTTTACTTATAGGAAATAGGGAGGTGGAAAAAAAAAGAAGCAAAAGTGATGAAAGAGAAACAACCCTCAAACAAGCTCAATTCAACATAATGAAATATAATAAAGTACGGAGATTACGGTTCGAAATTAGACTTTTCTTACTCGTCTATTGCCGGTGCCCTCGCTGGGTTTCTTTAATACTTCATATTTAAAAGCGGCTTGCCTCTACCATGGAGAAAGGTGAAAATTAGTTATAAATACCAAATAAGATGAAATCAAGTAACAAAAACTCGAAAGCTTGGACAAAGGACTTACAGTGGTGAGATAGGAAGAATCTAGAGACCGAGCAAGAGCGAATGAGACAAACATTCCAATGGTAAAACCATATCAATTCATTCGAATGCATAAACACAAAAATCGAACACAATAAGAGAACACCCCACCCACCAAATGCTTGAACTTCAACCTTATGAATAGTATATATATAAACTATTTAATGGGTGATTTTGTGAAAAACAGTCTAATTTATGGGTGATTTTACGTAATTCTCTCTCTTTGCTTCATTACCGGTGTTCCGCACCATGTATACTACTACAGTCCAGTTTCCTGCAATTCACAAAGGATAGATTTTGATCCTTATCTCGACTTTCACACACCCACAAGCTCTGACGCTCTCCAATGGCTACCTTGACAACTCACAGCGTTTACTACCTACACTGCCCGGTTCGCTCCAATTTCTTCACTCTCCGGCGGCAGCGGGTGGGCGTGAAGCTCCGAAACACCCAGAAAGTGATGGCAATGAGCTCGGATTTACTAAATGGTTTGGGCGGAAGAGACCCTTTTCCTGCTGAAATTGCGAGCAGTTTCGGCGAGAAAGTTATTGGGGATATGGACACCGAACACAAAAAACTCATCCCCAGAACCCCTGTTCTTTGTCTCTCTCAACAAGATTGCTCTCCTACTTCTCCTTCTCAGCCTCCCATTTCTGTTGATGATGCTCAGTCCATGCTCTTGAAGGTTGATCCTTTTTTTTAATTCTGTTAGGGTTTTTTCAATTGGATTGTTTTAGTTTACTCCAATTCTGATGTTTATTGTTAGGGTTTATTTCTGAAATTGGGTGATTCTCAGCTCATCAATATCTGCAACTATCTCAATAAGATCATCTTGCTTTCTGTATTTATGATCTTAGTCAGTACTTGAAGTAACCATAGAGTTTTCTGAACTGTAAAAAATGGAAATCTCCAATTGATGTTTCCAAATCATGTATGAACTTTAAAGCTAATATAATCTCTCACTGATTAGATTACCTTGCTTTCTGTTAGGGTTTTTTTTGTCTGAAACAAGTTCTTTATGCAAATGCTAAGAACACTAATAGGTGCATGAAGTTTGTCAAAGAGACCTTGAAATAGTGTTTTGGAAGAGTTCTTGTTGCTGAAATATTTCCTCTCCATTTTTCCGTATCCTCTTTACCATTCTGCAGGTTGTCGGGTGGAGATTGTTAGATCACGAAGACGGTCTTAAACTGCAATGTGTGTGGAAGGTAAAAGACTCCCAATCCGGAGTTGAACTTATTAGTAGAATTAGTAAGGTGGCTGAAGCTGCAGGTCATTTTCCGAGCCTTCACCTTGAAGAGCCTAATCAAGTTATAGCAGAATTATGGACTCCTTCTATTGGTAAGCCGAACAAAAGGATTCAAGTATTGGTTTCAACTGCATAAAACATATAGATGCTACTGCCTCCTTTTTCTCTATTGAAACACTAAATTTTCCTTACTGAAAATTTCAGGGGGTTTGAGTATGAATGACTTCATCCTTGCTGCTAAAATTGATGAGATAAAGATAACAGATCTTGTTCCGCGGAAGAGAGTCTGGGCATAGTTTGCTGTAAACTGATTTAAAGACTTATTCTTGATCTCAGATGTCCATTTTGGGGTTAGTTTCTGTTTTCTATTGCATATATGTTACAATTGTATTTAGTTACACTTTCTTGTCATATTTCTCATTTCTGTAACTTGTGTAACAATTTTGTTTGATTATAAAGAATTAAAGTGGTACCTTCCTCTTCCACAAGTATAGAACAAACCTTGATAGTCAAGTTACCTTCTACTCTATTGGATTCTTTGCCAAACACATCCTAATGCCGTGACGATTTCAGATTTGAACCTATCTTTCTTTGTAGTAATCTCACCATCAACCAAACTCCATCCTCTAGAGAATAGAATAGAATTAAGCATTATTTCAACTCTTCAAGCTGTATTGGCTTTGTTATTGTAAAATCTTAATAAGGTTCATGAACACATACAATCATGCATGACCAAAATATATGCAATCAAACACATTAAAACTCCTCATCTACATACACACAATCAGTATCCTACTACTTATACCATAATCTCGAAAATGCAACTTCCTCTACATTCGCCTTCTTGCTTCGGCTTCAGCCTGCAACATAATCCAGTTAAGAATCATAAACCCTCCTTATAACTTTAACTAAGAACTCAAACTCGAAGCGGGAAAAAAATATATCTTACTGCTCGGACAACTCGCTCAAACGCTTCAGACCCATACTCGTCTATATATCTCTCAACAGACTTCCTCGCATCTAAAGACATCATTTGAAGAACCTTCCTTTGATTCTCCGGGTAGTTGGACGGATTAAAGCCTCCGATCTTCTTGATGTACTTGCGTGCATAATTCTCGTATATGTAAGCTGCACCATTGAACACAGGAAGCACCAACCACAAGCACAGTACTAGCTTCATGTATCCCCAGATTGGAAACCTGCAACTCATGCATAGTTGTATAATTACATAGATTTTTTATTTTTCTTTAATATATATAAATAATAAAGACAGTAAAACCTTGATTACCATTGAAGAACTTTCCAAAAGGAGAGCTCAAAGAGAGTGAGTAAAGAGTATATGATCCAATATGTCAGCCATTGTTGATCATCCAATGTTGTAGGACTCTCTATAGCCTTCATTGATGAATATCTGTTTAAATTTTCATTTCTCAAATGATTTAAACAAATACATATACAGGTTTTTCAGTTTTCATAAATTATTTTTGCATTGTAAATGAAGTGATTATATTCATAGACAATGTACTTACAGAGGATAGAGAAGCATCACCGCAGGCCTGTTGTTCCATCATATAGGGAAAAAAAATTAAACATGAAACAAAATATCACATTTCAAATTGTTATTTTGTATACTCGCTTGTAAATGAGATGAGATTGAACATGTCAATAGTCGGCTCATTCAGCTAAAATACTAAGTGGAGCTACTCGGGCTCAGATAAAAAAAGAACTCGTTGAGCTCGTTCACTTTCTAAACGAGCCGAACATGAAAACATTTTAAAGCACGTCCAAGTTTTAGGTCCGGACTCGGCTTGTTTATAAACATGCCGAGCTTGAACATGTCAATGATCGGCTGGTATAACAGTTTCAGTTCGGCTCGTATAACAACCCTACACCCGAAACACATATTGGCATTCAAATTAGAAAAATACAAATTGTTATCTCGTTTAAAGAGGGGAATGGAAGAAGGATAATACCCAATCATTGCATCCAATTGCCAAGCGATTATTGCAAGGAAACCCATATTTTGTTGTCAAAAACTTGAATTTTGCAAGAGTTTGTTCTCCTTCCTTCAAACCGGAAACATTTGCAGCTCAAAACGTTTTTGTTATTTTCTTTGTGAACTTGAATGTTGGAAGAAAGATAATTCAAAGATAAAGTATTTACTTGTATTTGTACTTATAATAGCATATGGTGATATCTCTTAGGACTCAAGTAAAGAATGTATTCTAATTTCGATCAAATAGGTAAACCACAATTGTTGCCCAACGAAAGGAATCAATTCCAGTGCTAAAAATGTCACTACAAAAGGTTCAAAAAGGGTTAAAAGACAAATTTATAGCTGATAGATTTTTTCTATGTGGAAATATTGACAAGTATGATACAACTAGAAGTAATAATATAATACAAATATTACATTTTGACTATATTTAGTTATTTTTTGTGACACACTACAGTACCACAATCCGATTTTACAATATGTTCCAAAGGACCATCAACGACCTTGAGTATCTCTATTAACGTCTTTCTCAAGATTAATTTCTCCATTAATAAGTTGTGATTTGTATGTTAACGAACAAAACTAGGCAATAACCGCATGCAAAGAGAATTTCAAAAGAGACTATAATCAGACAGTATAATCTTAATTTGCTAATATTTATGAACACAGTGTACAAGAATGATCAATACTCACAAAAGAGAGTAACACGAGTCAAATTGATAGTTTGTGGTTCGAACTAATATCCATTTTTCCATGGATTTGTGATCAAAACATGACTTCTCACCGTTTTCGGTTATGGAGAAGAAACTTAGTTCAAATTTGAATGAATGTCGGAAAGAGATTCATATCATCTGATTATAGAGACAGAAGCATGGCTGCTTGGAGGATTGTTGTCTTTCTCTGGCTTACTTCTCAGTGTCCGGAACTGGATCCCGAAGCAACGGAAAACAGCATAATGCAACTGCAAATACCGAAGGTAAAAGAGGGGTAATGTACAAGTATAAGGAATGAAAGGGCAGGAAACAGCATAATGCATTTCATCTAAACAACCACTTGAGCAAAATCTCGTCAAAGGGCTTTCGCAACACAAGCCCCTATATCCTTCATGCTTGAGTTTGGACTCGAAATAACACATTTAGGGCCTGTTTGATTTCAACTCTGGAGACGGAATGAATGGAAACTAGTATAATTCACTAAAATGTCATTGTTCATTCATAAAATTAATGAACGCTTTCTCATTTTCAATGAGTCTCCTTTCCCCATTAATTTCAACGAGTATAATTCACTAAATTTTATTCTATGGATAATAAGGAGAATTACCTTAGCTTTCTTTCGTTGTTCAAGTTTGATGGCTATCTCTTCCAGACTTGTGATTATATCGCCAAAAGTGGGCCTTTTATACGACTTCTCATTCCAGCATTGCTCAATTAACCTGTAAGTAAAATCGTTTCAGTCACAAATCTTCTCAATTGAGGTGACCTACAATGTTACTTTGTACAACTACTGCTACTACTACATGTAGTGAATTGCATGATACTGACATCAGTGACATGACTTACTCTTTTAAGCCGTAAGGGTAGTTCTTTTCCAGAGCCATGAAAGGCGGACGGTTTCCAGCACAATATGCTTTTGGGACATCTCTCTCCAGCATTGATGAAAATGGTGGGCAGCCTTCAATCATCTGAGCATAAGTCATACAAATATTGATGACAAAGTTTCCATTAAGCAACTAAGCAATGTTGTGTCTTTAATGAGGATAACAATTAAACATATGAAACAAAAAATGCTTTAGCTACAGACAGTAAGAATCTAATACCCATTATTCATTTTTCAATTGAAAAGTAAATATGAATATCTGCAGAAAACGAAGCATTTTACACTAGTAAAGGATGGAAGGATATAGATTTCATTATAAGAAAATGTCCTCTTTCATGTTGACAATCGGAACAGAAATCATATAAGTTAGTGACATTTCAAACAACCAACAGTTTTGGAAACGAGTATTGCTGGTAACAAAGACCATTTCATACATTGAAAGCAATTAACTATATACCTTATTTGAACAAGAATATAGAGAGACAACTGAGAGAGAACGAACTCTTACTTCTTGTAAAATCAAGGCAAATGAAAAGACATCAACTTTTGTATCATATTCTTCACTATTAAAAACCTCCGGAGCCATGTATCTCCCTGCAAGAAGGCGATCATCTTAGCAAACCAACACTAGCCGGGACAATGAGTACACAAGTCCACTAGCAGGCAACAGCTTTCAAACATCAAATTTCTATAGAGGAAAAAATTAATTATCATAGTCAATAATATACTTGTCATCAGGGCTGCAGTAACCAGTACAGAATTCTGGTATAGAAGGTCGAAAACAGTAACTTGTAGCTACCTTAGTAACTACAGTCGAACTTACCGAGGTCTGCATTCCTTTTTACTCAGAACTAACACATGAATTAGATAGCATAAGGATTGCGAGGAGGCTACAGTGGAATAGAAAGCACTTACAAGAAAAGTCCTGGAATGCCATACTTCTATCCCCTTTAACAGACTTTGCAACTCTCTGTAGCTTACTGAGGCCAAAGTCTGCAACTTTCAAATGTCCGGAATCATCCCTCAAAATATTGCTGCCACCATGTTCAAATTAAGAAGATTGTGAAATTCTAGACCTCTAAATGCACCTTTCTCGAGTACATAATTTGAATTTTTAAGTAAAGGTGACACGTACGCAGGTTCAAGATCACGATGAATTATTGCTTCAGGTTTATGCTGATGTAAATAATTTAACCCCCTGTGACACAAAATGCATTCAGATTAACCAAACATTGTTCACATCATCGTCAATTTGAAGATTCTTCCAGATAGAATATAAGTATATAACCCAAACAGTAACTCCTTTATTGTCTGAATTAAATTGAAAGAAACATAATTCAAAAAATACAATTAAATGACAGAAAGGAGCCGCAGTTAGATTAGGTAACAAACTGACAATCAAAATAGATAAGTAGATATCTGCATTGGAGACAATACTGGAAACTGATATACCTTCCATATCTTCACATTTATATGCAGCAAGAAAAAAAATCAAGAATGGAACAGTATGAAAAAGCAGCAAGCTGAATGTATGATACCTGGCTATATCAAGTGCAAACTTCACAGCAACTGATGGTTTCAATGCACCTTTTCGTTCCAAGAAGGCACGTAAATCCCCCTAGAGATATAGCGTTTCATAATCAGATGCATAACTAAGGGAACAAATAAAAAGGTATTAGCAGATACAGTCTACACACACGGTTATACCAATTCGACTCAATGAGCAATGTATAAACCTTGTATATATTCATTATTCACTGACACCCGTACTATCACAAAGTACAAAAGTAGTTTTCTATATATCGTGAAATATACAAAGAAGATTTTACATAAAAACGGGTATTTTGTTGTTCTTTCATTACACTTTTATGTGGAAGTTTTACTCAATCTTTCAACCGGACCTCTCACACACATTCAACTTTCTTTGATCTCTTTCTCTCAATCGATCTAGTTACGAAAAAGAAGTCATCTGTATATATAATACACTAGGATGGTGCTTTCATCAATTCCTACAAAGATAATTTTCCAAATAATTTTTTGGTTAGATAATTTGCCAAATAATGATAGATATTTCTAGAGTAATCACCTATTATAATTATTCTCCATCCATTTCTGGAATTGCACCTTGGAATCCTTACTGAAGATTCTAGAGATTTTTATTATTTAATCTCCACGTGCTCCATTTTGATATCAGCCCAATTTCATTTATTTGGTCCACAATCAATTCATTAAAGTCCTTGCCCTCGTTTGGTTCGGGCTTCACTTACCGTAGTAAGTTCCTTCAATTACCACATTTATTTCGTTTTTTACATGTGGTGATTAACTTCCTGGAAATTTCAAGTTAACGCAATCCACTGGAAGTGCACTTACCTCGGCGGGGCATGAAAGATTTTCTTCCCATGGTATTTTAGTGATAATTTATTAATTATCAACTTCCTAGGGAACCAAATGTGGTAATACTACTTCTTGTGGATTTTAATACCTACGTAATTTACTTCACAGTAAGTTACTTCTTATGAGTTCTACTTTCCACGTTGAACCAAACGAGCACTGACAATAGGCCAAAATAATAAATTAGGAACTAAATAAATTATATCCTAAAGTATTAAGTAGTACATAATAGCAGCCTGGTGTATCAACAACCGTATCATAACGTCCCTTGAGACAGGCTCAAACTCCAGATAAACTTCTTGGAAGAGAGTGCACTTAGTTTCCAAGAACTTCTGTGCAGTGGGGGGAATTGAGAGGCCTTCTCAAATTTTGTTGTGTTGTCTTCTTCCTCTTTCCATCACACAAATCAATCAATAATAACTCTTTGTGTACCCCTGAGTAGAAGTCTTCACCATCAAGTTTTGTGGAATTGACACGTCAGACTTGTTGTTGGCTTTGGGGCTGGGTGTGCTGACGAAGGTTACAAGTTCTTGTGAAACCCTTTGCTTCCGCTCTAATGCCTGATCCAAAATAATTGCAATTCCAAGATTTCCTAGTTGTTGCAATCCAAGGCCTGTCCTGATTTCTTCTTTCATCCGGCCATGAAAAGCTTACTTCTTGTCGTGTGGTGATGTTTGCTTGAGATTTGATAATCCTCCATGCTGCTTTCCAGAGTCCATGCTGCTGTTAACAACTCTTCCTTTTTGGGCTTTTCTACTAAGGAAGTTGACAGCTCATTCATTTGCCCTTCTGGTTCCTTCTGACGTGTATCCATCTCCATCACAAAAGCGTTCCAGTGCGGCTGCTAAATTTGTCGTGTCACCCATGCAGATGTAACTCTTATACTAAGTTGTTATGATCCCCAAAAGTAGGATTGAATCTCAAATTAGACGTAAATTTGGTGGATAGGTAAAGAGTGGATATGATAGATGGACAGATGAAAGTAGACTTGTCCTTGACAAAGCCTTTCTAGGTTTAAATTTCAAACTCTATTGGTTTAACAGTAGCCTCCTTTTGATAATAATTTTGCTTCCTTTCTATTATATAAGGAAGCCTTTTATAGGTTAACAACAGAACGCTAAAATTATATTCTAATAACAAGGCAAGATAATCAAATTAGGAACTACATAAATTATATCCTAATATATAAAGTAGAATATAATAACCTAGATGATATAAATGAGATCCTAAATATAAAAATATAACTACATCCTAATTGTGTGTCTCTCCCTCTTAATCTCAGCCAGGTGTATCAACAACCGCATCAATGGATTAGCCCAACATTTATTTGCAGAAACATCTCGTGATAGTCAATAGGAAAGATCTCATCAACTCAGCACAACCTGTTTTTTGTATGGCTACAGTGGTTTGCAGAGCAAGATACGTAGACTAGGTATAAAGAGGAAAGAAGAGAGAGTGAATATGCAATACTATGTATTTGTGATGTAAGTCAAAGCATGAAAGTATGATACAATCATACAAGTCAATATCCTAACCACTGAGTTGCGAGTCAATATCCTATGTGACTGGAAATATAGGCAATTATTTTGAACATAGATATAACATAAAAAGAAAGTTAACAAGCCAACAAATAATCGAAGATATATACAGAGGAGTAAAGAACTCATATGCACGTCATATGTTTTCGCCAAAATGGTCATCCTAAGAAGACACGGCCATTCAACGGAAGATTTGTAAACTGAATTCCGCAGCTGGATACCGATGCAACTAATCAGAAGATAATTCAAAAGATCACTTTTTATAGAAGTCAATAGCTATTTCCCGAACAGAATTATGTACAGGAATTTGTGTTATCAGGTCTTTGAAGGAGCAGTGGTGGAGATGGAGGCTGGAGTTACACTAATGTATCTGGTGAATGAAGGTGATTTAGATGGAATTAGAGAAGTCTTGGATTCTGATGTCGGTATTAATTTGAGAGACATTGATGAGAGGACTGCTTTTCACATCACTTTGATGGTCTTGATTGATACAGATAGTAAGAAATCCCTTAAGCAAATGAGGTTTTATGTATATTTACTCCAACAAATTAAGGTATGACCCATAGTTTCCAATGTATTGAAGCATCCTTTGCAATTATCAAGTCGTTGCATTCACCTATACTATGTACCACAAGCAAATAGTATTGTATATAATCAGCATTTATCTAGAGAAGTTCATATGATTCAGCAACACTTAGAGAGAAACAAGTAAAGCTTTAACAATATGATACTAATGAACCAATCACAGAAAATATTGTTTATCACTTGATTAAAAATGTTCAGAGAAAAAGGAGAACCTTAGGCAAGTACTCTGTGATGATCATCATCGGGCTACTTTGTGTTACAGCTCCTAAAAATTGTACTACATTTGGATGCCGTAACTGTTGAAGTAATGCTAACTCATCCCTAAAAGCTTCTCTGTATACATAGTAGAGTTAACAATTAGTGGGACTACATACTGAGCAGATGGTACAACCAAAACTTCATACAACAGCAAACAGATGTATTTTAAGCTCATTAATTTTAACAGATGTAGCACAAGTAAATATTAATACCTATGTAATTCCAAAACACCGTCATTAATACCAGTCCATGTAACTTCAAAACAGTTAACTTTCTCTCTAAAACAAGCAATATCCAATTCATTTAATTTTCTAAATACATTATATAAAGAATAAGAACTCCCTTGATAATATCCTTAATGTCTATCAAAAGGAAATAATTATTATAATTTATTAACTCAATTTAATACCCGTGATCACTTTTCATGTTTACTAGTGTAACTACAAAAATTAATAACTTTTTATCTAGATAAGATTATTGCGCTTGATCTATATGGTTTATTATTGATCTCTTTCTAAGTTTTGGTTCTGCGTTTTACTACCAATAGTTTTAGGCTTTTAGCCATACACTAAACACTCCTCTAATTTTTCATCCTTCCCCTTCTCTACCAATATCTTTCCTGGTGTCTTGTGCCAATGCTTGCCTACCTGTGATTTTTTGCTGCTTATTCCCCATAGCCCTCTGTCAACCTTCTATAGCTTCACCTCTGTCTTCAGTTTTCAAACCTCTGCCTCATTCCCTCCCCCTACCCCTCCATCCTTTGTTGTTCCCTTGATTTCTATCTGACTTTTTTTTATTAATAAATTTGGATAATAAAATAGTTCTACATAAGTTACTTTGTCATGACTTTTAAGGAATTTACATGCCCTCCCTTGAAATAGATACGATTAGTTAATTACTACATGCCAATTGCCAAGTACGGTAGTTTTGGCACAAAATAGGTTTGAGAACAATTATATTAAGCTCTAGGACACAGATATAAATATCAACTTACATTTTCTCCTCGTCCATGATAACATGATCAGCTAGTATTTTGGCGGCAACTTGAATGCCACGCCATGATGCAACACAAAATGTCCCCTGGTATTCAACAGTAAGATTAATAAGTCTAATATATTACAGAAATGGATATAAGCATTCGTAGGTTTATACATTCAATGGAAGAAAGATAAGAAGAGGTGCAACATTTCCGCTCAAAATACTTAACCCACTAAGCAATTAAGAAGCACTTGTTACCCAGATGTACAAAGAAAGAACAAGCTTAAAAATAAAATTAGTACTCACCTTTGTTATGTGAAAGCTGTTTGAGAAATCAAGCTCCTTGGGACCAATCTCATACTCAGGGACATCACGATCATTCTGAACATGCATCGGAGCCGTCTGCAACATCAAAAGAATGATGAGCATACACCAATATATAAAGACAAAACGCCATCATAGAATATATATACAAAAGAAATGCAACGTTAAACATTGCATCGGCCAAATAAGATACATACAGGAGGTTTTGCGCCGTAGCTCTCCAAAAGCTTTATCACATCCTTGTTTTTATAATATATAGCATCTGCAAGGGGCTGATTGAGATAAGCACAAACCATAACGAAATCAGAATCAGAATTTGCAATAGAATGGTATTACAAGATGATTCATCGTGAAATAATGATAAAGATCAAATTCAACTGTTTCCCTACACAGTTCCTCATCAAGTAAAAGTAAAAGTTTTGCAAGATGATTCAAGATTCCTAGTAGCCAAGGGAAGTCGGGATTAAAGAAATTCAAGATGATTCAAGATTCCTAATAGCCAAGGGAAGTCGGGAAGTCGGGAATCCTAATAGCCAAGGGAAGTCGGGATTAAAGAAATTCAACTTACCGTGCTACCCCAACGATCTTGAGGATCAACCTCAGCGCCTCGTCGGAGCAAGAACTGAACAACGTCGTACTGTCCTTGGCAAGAAGCGATGTGAAGAGCCGTCCTCTCATCAATGTCTCTAAAATTAATACCGACACCAGAATCCAAGATTTCTCTAATTCCATCTAAATCACCTTCATTCGCAAGATACATCAGTCTAACTCCAGACTCCATCTCCGCCACCGCTCCTCCACCGCAATCCATACATTCACCGTCATCCGACGGAGACGGAGCCAGAGACGACTGTTTCCCCGAAAACCTCACCGGCGACCTGACCTCCGGAGTTCGCCGCGGTGCCTTCGTCGCCGGAATTCTCCCAGGCGACTTGGCAGGCGACTTCAATTCTGCATATCTCCTAGGCGACTTCATACACGCCGTGGATTCAGTGATTCAAAGCTGATAGTCTTCGTCTTCGTATTCGTCGCGTGCGTCGGAGGGAGGGTTCAAGAGAAGATGTGAGAGCAAGACAGGGGATTTGGACGCGGGACAAGGGTTTATAGAATTTTGGATGATCAAAGAATATATTATTACTCTCTATTTTTGGTAAGAATATTTTTTGTCATTGACTCGTTTAGATACGAATAAAATATTTGATTCGGCAATAACTGGTGAAGATTTCCTATTTGCTAATACGTGGCATCTGACGACATATGTTGTTGATTAAATAACAAAATAAATACTTTTTCCTTTACACGAAAGGACAAATTCTCAGGGAGATATCATTGAAAACAAATGAGGAAAATTTTTTTAACAAAACTACCTTGTTTTAGGCATCCTAGTTTTCCAAGCATCCTGATTTTATTTTTATATGATAAATTTTATTTTTATTTTTTTTAAGAAAAAAAATTAAAAGGCAAAATCACATTACAGATGGGAATATATTAGAAACGAGAAAAAATTTCGGTTAAAAAAAAATGCAAAATCATATAATAATTGGAAGGTGATTATAGATTCGGTTCAAGAATCAGTTAAGATTTTGGTTCAAGAATCGGTTAAGGTTTGGTTTTTAAAAATGAAAATATATTAGATAAATCGACAAAAATAAGTTCAAATAAATAGTTTAAAATTCAAAATATCAAAATCATATAATAATTAGAAGATGGTCAAATTTTTTATTTATAGTTCAGTTATAAAAAACGGATTGAAAAATTCTTTTAAAAATATTTCATAAACCGATAAAAATCGGTTTAAAAATCAAAAAATGCAAAATCATAGAACAAATGATAAAAGGAACGGTCAAGTTATGAGATTTGTGCCAAACAAAATACGTAAATACCTGGAGACGATCAAAAGAAAGGTTCAAAACGTAAAGTTATATATTGTTGAAAGATTAGATCGGTTGAAGATATTTTGCGGGTTTCTTCTTAAAATATTTTGTCGTATTGTGACTTTTGACGATATTTTGCGGAGATTTTTTAGCGATACGTCGTTAGCACGCAAATAAAAGGACCATGTAAAAATGCAAATTAATAAATTAATACTTCTATTAATGACATTGAATGAAGTAATTTGTCGTTATTTTAAAAATAAGTTTGATTGATTTTTCTATTTAACAAAGATCAATTAGAAGATATAATTAGATTTCGTTAAGATTTTATAAATTATGTTAATATAGAAGTTTTTATTGAAAAATAATAAAAAGAAACGAATCTCGTTTTAAAAAAAAATTAATTGGTATGATTTTTGTTGTGATAAAATCTAAATTACCAACATGTACGGTTGTAAAAAAATAACAAGGACGTTTTTTTTGCAATAAAATCGGAATTTCAAATCAGTAGCAATATCATTTGTGAGAAGAAAAAAAAAAGTACGGTTTCTTGTTTAATCGGTAAAAAACGATCAACATTTTTTTAACAAATTCTAAGAGAAATATTGAAAGAAAAAAAAAACAGTAGGTACGTTTTTGTTTTGCGGAAAAATCGAAATTACAAACAGTCACATTATTTTGTGCGGTAAATTTTCAACCGGGTGGAAAATAGTGAAGAAAAAAAATGAATACGGATTTTTTTAATCGGAAAAGCGATCAACATGTATGGGTTTTTTAAAAATCCGAAGAGAAATATTGAAAGAAAAAAAAACGAATGATATTCGGAAAGGAAAAAGGTAGAACAACGGAAAACTGCAACAACGCGATCATATCATTTCATTATTTTCTTTTTATAATTCCGAATAGAGAAAATGTACGTTTTTTTAAATAATCGGATAGAAAACAATGAAGATAACAATCGAAAAAAATTTCAATATTTGTGAAAAAGCGATAAACGTATTAATGTAGAAATTTAGGTACTTTATAACATAGTTTGTTGATGTAAAGCCGCCACGTCAACATTACGTCGCCTACTTTAATAAAGTATATCGATATGGATGTTATTTCCATCGAGCCTTCAACAATACATATAATTAAGAAAAAAAGTTATATTTTAGCAAAAAATCAAATAATACGGTTTTTGTAGTGTAATATATAAAATAATAAATAAAAAAAAAGTGTACATATATGCATTATATAATGTGTATATTTGTCACTTTTAAATTTACAAATTTAATATGAATAAGAAAAATGCTTACATTGTTGAATGTGTCTTCTTCTTCTTCTTTTTTATAAATTATTTATATCTAGTGAAAGAACATTTTTAAAATATGCATTTTATCACGAGTCGAGACATCTAGTTCGTTATTTACCAAAATACTTTTTTTGTTAAATAAGATAATTTTTTATTTGTTAATATAAAGGAGGTTCTTTTATGTGTGACAATGCTTCATTTTAAAATACGATTAGTTTAAAAAATATGGTTTAAAAATAAATTAAAAAAAACTAACAAAAATTACTTTGTCTCTTTGTAGTAATTTAGGGCTCGTTTGATATCGCTAGAAATCATTCCCCGTAACAGAATAATTCCGAATCAATAAAAAATTATGTTTGTTTAGAGGTCTTTTTACACGTGAAAAATAATCTAATCAATTCAATTTTATTCCTCTTCTTAACCGATTCTATTCCATTTTCATTTCATCACTCCAACCAAACGAACACTTAAAGTTTACTTGCCCATTTAATCTTTATTTAGTCTTGGTAGTAGTTGTCGATACTTTTCTCATAGAGACTAGTATGTTTAGTTTCAACATAATTACCTTTAAACTAGTTGTGTTACCGACGTTCTTGCCAACTTCTCCTTTTCATTTCCGACCGTCAACCGTAGTTTTATGTGTTGATGGTCCTTCCAACGGCATAATGCATTTATTGATTGGAAATGTAAGATAATCCTTGTTATCCTAACATAACTTCTTCTTTTTTCCCTCTTCTCGCCAAATACAAAAAGAGACCTACCTCTTTTTACCAACAAAATATATATTTTTTTTTCATTAAAATATGCGTAGTATAACAATGTTTATGTAGTTTTTAAAAATTAAGAAGACGACTGAAAAGTGATGAAATAATTTTTAAAAATCTAAAAGGATAAATTATAATATTTAATGATGTATAATAGTTTTTAAAAATTGCATAAACTATAATGTAGAGAGTTGTATGAAAAGTGATGAAATAGTTTATTGAAAATATAAATACTAAATAAAAAGGTAGTTATAATTATATTTATAGAAAGTTTGAGTATTAATAATATCAAATATTATGAACCAAAATTTTAGAGTTCAAATGACAAGTATTGAGAACCAGATGGAATATTTATCATTACTTATGAAATATTTATAAATCATTATTCTTTTCTTTAAAAAGAAAAGTACAGTTCCCGAACCAAAAAATTAATTCAAAGTTATGAAAATGTGCGTCAAAATTTACAATTGATAGGTGAAAATAAAAATAATAAAAAAATAAAGACATACATGTACAAAAAAATAGTTGTAGGATATTTAGGGCAAATACTATAGAATTAGGGTAGTTTATTGGAAATTTAGAGAAGAGTTCAATGAGGGTTGGCAAGAAGCCAAGGATATCACAAGTGGACACAGCTCACCAAACACGATCGACAAATCACAATCTGTGATGTTGGAAATCGACTGCCTTGCACTAATAAGTCTAATAGGTTATACTAGTCCAACTTATAATTGTTTTTTCGAGTTTATGTCTTAATCTATAGATTAGAGCGTTATTATAGGAAGATATTTTTTAAAAATATGTTTATTTGTTCTTATGTTTATATTAGTTTAAATTTTAAACGATTCCTTGATTCACACTTTATTATGTACTTATGTTTTTTTTATTGAGAACTAAAGAAAAAGTTTGACTTGAATTAGGTTTGATTATTACAGAATCATTTTTTATGACAATTAATAAACCCAGCATAAATATAAAATGGGTTAAGATAAAATCAATTTATAAGAATACGATGTGGTCATAAAATATAAAACATCTAGTGTGTTATTTTTTTATAACATTAAAATACTTTATTATTAAATCGAAAAAAGAAAAGGTTTTTTTTTATAAAGGAAAGCGGTTCGAAAACACTAGACGACACGCCGCCTTGTGGATCGAAAAACCGAAAAATATCGGCCGACGAACTAACCATCATGAACAACAACAATAAAAGGAAAGGAAACACAACACAACATAAAAACCGAAAGCAAAGGAGGTATCAGGAGAATGTAGGATGATGATGCAGTCATTAGGAAGCGGCAAACATAAAGTTTGTCTTTGAAGGAAGTACACAAGTAGGATGTACGGGGAACAACTGTGGACACCTCAAATTTGGACTCGCATTAGAGCCGTCAAAAGTCGATCACAGATTCACGCCCCCTCCTCGACAAACCACTTGAAACACCACCAAAACAATAACATCAAACTAAGAAGACGACGTTGCAGAACACGGATGTCATGCCATACAAAAGTGTATAACTTTAAAAGTTAGTGAATGAAGATTAATAAGGATAAAGTTGTACATATCAATTGGTTGATTGATTGTGAATCTGTAGTGCGCTTGGCCGCTTTCAACCTTTTTTTTATTTTTTATTTATTCTTCACACCAAGAAGAACATATAAGACTTTGAAAAATTGATTGATTTGGGATAGTAATAAGTTGGTTAAATATTGTTGGTTTTAAGGTCACTCTATGTGTAGATAGACGACCCCACGCCTGATTAAAAAGGAGATCAAAAGAAAGAGCTCCAATTAGTTTCCATTGTTTCAATTCAAAATATTACTTCGAGTTTTGAGACTCAAAAGGTAAATAGATCGAGTCATCAGACTTCTTGATACAGGAGCATCTCAGGACCTAGCCCGAGTTAAGATCATCATCATGAAAGCTAGGAAGCATGGAGTGTGATCACTCTAAGAAGAAGAAAAGGGAGACTTAAACACATTTCTAGGAGAGAAATGAAAGTCAAGCCTATAAGTGGAATGAAGTCCATATTTCTAGAAGAAATAAGAAGATCATTCCTAGAAGTAATGTGAAGACCATTTCCGGAGATACATTGAAAACCATTGATTGGAGATGGAAGATGACATGGATATCATATGCATGGGAGTTAACCATTGAAGTTAAGAATGCATATGAAACACGAAGAAGAAGCTGGCCTAGATTTGCATGGAAAAGGCTGCCAAGATCATCATACGGGAAGAGAAGGAATTGGCAAATATTCACATTGAGAGGGCCGATATTCACTTGGGAGAGACGCAACCGTATACGTGCATGCAAGAGCACGTATGCATGGGCTAGAAGAAGAGCTCGAAGGAAGTGCAAGAAGCCACGTGAAGAAGGCTTGAAAGAAGGAAGGATTTGAGCTTTTAAGTGACTAAATTAGGCCCAACGATCTATTTTATTTTCAGCCATATTTGGACTATTTTAATATTGGACTTGCTTTTATTTTATTTATTTATTTTAATAGTTTAGATAAGATCTAGATTTGATCTTATCATATCCTTCTTATTTGATCTTATCTTTTAGCTAGATTGGGCTCGATCTTAGATCAAGCCCATGACCCGTAGTTAGCTTAAGAATGTCACACTCCTTGCCTATATACGGCATAGGTTGGACGTCCTTTTGACTATGAGACTTTGATTAAATAAACTTTTGAATACTTTTTAGTATTTTCTTCTCTCGTGTGATTCGAACGAATATGTGTGATTCCTATTCAATGAGAAGCACGTCCAAATCCTAATTTGGAGCTTTGGGAGAGCCGTCCATCTTGGTGAGATTCTAAGATCGATTTCTCTTCGATCTCCAAGCGAATTCTTGTGCTTTGCAAACAATCGCATCTTTCCCTTCAGCATAAGATTATAGCGGAAGAGTTCCTTTCAGGGATTCAACCATTCTATCCAGCTACGATCCAACCCTCTTCATTGGATCATTCATCCACCGTACCCCACGTTTTCTACCCATCTTCTCTCTATCTTAAGTTCTTGGTGTTGAAAGATCGGGTAACCTCACGGCTAACCCCATATCACGTCTCCTGGATAGATTTTGAAAGAAGGGTCCGAACACCCGGATCGAAAAATATGAAAAGGAGAACCTGGGTCGAAAGAGGAAAGAATTGTTAAACGTAATATTAAGTAGATCATTTGGACATTTATGGATCCAAAATTGGTGCCACCAATTTACATATGATTAAATCGATATACAAACGAATGTACAAAAACCATTCATTTCCCCCCTTTTTATCAATAAATAGAAGACCATGAGTGTAGAAGCAGTTTTGTGACATATAGCCAAATGAGATTGAGAAGGCTTAGGAAAATGTCCCAATACAACCACTATTGTTATTTTTCCGTGCTTGTTAGAAGAAGCTCTAACACATGCTATGAGCAATCCAAATGTTTTGGGTAAGAAGGTCCGAGGCTTTTTAGGGCGATAAGAAAGATTCCTGACCCCTACGTCCTTGACATGATCAAATGAGGAGTTCCCAATCGGTTTTCAGAGAATCATTTTAGAGCTTCAGAGAATTGTGGTTTAACAAAAACAAAAGGAGCTATTAGAATACTCCTATATCGATTTGAAGAGGGATCGAAACAAAACATAAAAAAAAGGAAATAGTTAGCCCAATGAAAGTAAGGGTTCCTAAAATAGGGTGCTCGTTAAAACAGTCCGGTGTGGAGTGTGGACAGTGGGTTATAAATCGCAAACGGAGTTGTTGATACCGGCCTTGCTTCGTCAAAAAACACCACGCACGGCGTTGGAGATGAGTTTTTTTTAAAGTAGGATTGCAACCGGCGGTTTCCGGGAGAGTATTTTAGGTTGGGATGGGGGTCCTCCCATTCAAGGTTTTTGAGCCGAACCAGAAAAACGTTGACGCCTGAAGACAGGTTTATAGTCGATTATCTCGAAAATGTTGTCTTGCTTGCTATTTTGGTTGAAGAGAATAGGTAGAATCGGACGAGTTTTTGTCCTTTGGAATCACTGCTGAGATTTGGTGGTTGTTAAGCCTTATCGGTAGAATTTCGTAGAAAGGATGTGAAGCCATGGGGTGGCTGAAAGGAATTTTTAGAAGGTGAACGATAGAGACTAGAGAGCATAAGCTCTGCTTACAGCTTCTTCTTTTTTATTTTTTTATCGAAAAAGGAAAGGTTGTCACATGATATCTTTAAAATTTGAATTGGTATTTATATTTTATGATAGGTAACTACTTAAATGTTCATTGCGATTTTTTGAAACTCATACTAAATTATTCAATTTTATATATTTATTAGCACAATAAAGTATTAATTAACCAATACTCCATTGGTATAGTACTAAAGTGACGTTAAACTCTTTGCAGGTTGACTTTGAGAATCAAGTTCGTATCTTCCATACATTATGTACGAAAAAATTGATATTGGTAGGACATGTCGTTTTTTTCCAGTAGAAGATATATTGTATAACATTGTCACCCTTCTTACTGTTTTTTTAATGTACTTTTAAAATTTAACGGTACGATTCAGACTTTAAAAAAACTATTTGAAAAATTCCGAAAAACCCTATACCACATACGTATCCTCTGAAATTACCCAAAAAAGAAATTTGTATACTTCGGGTTAACCTTTTACAAAAATTGATATTGAACATGAACTTCAGTCACAACTGTTGCTAAAGTAAGACCCCAAGATAATATTGTTTAGGAGTAATTACTCGCACAGAAGTCTGTGATAATCTGTGAAATTTGTATACTTCGGGTTAACTTTTACAAATATAAAAAAAATATAAGGATGTTTAGTGAAAATCGCCCTTAAGAGAAAAGTCAGTTTCATAGCATATAACGGATTTTGGCTGGCAATATGCTGTACAGTACAGCCAGTGCCTAGGCCAGGCGAAACAAAATTTACGTCAGCAACACGGAAATTATGAAAATTTTATATATTTAGGCTGGCAATACAGATTATAGAGACAGATGGAAAAATATTGTTCAGGTTTTAAAAAACTTATCAAAACTAAATCACAAAATTACATTTTAAATACCTAGAAGATACAAAATGTTGATAAAATGTAAATTTGTAAACATAAATTATTGTATTGCAAAATCTAACGAGATTATCAACAATTATATAATAAAATTTAGCGAATGTACATTGAAAATATATTTTTTGTACCAGAATCTTTATATATAAAAATTTTAAGCTGTAATTTTCAAAATCTAAATCTCACACCTTTTCTACTTATATAGAATGATATAATAATTTTCTCTTTATGAAGAAAAGAGGTTAGTTGATAAACTTTGAAATTGTTAACAATTTATTATAAATCCTCTTTTTTATTTTTTAAATAAAATCTCACACAATGAAATATTTGCATTAAAATAAATCTGTTTGACAAATGACAAAATATTTTTTTTAGGCAAATATATTGTAAAAATAAAACCCGTCTATTGATTTTTAAATCCCTTTCGTTCAAAAGTATATTAACATTATAATGACTCCGTTTGGTAAAGGATAGATTATTAGCGTATTTGGGGTAGATTATCATGGTTATTGGGCTATTTGGATGAGACTGTTTTGGAAAATTATTTTACGAAGTTATTATAGGTTTTTTTTTAATCCTTCTTAACTTAATTGTCTGAATTGTTATATAATTATAACAATGGTAATGCCATAATAGTCACTCACCATGAAATAGAAAGAAAACAACTCTCGAACAAAAAAAAAAGAAGGAAAAGAAATAAGTGCATTATATTCTTAGGAATGCTTGTAGGGTTTAATTGGACAATTTAGTACGTAGGACTAATTTGAGCAACTTAACCTTAATTGTCTGAATTTTTATATAATTATAACAATGGTAATGGAATTTGCACCAAAAAAAACTAAACAATTATAATAATGGACTTTGGACATTTTTTTTATATATTTTTTTTGCAATAATGGGCTTTTGGACATATCCATGTGCGAATTTGGGCCCATGAGGGCAAGCCCTTGAACTAAATCATAACCCGTATATTTATTATTTGGAAGAATCAACAATAAATTTTCAAAATTAAGAAATTTAATTTATTATTTCAAACATAATTTATGTAGTTGACGTAATGTCAATTCCTCTATATATGGAGTCGGGAGGATTTGGACCTAATGTATGACAATATCGACTGAATATTGGACTATAGGTATGCTTGATATTAGATTCTTAGTATATGATGGATATATAATACATGTATCAATACGATAAATAGGTCCCAAAGTCAACCTTCAGACAAATTTCCTCACATTATAATGTGAGGCATAATTTTTAAATAGTTGATCTGGCATGAATTTGTTTTACAACAAATTCAAATATAGTGTAATCGCTTCTATACAAGCACTATTTAGCTGAATTTTATGATTAAGCTGCATAAATTTTAAAATTAGAAATCTAACCTTTTTTTTTTCTTTTGTTTTTTGTATCCTAATGAACATTTTTTTTTAAAAAATAATCTCTTTTATCCCTAGACATGTCAAAATTTCACATGATATAACTAAACATTTATTTCCAAGTCTTCAACTACTTAAAATCAAGATAATATCATACATATCCAATATATATCATTGTTGTTGGGTTTTTTAGTTTTCCTATTCAAACACGAAAACAAAAAACATTTTCGAAACAAAGAAACGCAAAACAAATATTCTCATGACAACTAAACATCGTATAGTCATTATTAGGGGCTTAGGGTTGTGCAAATGGTCCAGATCGGGCCGTTATCTTACGGATCGAACCGTTTCACTATTTGTATGAAACGGTTCGTGGACCGGACCAACGGTCCGGTCCATACCATATTGACTTTTAATTTTTTTTTTAATGAGTAAATTCGGTTCCGTCCGGTCCAGGTTTGGACCGGACCGTATATATCAATTTTCTTGTAAAAAACGTCGAGAATGTAAACAAACGGTATGAACCGAAACATTACAGGACTTGCCATAATATCATGCAAAAATCCTAATCATCATCAATCTACTCTTTCATCTTTTCATTTGTATAGTTTCGAGCTTCAATCTTTTTCTCCTACTCAAAGTCAATCTCTCGAATTTAGAACACTACTTCAAGCTATTTAATTTGTGGGCTATGGTACAGCCCTATTTAGCACACACCCTTCTCTATATTTTTCAAATGTAACAATCATTTAGGTGTCCATTTCTTCCAACCTTTTTAAAACAAAAGGATGGTGTCTTGTTAAACAAGATCACGACAACAAATATTACACAAGTCAAATGACAGCAACCCTATTCCCATGGTACAAGGATTTCTTGACAAATGTACATAGACAAATTATACCAAAATCTCAGCCGGAACATATGCTAACCGGCGCCGTTTCATACGAATATATGATTAAGATTGATAGAAAGAGACAACCAATGGTCAAGATCTCAACCCACTAATCTAATGGTTCCAATATTGTCCAGCAATCAAGAAATTGGATTAAGGAACGTAATACAAAATTACATGACTTGATCACCATTAAGACATAAATCAATAATAAACTTAGTTTGACTAGTAGCTGACAGCAGATCAACAAAAGAACAAATAAAAACCCAGAAGCCAAATTTCTGTGTTGATTAAAGTCTAAGTTCATAATCCCATGGATGAAGCTTTAATCACCATTGCTGAAACCCCAAGATCAGCAAGATCAAGATCGAGAACACCCACAGTTAGAAGAGATTTCACCAATGAACTTTTTCTCGCTTCAACTCCAAGAAATGCATTCAACAATCTATTTGTGCGTTTAGAAGAGAAGAGAAGGCTTACAGTTAGGTCAAGTTCTGCTCCCCCTGTAGTCACCGATGAGCGCAAATCGCCAGGAGATTCCGATGATTCAGATGATTCTAATCCCAACAAATCAAGATCTCACATTGTTAAACTGGCATTTTTCGGCTTGTTTGTCTATGTCATTGCAGGTCTTGCAGTTTTCATTCTCAACTATGAAAATTTCAATGGCAATAAAACAATTGCCCCAGTTGATGCATTATATTTCACAGTTGTTACACTTTGTACAATTGGGTATGGTGATATTGTCCCAAACACAACATTCACAAAACTCTTCACTTGCATATTCATCCTTGTTGGGTTTGGATTCATCTATATTCTCCTTAACGAGCTCGTTACGTATGTTCTTGATCAACAAGAGGAGGTTTTACTTGGGGCAATGGACGAGAATCGGTTCAATTTCATGGTGAATACTTATGTGATGGATAGAGAGAAAGGAAGAATGAGAATTAGGATTAAAGTTTGTTTAGCTTCAGGTGTTGTTGTGTTTTGTTTAGGTTTTGGGACAGTTAGTGTTCATTTTATTGAGGAAACATCTTGGGTTGATAGCTTTTATCTTTCTGTTACTTCTGTTACTACTGTTGGATATGGAGATTACTCTTTTAAGACATTACAAGGGAGGTGTTTTTCCATTGTTTGGCTTTTGGTGAGTACACTTGTCGTTGCTCGCGCTTTTCTGTACTTTACTGAGCTTACGATTGATAGAAGGAATCGGAAAATTGCGAAATGGGTTCTTCAGAGGAAGATGACTCCCGGTGATCTTAATGCTGCTGATTGGGATCATGATGGGTCTATAAGGTTAAGTTTCATGTGATTACATAATTAAGTTCAGTTTCTGATTGCTTACAGTAAGATTTTTTTTTTTTGTGTGTGTGCAGTAAATCTGAATATGTTATATACAAGCTGAAGGAGATGGGACTGATTTCAGAAAAGCATGTTGTGGAGATCTGTAAACAATTTGATAGCTTGCAGAACAACTTTGGTGGAAAAATCGCATTTGCGAATATAGTGGAGGGTGATTCTGATTGACTGATTTTTTTGGCATGAATTTGTGTTATGAATAGAGAAAGCTATACATTTCAGCATATAGTTATAGAACAAAGTGCAGAAAATTTTAAATGAAGGTTTTGTGTTTCTGAGTTTTGTTAGGTAATAAATCTGTGTAAGTATGAGAATGTATTATGTTGATATGGTTTGAATGTTGTTTAACAAAGTCGATACGGGTCTACTTCGTTTGGGACATCTTTTCGATTGCTATATATTATCGTTCTTTCTCTTATCGAATTATAAATATGATTGGTCGCGGCCTAGAGAGCGAGTCACATGACCACTTGATCTTTGGCTTTACGTATGCGAGGGAGGTTTGGAGACAGATTTGTTATGGATTCCGGATGCCGGGAGACATGTATACGAGAGCTGACGTCCTGACCTACCTTCTCAGTACTACTTCGGGGAGGAGCTGGACGAGCAGAGCACACATATATGCCTTCTCTGCGACGGTGTACTACATATGACATTCTAGGAATGCTCTGATCTTTGACCAGAACAGGATCCCATTGATGTCCTGGTCTGGACGATTAGAGGTCACGCCTACACACTGCTATATGAGGCTTTCCCTTCCAGGATTAAGGAAAGATTTGAGGTGTAGTTTTTCCTTTGTCTTTATACCAGAGTTGTATTCTGCTCTTGGTTTGTTTTATTTTTTATGGACACATTTTACCGGACTAGGGACTCATTTGCTGATGGCTTTGCCGAAGGTGAATGATATTTTGATCCGATGGATAGGTACACATCTGGTTTATGAGTGTCCCTTTCTGCTGATGGCTATGCCGAAGGTGGAAGGGCCTCATGAACAATGCCATGAGGTTACTATTATTATTCAGTCTGACGTAGATGGTACGTTCAGGAGGCTTGCATGCCTATCTGGAGTACTTGGGTGTCCGGCTTGCATGCCTATTTTTTTTTATTTATAATGATGTACTCTTGTGTTACGCAGGCTTAGCTAAGACTATTCTGGTCCTACTTTTAAGTCTTATTTTTTCATTACTTAATGAATTTATCATTTATCAAAAAAAATAAAAATAAAAATATAATTGGTAGTATTTCAAATTTCTCAATAAAATTTAAAAATCTTTTTTAATGTGAATATAGTCGTTCAGTTGTAAATGTAGTGTCGATTTCTTTTATATTTGCAGAATTTATATTTCCTCTCGTTTCTCTGCACAACAATATATTTTGATCTATTTTGTAGAAGAAAGCATATACCCTATATGGATCTCGACCTTATATATTGGGCCATAGAGTTTTATCTATAAGCTCTGAAGGAATATTTGATTTGGTCTTAGCATTGAGTATTTTGGTCAGTCATGTTCATCTGATCAGCTAAAGACCCAAAGCCCAAAATTTATTGCTCCTCATGTCACCTTAACGGGCCGGATGAAAAGCCCATTTAGTCTGGGTCAAAAGCCCCAAAATATAATATTATATATTTTGAAAGTTCACAATATCATTTCAAAATTGACAGTCTCCTTTAAGGTTTGTGACTATCACTTTCTAATAGACCTGGACAAACGCGTATAAGTCCATCCGTCCGCGAAAACGGGCGGGTATGATACATAAGGTAGGCCTGATCGGACTGCTAAGCTCGCCGGGCGGGTATGGGCAAGGTTGTGTAGGCCCGTCCGAGCCGCTAAGCTCGGCCCGAAATCTCGTTTTATTAATTTTTTTAATTTAAATATGTAAAATATATATATGCGAATAGTAGAAATCAAATCCGATATCTCAAGATAAGGTTCAAATGTTTACGACCATTTGAGTTACTT
This sequence comes from Fagopyrum tataricum, assembly GCA_002319775.1. Taxonomy (NCBI): domain Eukaryota; kingdom Viridiplantae; phylum Streptophyta; class Magnoliopsida; order Caryophyllales; family Polygonaceae; genus Fagopyrum; species Fagopyrum tataricum. Next base: position 4,436,792 of record CM008281.1, read on the forward strand.
TGAAATATATTTTATAATTTTATGTATTTTATATTTAATATGTATAATTTTTTCTCTTAAAAAAATATATATATAAAAACGGTTCCGAACCACCCGATTCGAAGCCCGCTCCGAACAGATACGGACAAGACATTAGGCGGCCCGAAGTCCGGCCCACAAAAATACGAATGAAATTTTCATGCGAGCTCGGCCCAGAAATGACCAGGTCTACTGTTTAACCATTTTGTGCTCATTTGAAAACTGTTAGGGAAAAACATTCCATTAATAATACTCATGTCTTGTATGGACTTTTATATAGAATTCGGTTGAATATATTATCATGTTTTTATAATAATTAAATTGTACATAAAATAAGGAATAGAGTCCTTTGAACTCGTAATAAAAATAAATAATAATAAAATATCTCAAATTTATATATATGGTTTCAATAACTTATTCTTAAAAAATACTTTTCCAAACTAAATAGATTTCGAAAAAGAAATTCTTATAGATATATGAAATTAATAAGCACATTTTAAAATAAAATAGACTTTATATTACTAGGCCCGCCTACATTACTATATACAACAATTTTCATATGACCTGTCCCTTAAGGGGGTCGGCCTTAACCCTGCTAAAACCTTTTTTTGGTAGGCGTGTTGGAGAGATCAAATAATTTGACCCGCTACTAGAACATTCCAGACTTCAACTTTGTCGAACATTCTCTTGTTCTCGACCAGTAACGAACCCATTTTTCTGAAAAAAAAAAAAAAACGGCACTCGCGAATTAAGAAGAAGGATCCAGACGGTTTTTTGATGAATATAAAAACCCTTATCGGTCTCTCGTGAATATCATCTGACGATTGATCAAATCTACATTCACCCTTAGCGTTCTCTCGCTCAAAAAGCAATCTCTCTCGCACTTTTCGTCTGTATTTTTCAAATCCTTTTCGAGGTCGTGCATCAATGGCAGATGTTCAGATGGCAGAGACGGAGACCTTCGCTTTTCAGGCTGAGATCAACCAGCTTCTTAGCCTTATAATCAACACTTTCTACAGCAACAAGGAGATCTTTCTCCGTGAACTCATCAGTAACTCTTCGGATGTAAGTTCATTTCTCAAATCTCTGTGAAATTCTGCTTATTGATTTTGGAGTGTGAGTTGGAGGTTTATGCTTATTATTTTGGTGATTCTCGCAGGCATTGGATAAGATTAGGTTCGAGAGTTTGACTGACAAGAGCAAACTCGATGCTCAGCCTGAGTTGTTCATCCGGCTGGTTCCTGATAAGTCTAACAAGACCTTGTCGATCATCGACAGCGGTATTGGAATGACAAAAGCAGGTAATGTGACGTCGTCTCGCTCTTTCATTAATAAATGTTTTACTATTGTATTCGAGAATTGTTGAGATTGTTATAGAGAAACTGAAATGATATTGAAACGCGGGAAAACACATCAACTAGTTGTTTAATAATTGTTTAGCCTGTTAGATTTTCATTTCCACAATATGAATCTATGTTCTAAGCTCCGAATACATTGCAAAATATTGATTTGCATTGGCGTTATTTAAATACACTGACAAGAGGAAATTATGGTATTAGTATTCTTTGTTTCAATTGTTGTGTGGACTCTCTAGTATGCTTTGTTTCGGTTTTGTTTCAATTGTTGTGAAGAATTTTCTTACTCAACGCAGACGATTTGCTAATTGATGTGAGATTTGCTTGCAAGTAGGTGATCTGTTTGCTTGCAAGTAGCCTGTTAGATTTTCTTACTCAGGCGTACATTTCATTCCCAAACTCTAGTTATTACTCAATTCTAAAATTAAATCTGGTATTAGTTAGTGAAATTAATGAATTATAATAATCTGATTTTTTTTTCTTTTTTTAATGTTGTTAACAGACCTGGTGAACAATCTTGGTACCATTGCCCGATCGGGAACCAAGGAGTTTATGGAAGCACTGCAGGCTGGTGCCGACGTTAGCATGATTGGCCAATTCGGTGTTGGTTTTTACTCTGCATACTTGGTTGCCGAGAAAGTAATCGTTACCACTAAACACAATGATGATGAGCAGTACATTTGGGAGTCCCAAGCTGGTGGTTCATTCACTGTGACTAGAGATGAGAGTGGTGAACAGCTTGGGAGGGGCACAAAGATTACTCTCTTCCTCAAAGAGGATCAGGTATGCTGCTATGTACTAGAATGATATTTTAATGTTGTTTTAGTTGTTAATTTGTAAGTGATTCGGTTGGTAATGTATTTGATTTTTTCCCTATGCAGTTGGAGTACTTGGAGGAAAGGAGGATTAAGGACCTTGTAAAGAAGCATTCTGAATTCATTAGCTATCCTATCTATCTGTGGACAGAGAAGACCACTGAGAAAGAGATTAGTGATGACGAGGATGATGAACACAAGAAGGAAGAAGAAGGTGAAATTGAGGAAGTTGATGAAGAGAAGGAGAAAGAGGCTAAAAAGAAGAAGAAGATAAAGGAAGTGTTTCATGAATGGCAACTTATCAACAAGCAGAAACCAATCTGGTTACGAAAGCCCGAGGAGATAACCAAAGAGGAGTATGCTTCTTTCTACAAGAGCTTGACCAATGATTGGGAAGACCACCTTGCTGTTAAGCACTTTTCGGTGGAAGGTCAGCTTGAATTTAAGGCCATCCTTTTTGTTCCAAAGAGGGCTCCGTTCGATCTCTTTGACACCCGCAAGAAGCCGAACAACATCAAGCTGTATGTGAGGAGGGTGTTTATCATGGACAACTGTGAAGAAATCATCCCGGAGTACCTCAGCTTTGTCAAGGGAGTGGTCGATTCTGATGATTTACCATTGAACATCTCTCGTGAGATGTTGCAGCAGAACAAGATTCTGAAGGTTATCCGGAGGAACTTGGTGAAGAAATGCATTGAGATGTTCAATGAGATTGCAGAGAACAAGGAGGATTACAATAAGTTCTATGATTCTTTCTCAAAGAATATCAAGCTGGGTATTCATGAGGATAGTCAGAACAGAACGAAGTTGGCTGACCTGCTCCGATACCACTCAACCAAGAGTGGAGACGAGATGACAAGTCTCAAGGACTATGTCACAAGAATGAAGGAAGGTCAAAAGGATATCTACTACATCACAGGTGAAAGCAAGAAGGCTGTAGAGAACTCCCCATTCCTGGAACGATTGAAGAAGAAGGGCTATGAAGTCCTTTTCATGGTGGATGCTATTGATGAGTACGCTGTTGGACAACTCAAGGAGTATGATGGAAAGAAGCTCGTGTCAGCCACCAAGGAAGGGTTGAATCTTGACGATGAAACCGAGGAGGAGAAGAAGAAGAAAGAGGAAAAGAAGAAGTCCTTTGAGGAGCTCTGCAAAGTCATCAAAGACATCTTGGGAGACAAAGTGGAGAAGGTTGTTGTTTCAGATAGGATTGTGGACTCGCCTTGTTGTCTGGTGACTGGTGAGTATGGATGGACTGCAAACATGGAGAGGATCATGAAGGCTCAGGCATTGAGGGACTCGAGCATGGGATCATACATGTCGAGCAAGAAGACAATGGAGATCAACCCAGATAATGGGATAATGGAGGAGCTTAGAAAGAGAGCCGAGGCTGACAAGAACGACAAGTCGGTTAAGGATCTTGTGCTTCTGCTTTTCGAGACGGCTCTTCTGACTTCCGGGTTCAGCCTTGATGACCCAAACACTTTCGCAGCGAGGATCCACAGGATGCTGAAGCTCGGCCTGAGCATTGATGAGGATGAGGTGGCTGAGGAGGATGCTGATATGCCTGCTTTGGAAGAGGAAGGTGGTGAAGAGAGCAAGATGGAGGAGGTTGATTAAAGTATATGAGTCCTTGTTTGCTGTGTAACATTTTTGAAACTAAATGTGAACTATTGTTTTCTATTTGAGTCGTTGTTGTGTCATATGTCCGACAGATTTGTTAACTCTTGAGACTTGGCAAAATTTGAGCACTACACGCTTGATAACTATCTAAGAAAGCTCAAGGTATGCGCCAATCAAGCATATTCATCTGTGTTTTTTACAGGCAAGATTGTGGAGGATTATGGTTCCCAGGACATGCGATATACCCACGTCAATTCTATTATGGTTCTCACATCGATAATATTGAGACTTTCTAAGTCTAGTATATAAGGTTGGTGGGCTTTTATGAAGCAATTTCATATCTGTTGGTAAAGTTGGACAGAATTCTGAAATGGTTATTCTGCCTTTTTCATATATTACTGAGAAGAACAGTGAGCAAGACTGTTGTCTTAGATCTGGATGAGGAGCATTATGGCGCTGCTTGTTCTGATGCAGACATGCAATCAACTCCCCGTTTATGCAAATTTCAGGTACTCTTTAAGGATTGTAATTGGAATGTCTCTTATTCTTTTAAGAAAAGGGTTTTCACTTTTCAATCACGAAACATGTTTTGCTTTATTTTTCATTTTAAACAAGTAAACAAAAATTTGTCCTATTTTTGCTTTAGATTCCTATCTTTATTTGTTGGAATCCAATTTTATTGTGTTATCCCTCTAAATATACTCTTTTCAATCTTTATGATGTACAATTGGGCTCTTTTTCATAGGAATTTTTTTGTTCAATTGATATTTAATTGGGTTCGTTGAACTTCTTAAGGTAAAGAGTTGTTTCTGCATTATCACCATGATTTCTGTTTATCTTCAATATTCCTTTCCACGTCATGATGTTCAAATGATATTTTTTAGTGCTGTTGAGAATTGGTTATAATACTAGAGTAAGACTGTTGTACGTTTCTCTTTGAGTAGGAGCTGTATAGTATTTGCTCAACTGGAATCCATCAGGAAGTTTAAGGGACTTGGGCTGATCAACTCATAACTTTCCTATGTGATGAGTGGAGAAAGTGCAAGAAAGGTATCCAAAGTGACAACCTTAAACAATGTTTAGCTGATTAAATGTTTTGGCTATATACTCTGGTAACTGTGTTTTTCTTGTAGAACAAAGTGTAGCAAATTTTAACTGAAGGTTGTGTTTCTGAGTTTCCTTGGGTAATAAATCTGTGTAAGTATGAGAATGTATTATGCTGATATGGTTTGAATGTTGTTTAACAAAGTCGATACGGGTCTATTGTTTGGGATATCACTTTTTCGATTGCTATGTATATTATCGTTTTCTTTTACCCGAGTATAAGATTATTTGTATTTCAAACTTTTCGATAAAATTTCAAAAATCTTTATTAAAGCGAATATAGTCGTTCTTGATAGTATTTAAAAATCTTTATTAAAGTGAATGTAGTCGTTCAAGATGATCTTTTGTAATTTATTTTCTTTTATACAAGAAATATGAATATATGAATCTACTTTGTAGAAGAAAGTGTATGAATATATGAATCTTGATAAAATCAACCGAGGAGTAATCAATGATGTATTCCTCTTATTCACTATTGTTAGTTGATGTTAGTTGATTTTAGTACGAGACTCTTTGTACTTACATATCGACTTTTAGCATATTTTTGCTACTATACAAAAGGTTTTGCTTAAAGATGGACTTATAAGGGCTGAAGGAAGATTGATTTGGTCTTAGCATTGAGTAATTTGGATTAGTCATGTTCATATAATTAGCTGAAGGCCGAAATTCATTGCTCCTCTTGTCACCTTAATGGGCTGGTGGAAAGCCCGTTTAGAATGGGCCAGAGGTCAAACCCAGTTGGCGTATGGACTGGGCTACAAGCCTACAACCGAAAATCATCCGTATATGTGAGTGGTTATCCAATCACTGACTCGAAAAATAGGTCACAATCCGAAAATATTTGTGTAATGCGTATGAAACACAACTTTAGCTAATTATAATTTATTATAATATTGTTGATTTAAAATTTTTTATTATTGGTTTATATAGAGCGTTCAATTGATTTTAATATTGTATTCTATGAAGTCATATTTTATTATATTTTTTTGGTAGAGATATCCAAATTTATTTATTTATTTATTTATATAAATTTATTATTTATTTATTTATTTATTTTACATATTTTAAAGTTTAAAATATCAGTTTAAAATTCATCAGTTCAAATATTATGTATTGTTGTGTTTTATTAGTTTAAACATAACAAGTAAGGGCTCTCGACGGGACGACGCAAACCCTATTCACATACAAGCAACTTTGGTCTCCGAATCTAACCCTTACTTCCAAATTCCGAAGCCAATCCAATTCTAAAAGTAAGAAGAGATTACCTTTCTCGAACCCAATACAAAGTCATATTTTTATATGTTTTCAATATATAGATAATAATTTTTACAAATCTTATCTAAAGGTTTATATTGTATCAACTAATGTTTTGCATTTTACAAATATTTAGTTTTATTTTTTTTTATATTAACCAAAATGACGTGTTTTACCGATTTACCTTACCAAATTTTTAGTTATTTAATTGAATTTTGAAAAAAAATTTAATCCAGTGAATTATACGTTAATAATTTTTGATATGCCTTGAATTGAGCTTATCAAATAAAAGAGCCTTTTCTGTTTAGCCTACTCTTATACTTAACGCTCAAGTATAAATCTTCCAAGTATAAATCTTGTTAAGTATAAATTTGTCATAAACTTAGGGCTTTGTTCCTCTATATATTGTAGGGTTCCCTTAGTTTTTAATTATTTGATCATCTGGTCATCTGGATAACCTAGTTATCATATGTTTATCATCTCATCTGTATTCTAAAACTCCTTAATAAAATATCTCTAGAAAGTGGAGGTAGCATTTATTGGGTGAACCACTATAAACGCGTGTGTTGTCTTTCTTGTTGTCGAATTATGTTCTTTTCCAGTGATTCCGCGCAACAAACTGATATCAGAGTTTTGGGTTCGTTGATTTTTTGTAATCTGGGAGAAATATCCATCTTTCAACATGATGATCGACAAGTTCGCAAGGAGGAACAATTTCAGTCTGTGGCAAATCAAGATGCGAGCGTTGTTGAAACAACAAGGCTTATGGGGCCTATGTCAAAGAAGGAAAAGAGCGATGCTGCTGAGATGATCAGTCAAGAGGATAAGGTGCATTCGATCATCATGTTGTGCCTCGGAGATGATGTCGTATGCAAGGTTTTGGATCAGGATGCCTCAGCCAAACAGTGGTTGAAGTTGGAGAGCCTCTACAACCTTAAAATTCCCCTACTCTTCCTAAATATATCGAAAAGTCTCCAAAATGGGTCTAAGGCCGTCACTATTGTCCAACATCATCTTACAATCCTACAAGATTCATATCGGGTTTGAGGTTTACTCGAAATTACATCCTAAGTCAAAAACCCTAATTAAGATTCTTTCGGAAATAAGACGAGTGCCCTACTTTGCCCAATAATATATACCTCTTACTAAATCTCGAAAGTTTCAAGAAAAAATCCTACACATACGTTGCCATATATATTCTTGAATAGAACGATTGAAATCTTCAAACCATCATTCATAAGATCTTCACATAAATCCAAAGTCGTCATCATGCACACTCAATTCCAACACTTAGCCAATTCTCTTAATGTTTCCAAAAACTGTGTTTGTACCCTACTTCATGACATCATAAATATAAATCTAATAGTTGGATCTTTCACAAATTTTGATACAATAAACTACGTACTTCCGCCTATAACATATCAAAATTTCAACGGTAAAAGATGAGTTTAAGGTACCTAAAAATGGTCCCAATGTTGACTGTTTAACACTAAAAAAACTAGAACAAACACCCAATCTCTAGGTCACCGGTTCGAATCTCACATTACACAAACATTGGAAAAGTTAAGAAATCAAACACCATCTCACTAGGTCACCAGTTCGAATCTCACGAGTCACAAAAACTGGAAAATCACCCCAATACCCTGGAGTCCCGAGTTTGAAACCTATTACGAACTAAACCATACCACCTCTATGATTCCATGATTCGATGAACAAAACATAAGGGAAAGAGAGAAGAAGGGAGGAGGAGGAGGAAGACTCACCGGTCCAACATCAAGGGTGAAGGTAACTCCGGCCGCCTGATGCTCGTCTCCAGTGGTCCGACGTCGAGTTGTTGCGTTCACCATTCCAGAAACATGAGGCACGAAGGTAGAAGGGTGAAGAGAGAAGAGATGAAGAGAAAAAGGACTCACCAGATTCACTACGCTCAGGTGCCTGCGGGAGAGGAGATCGTCGCTCACCACACCTCCGACCAAGGTACGCTCTCCGGCTCGATACTTGCTCCTACAGGTTGGATCGCAGAGACGAATTGTAACATACACGCACTAGTAGTAGTAGTAGTAGTAGTAGAAGAAGAAGAAGAAGAAGAAGAAGAAGAAGAAGAAGAAGAAGATGATGTTACTTACCTAAGTTTGGCCGAAGGGAGGAAGAAGGAGAAACGATGTTGTCGCCGGTGGTGAGAGTTGTCGAAGGTTTGCGGAAAAAGTCGGGCAAAAAATTGGGAGATAATCCTGACTATTTGGATGTGGGAGGAGAAGAAGATCCGGAGCGGGAAGCAGGTGATCTTCAAAGCTGAACTGGGGCGGCCTGCTTCACTACGTATATCAGAGAAGGAAAAAGGCTGGGTCAGAAAAGAGAATAGGAGAGTTGGGCTGGATAATGAAAACAAGGAAGATTTGGCCCAAGACCAGGTGGAATTTAAAGATTTTAATTCGATCGAAAACCCGGAAAATTCGATCGGTTATCTGAATAAAATTCAGATTATCACAATGATTGTACTAATCGAAAATTTATTGTAAACAAAAAGTATTAGTATATTTTTACTATTAGTTCATAATGTTCATATTATTTTAAATATTTTATATTATTAGTTAATTAACAAAGTTATAACTACAAACTTTTCTTATAAAAAGATATATATGAATCATATTTATAAACCGTTTGAATTAATATAAAAAAAACAATTTTTTTAAGAAAAACTTAAAAAAAGTGCCAGTTAGAAAAATAAAAAAATAAATTTATCAGTTCTTTTTATTACAATACTTGATGGTTCAAAGCTTTATTATTAGTTCATCAACAAAGAAAGTTACAGTTACAATTTTTCTTCTAAAAAAATCATGAACCATTAATATAAATAATTTAAACTAATTAAAAAAAATAATTTAAATAAATAATTTAAACTAATAGAACAAATCACGCATTCTCACTATATTTTTTAAAAATTACAAAAATATCACTTTATATGCATATGAACATTTTAATACAGATTTTAGAAAAAACACATTGTCACCCTAACTTCATAACAATTTTAAAATTGTTATCGCGCTGATCATAATTTTTTTTATAAAAAAATCATTAAATAAGATGAACTAATCTGGGATTAAATCAAGTCGATCGCGGTGAAAATCGCTCCATCGTATAGTACTACAAGGGTTATTCCTTAACTAAACATTAACCTTATCCTAAATAATCATCTTAAAAAATGTGAAAACAAGCAAGTAGCAATATCAATATTAGGAGCTACCTAATATATTATCTTGTATGAGTTGCCAAAGGCAAATTTTATACATTCCTACCCTCGTTTAGTCATCTAACTCGATTCCTCCAACTTAAATATAATATTATATAATACTATTTGCTCATACCAAAATAAACAAATATTATTTTGTTGTCATTGCAATAAATAAATAAATAAGTAGAAAAATACGTTACAGAAGTGCAACCGAGGGAGGTCGTAAGTGAGGATGGTAAGAACTATTTGAAACTCTCAAAGAGTTGACCTTTATAAGACATGCATGCCTGATGCTACTTTCCTCTTTGTGATTAAATTAACTTATAATTACGAATACTAATTCAATTCAACGCTTTCTTATTGGCTTAATCATACGTATGCTCATCTTAAGTTCACCTGCCGCAAGACAAATATCCAAGCCTTCTTGATATCTAAGCGAGATCGAGATACATAGATTTGTATGATCGATCATGGATGATCCTCGACGTAATCTTCGAATGATTCCTTCTTCGAACATCATTAGTTTCTCGGATTATCAACATCATCAATCGGTTGAGATGTTGGATCATGATCAAGAAGCCTCATTGGATTCTCACTTGAATTCACTCATGTGTAGCCTCTCTTCTCTTAAGGAGAAGGTTAATCAAGTTCACTCAATCGCGACTTCTTCTTCGTCTTCTTCATCTTCATCTTCGTCTTCATCTTCTTTACCTGGTATGACGACTTTGATTCAAGAAATCATCGTCACCGCCTCCAATATGATGTTTAATTGCCAACAAATGGCTCTAGCCTCATCGCCCGCCTCCGCCACCGCCACCACAGGTTAGTTGATAGAGAATATTTCATCTTCTTCTGGTATGACGACTTTGATATATTAATGTTCAAACTCGTTTATAATTGAACCGAGTATGAGTTGCTTGACCCATATAACAATCCTATATCCATTCCTAACAAGAATATCAATTTAGAGTTTGAGTCAATGAGAGAATCTGAGTAGCTCGACTCATATAAGTATCAGACATATCATTTTAGGGTTCGAGAGAGAATCTCAATTGACAAATTTCCTAATCCCTTGCTTGAACTACCTTTTGAATAATCATTCATTATGTGATTATATATCAGGTAATAGCAATACTTTGCCTGTAATTTATGAGTATGATCATCTACAAGATGGAACACAATTCCATGGCTGCAACAACAAGCTCTACAATTCAGACGCAAGCGGTAAGAAATCTATTAATGATGATGATCAATGTAATATAAATGGTTTAGATAATGTGGAATCAAGAGGAAGTGATCATCATCAAGGTCAAGCAAGACCTAATTTCATTGCAAGTGATCATCAAGAACCCTCTTTCTACTGGTACAATGATGCATACAACAATAGTACTAACAATAGTACTAATTGCATCAACAATGTCTCAAACGGGACTACGATTATGACCGACGGACCCGAAAACTACGACATAATTGAGATAGACGCGGCCGAGTTGCTAGCAAAGTACACACACTATTGCCAAGTGTGTGGGAAAGGGTTCAAACGAGACGCGAATTTGAGGATGCACATGAGAGCTCATGGAGACGAGTACAAATCTAGCGCGGCCTTAAGTAACCCGCTCAAGAACAATAAAGAGATGAGTAGCGAGAATGTTAGTACTGCGAGCCAAGTGGCTCGGAAATACTCGTGTCCACAAGAGGGGTGTCGATGGAATAGGAAACACGCGAAATTTCAACCTCTAAAGTCGATGATTTGTGTCAAGAATCACTACAAGAGGACTCATTGTCCGAAGATGTATGTTTGTAATAGATGCAATAGGAAGCAATTTTCGGTGCTTTCGGATCTTAGGACTCATGAGAAGCATTGTGGTGACCTGAGATGGCGATGCTCGTGTGGGACTACGTTTTCGAGGAAGGATAAACTCATGGGGCATGTCGCGTTGTTTGTAGGTCATTCTCCGGTTGGGTTGCCGGTTGGGAGTAGTAGCTTGGCTACAGCGAAATGATGGATTTCTTGGTCATGAAGTTCATAGAGGTGTTTGTTTTGTAGAAGATATTAGACTATACAATGTTGTCAAACTTTTACTTACTGTAATTTTCTGTAGGTAATTTGCTTCGGAATTACCGTTTTGTAATTTTAACTTTCTAGTGCTTTTCCTACCCTCAATTGTAAACTTGTATGTGGTGAAATTTCGTGTGAAATGTGATTAGTTGATTGTCAAATTTTAAGTTAAAATTTCAGCATGCATATATTTACACGTTAACATGGACATGGGATATATGTTCGTAAAGTCTAATATTTAGACTTTGTAGGAAAAGGATGGGGTTAGCTTCCCACATCGACAACACAAGTAGATGAAACTAAAAAAACGACATTCAAGGAAACTATAAAAACAGCAACATTTTTCTTCTTCTTGTGAGTAATAAGGAGACTATACACAGGCAAATATGTAGTATTTTTTTTTTGTAGATGGTTTATTTAGGGTTTCTCATTGTGGATGGGAGACTTTCGGCGAGGTTGCGCGTAGTCCTTCACCTCGATATCTTCCCCCAACTCATCACTATTGTCGGATGCATTGGCTTCATCGTACCCATGAAGAGTCGACGATTCAAGAGTAGCTCGTGATTTACCCATATACCCATCCTAATATGATCACGAAAATAACAATTTAAGAGTCTATTTAAAATTGTTAAGAATCGTTTCCGACGACATATTACAGATTCTCTCAAAATTATGTTTTTTTAGTAATTAAAATAAAATATTAGAAATTTTTTATCACATAAAAATAGCATAATCCTTTTCATTTTATTCTTTTTTATCATTAATCGTTTTCATTTCACCCATTTAATTACTAGACAGGCGTAACTATTTGTTATATTGAATCCTTTAACTTTAGTTATAAATTAAAGAGAGTGCTGAAGTAGTGAAGTGTAAGTATCAAAATACATATGAGCTAGAGTTCTTAAGTGTTTATAAGATGTTCTAAATGATTTTGTAAAATACAATATATGTAATTACCTAATTTCTAGAGTGCTAAAGTGTTTATAAGATGTTTTAAATGATTTTATAAAAATACAATATATGTAATTACCAATTTTTGCCACCGTTTTTCTAACTATATTTTTTTAAAGTATATATACATATATATATATTAAAAAAAATCTTAATTTCAATGATTTTCCTATTAATAAATAAATAAAAGATATTTTTTAAAAACCTTATTGAAGATATTCATCAAATTGTTTAATATTTACGAACCTTACATATAACATATAATTAATTAAATATTTATAAATATAACTATACAAAAATCTTATTTCAAAAGGTTTCAATGATAAAAGAAATTCTAACTATACAAAAATCTTATTTTATTTAATAGGGTCTAAATTTCTATGTCTAAAAGAATACATCCGAATTTAGTCTTTGGATCTATGCCTTGAAACATACGTTATAAAAAATATTTTAAATTTTTTTTATTAAAATAATAGATGATATTTTGAGGGCCCAAGTGAATGAATGCAATGGTATGCACATATGCAGACCATATGGCTGGTTTGTCCCTATAGTAACAGCCCCACAAGACAAGTTGCAATCGACAAAGTTGTATATTTTCACCTACTATTCTACAAATAGCGCATTGTGGCTTTCATAACAAAGTTAGTTTATTGTATGATAAAATATAAATATATGCATGCATATCTTCTACCTGCACCACTCTCTTCTTTTTCGGCTTCAAATCAATCCCTGCAAAACATGAGTGAAGATCGATGAAGAAGTATACTAGTGAAGTTCGATGAGTATATTTCATATTGATTATGAACATATATGACTTATTGTATAAGGTTAATGAGGTACGTGGTATGTTACTAATTGGTTTTAATGAAAACGTTTTACATTGTAAAATATGATATATTGCATGTATGGGCACTCTTATTTTATTGCCTATGGAATTTTTCATGCTTATTTATAAAAATAAAAAAGTTCAACATATAAACGAACTTTTTTGTTGGTCATGATACATGCAACTATGAACTTATAGTATCACAAAAAAAAAATTACTATAGGAGTATATAGATTTGTGAAATGTTGAAGAAGGGCACGTTATTGAGATAATAAAAGTTTCCCCATCTAAAATTACGAGGTTTCGAGTCTAGTAAATAAGATCGATGAGTTATTTTTCATTTTGCTATGGTTTACGACGGAACTCCGATAAACTTATGCGTTGGATTAGGGCCTAACACACATTTGTGTTTGTATGCAGATGACCCCAAGTCTTTTAGACTTTCACATGGTCTTAGTGCGGTACGGTTAGCCTAGTTTAATTTATATGGCTTGTGACGCTAACATGTGGACTAGCTATAAAGAGAATGAGATGTTAGACCCGTTTCTTCAAATGTTAACTAGACGTTTAGTTATATTTGTGGGATGTGTTAAGATAGTAAAAGTTCTCACATTTAAAGTTAAGAGATTTAGAATTTATGGGTTATGTGTCTAACACGCATGTGTGTTCGTATGCGGACGACATCTATCTACCGAGTCCGTTGAACTTTCACATATAATTCTCTCAAAAACATGATATTATTCCTGATTGATACAAAAGGAACCCTAATAATTGAAGAGTTAGAAGTGTAATTGCATACCCAAGATTTCTGGTGTCTTCATACTCTTAAGGTCACCTTCAAAATCACCCTTAGAACGTTCCATTGCGTCCATGCAATTCATCTTCAATTGACACTTCAATATAAGTCCTTGCATGTGAGACTTCTCCTTCATTTCCTACATCATTATTTAAGTTAATTACAACTATCAAACTTAAATACTTTTATTATATATAATTACCCAATAAAGATAAAATAAATAACCAAATAAATAAGAACAAACACAAAAATATACGTATTTTTAACAAAAATGACTATGTTTATTTCGACAAAGATTATATTATTGACGAGGGTTTAGGATTATTGAAATCAATCATTTTGGTTAGGGTTCAAATTTTATCAGAAACCCTAAAAAGTATTGTCTTAGTACCACGATTGGTTTGATCATACTCGAGGCATACCAAAATATAATTTAAAATGTAACTAAGACCTTGGATTGAAGAAGCTCTTCATTCTGCATGTTGATTAGCTTCTCATGGAGGAAGATGAGACCTCGAGAAGCAAAACATGCATGGAATTGCAGAAGCAAGATCACATATAGAAGTTGAGGAGACATGGCGGCCAGATCACAGCACAATGAAGGTTCGCACAACGGCAGCTAGACGATTTGCTTTGTAGTCACAATTGTGTTTGTATTACAATGAATATACATGTGAGAGGTCTCAAAGAAGGATGGCACATAAGTTGTAATATATAGACGAAACTTAAACATAAGGGAAGGCACTGAAAGCAACGGCCGAAGTTTTAGGGCATTGAATGTGAGGTTAATGTTTTTTCACTACTGAGAATTGAAATGATTTTATGGGCGATGATATATATCAAATTCATTAACAAATTTGATTTTCAGATAAAAATAAGGTTTTGAGTCGTTACAATACCAGACTATTTCAACCAACGTATCAAATACTATGTTATTTGATTTTGAGAACATACTAAAGTAGTCTCATCTTAGAGTATGTTTTACTTAGATACATATGATAATTTAATGAGATATTTATAAATTATGTTTGGTCACAATGTACGCATCCCACACATGGAGCTAGTACAGTACAACGTCCCTCAAACTTCAGTTTTGTTTGTTGTTACTATGTACCTTTGTGTTTTCTTCGTCTAGACTAGAGAGTTGTCACAAGATATGAACAATGTTTCAATGGATATAGCAAAATATTAGAAACAATCTAACGAAAAATCGGACAAATATTATATCATAGAAGAGTGTTTTAGATTATAAAATATGATCGAGGATTACGAAAACGAGTCATTATACTGGACTTAAAATGTAAAAAGTTTTAAAACAAACACTCAAAGTGGATAATAAAAAGAAAAGAAAAGAACTTGGCACCTCACACAAGCTCCTCTTCTTCTGATAAGCGATTTGCCTTATTCAACTAGTCCAGACAGACCGGAATTCTCATAAATACAGACCGGGGACCGGACTGGGACCGAAACTTTCAAAATATGGACTTGACACCGGAATTTCGGCCCGGTCCGGATCCATCTAAGCTCTTTCTCTAAGATTTTTTTAAAATTTTCTGTCCGACCCGGATCACCAGTTTTTTTGGTCTTTGTCTAGGAGTTGAAATTACCTTACGGTTAAATCATGTATCGAATTTTGTCCGTATGTTGGTCGGACCGTAAAAAACCGGTCCGATTTAAAAGTGCACAATCCTACTAAGTTTGTGATCGATATTCAAGACATACGTCAACAAGTAAATACCTATGACTTAGAATTTACTTGCGGTAAAAATCACAAGATGTCGATGTGTGATTTACCGATCTCGTGCCACACTTTGTATGCAACACTAAATAGGGAGAACATGCATGTGTTTGGAAACCACGTTAGAGTCGATCTCTCGAAATCAAGAATTGAATGAATTGCAAGACTCTCTTGTCCCCAACACTTACATTTTCGATCTTGACGTGGGGCCAAAGGGAGTACACTTAGCCTCCCAACCCCCAGAAAACAACACAAATTGCATTTAAAGTAAAACCAAATGGATCCACACATCAGTAGGGGCTGCATGCCTATTTTGTTTCACTTAGATAGTGAAGATCATCTATTCAGCAGGCCATACATGGGGTCGGCTTGCCCATTTGTTCCTCACGATGGATGCCATGTGAAAACTATCTCACCTCTATTATAAATCGATAATGATCTTCTAAGTGTATAAGTTTTATGAATTACTTCTATTGATAAAAGCAATTAGGTTGACATATCTCATAAAAGTAGTCCAACCTAAACCGCCCCTTACGGATGAGAACACGAAGTCGAGATCATAAAAAAATTGATGTTGGGTGTCGAGATTTTCAAATGGGTCAACCGGTTAACAACACAATTGATTTGCCTAAAAACATGTATAATCTAGACTTCGTCAAAAAAATGAGCATTCAGCATGGAGTCGGATAAAAATCATGTCAACCTCCCACGAACAACTCCAAAAACCTTAGAGTGTCTTGACACACAAATTGTCACCCTCGATTTCAATAAATTTAATTTGTAATTTAAAAGCTTCTATGCCAATTTTTAAGAGCAAAAGGACTTATGTTTTGTTTACCGATTTTTTTTTTTTTACATATAACTTCTCCATTATGATTCCGGATAGCAAAATCGATGGAGGTAACCCTTAGTCAAGTTTACGAGCTTTGGTTGTTGCTATTTAACGTATCGCATTCAGTTCCTTATTTTCGTCTTCCGGCTACACTTCATTCTTTACACAAGAAGATAATATTATCTTTTCACTTTATTCATCTAAATCTTCTTGTCGCTTTACCTTATTTTCAGATGTCGGAATTTATTCTCACCCTTAAATAAAAATTTAGCTACTTTTGACCTAAAATGCAAGTGTTGTTACATCCATCATTATCACTATCTTGAGATATTATGTTGTAAAGTATGTATAGTTTTGTTCTCTGTCACATGCAAATGTTGCACAACAAGTTGAAGATTATCAACTCGACCCTGTTTTTTAAATAAAAGGATAGTTGAAGCTTTTTCTTACAATTAAATCGTTTATTTAATGGCTTAGTTTTATTATAAACGACTAACATGTGATTATGTAAGAAAAGAAAGTTCTAATACTGTGTAAATTACCCAGAAAAATGTATGGTGATGGACAAAAGAGTAGGGAAACAAATCTAGATGGCTGAACCGCCGCAAACATAAAAGTATAGGCATCAACGCTAGGACAATGAGGATCAGCTCAATCTCCTACCCATGTGACTTTGATGTGCGACCGTCGCGAAAAAATTGTTCCACATTGATAATATACAAAGTTACAGCTTCGGATATAGATTCAGTGAACTACCTCTTTATATTCTATATTGTCAAATTAAATTTGAGATTTTACTATTATTTCCAAGGAATTACAATGATACTATGAACTTATTAATGTTAAGCAAATTCCGCCGTCCCTAAACCCACCACCTCACCATCAATGTCGGATATCGATCCCAACATCATCCGTGACCTCGATCAAAGTTTTACTGCAATTTCATTTCAAAAATTAAAGGTTCCGTTTTGATTCTAAGCGCATAATTAATTAAATTCAGTTTCACTTTCGAACTCCAAATGATAAATTAACTGAACATTAATTTTCCATTTCAAGTGAAAATTAGGAAGATTATTAAAGTAAATACATGGATTCGTTTAAAATCTATTATATATAACTAAAGTAGCATACTGTTTGATGACGTAACGCTCTAAGGTTTCAAGATTTCAGCCAAATCACCATATATTACTAAATTGTCACTCCCTAAAAATATATATTTTAAAACCTGATTCTTAATTATTAAAGTTGTTAAATTTAAATAACATATTCTTAATTTTTAATTAACAAACAAATATTTTAAAATTCAATTTTCACTTTCCTGATTATACATCTATATATCTATATACTAAAGTTGCCTACAAATTGCTGACGTGACGCTCTAAGGTTTCAGAATTTCAGCCAAATCACCATATATTAATAAATTGTCACTCCGTTTAAAATTATACATAAATATTAATTTGTTAAAAAAATATTTATTTTAGAACCTATTACTATCAATTTCGATATTATCTATTTTTATGTTTTTTAGTTTTTTAGTTTAAAACCAAATTAATATTATCTATTTTGAAGTCAAATTCCAAAATATTAATAAATTGTCATTATTTAAATTAGAAAATTTTAAAATAAGTAAATAATTGTTTACAGTATTTCAACCAAAATCAAGATTGAAATTGTTAAATTTGTTACAAATCTCTAATGTATATCCAATATCGTTTTTTCAAAGAATTGTTAACATTAAATATTTTATTTAAACGATTTATATATTTCGGTGCATTTCTATCTTCCTTAACAAGTTAGATCTTCATTATATTGTATCTTTTTTATATAGATTTTTGAGAAAAATGGGGCGATAAGGCCCTTTATGTTAACCAAAAACAAAATAGGCCCCTTGATTTTTCTAATTAAAATTAAAGATAAAATAGCAGGGTTAAAATCGTAAACATGCATTAATGAAGGTGGCAGTTTTGGTAAATCGGAACAAGATCATAATTAAAAAAAATAAAAGATATTCTACATTCACAAAAGGGAGGAATATCCTGCTAGTATCTCTCCTCCGTCAAACTGCTATTTCCTCCTTCAGTGGCGATTTTAGGGCGATTGTTGGCGAAGGCCGTTTCGGTAGCTTCTTCGATCATCTTCTTCCTTCTTCCGGTCGACTTCCCCCTTATTCCGGCGATTCACAACAGCTTTTCCGGTCGACTTCTCCCTTCCTTCTTCCTGTCGACTTCCCCCTTCTTCAGTGGCGTTATAAATACACAACATATGTAGGTTAGTACACAATTAAATTTATAAATACACAAACACACAAACATCATATACACAACACATTGTGATTACACATGTCGTCTTTATGTATGTATTAAACAATTTCATAAATTCACAAGCACAATTTATACACCATGTATTTGTTCGAACCTTTTCATGATTACACATATTTGTCTTAATTACACAATTACACAATTTCATAAACAAATTCTTAAATACACATGTGTGATTACATATTCCTTTTTACACAATATATCTTGATACACAAGCAATAGGTAAACACCAACTCAGTATTTGGTCGAATCCGTTTATGATTACACAAATTTGTTTTTAATTTGTCAATTACACAATTTAATAAGTACACAACTATAAATACACAATATTACAAGTCGAATATGTTTATGATTACACATATTTGTGTTTAACCTTCTCAGCTATTACACAATTTAACTCAATATGTACACAAACTGCGTGAAATTGAAGCTAATGAGTACTAACAATGGTGGCCTACGTTAATCCTCCCTTTTTAGATTTATTTTTGGAATCTTCAGATCGTGATAATTGATTTTGGGCAGTATCCATATATAATGAGAGAGAAAGGGTAGAATTGTCACAATCTCATATATTCTTCTATTTAATCTTTTTCTGAAAAATTTTTGGGGCCTACTTTGTGTGCACAATTAATTATAGGCCTCATAACTACACAAGTTTATGAAAAGGGCCTACTTACCCATTTACTCATAGATTTTTTGCCTCCTTACGGTTAAACTATATTCTCAATTACATAATTTAAATCAGATTATATATCAGTCACTTTTATCAACGAATAATTTTTCAAAAATGCGCTTTTTTTAAGAAAATGTCTATTCACCTGAATAAACCCTATATATATTATAAATACCGTGCACGGGATCTAAACTAGTTACTGTTAAATAGTCAACTATTTTTCTTTATTTTTAGTTTTGTAAGATTGAGTCTTTTTCGAATCACACACTCACGAGTCACTATGCAAGGCCCATTTCAACGAATGAGACTTATTGAGAACAGATGGGTCTACAGTAACAGGCCCATTTCAATGATTTAGACTATTGATATTATATGGGCTTACGGTAGAAGGCCCATCAATAATTAATGGGCCAACTATGAAAGGCCCAATTCAAAGAAATGGACTCCCATAGCAATGGAGTTGATAACTGTTTCCTAGAGAAATATCTCATACAATATTCTTGGAGAAGGGGAAAACAAATCTAGAACCTTCACCAACTTTCCCTCCACTTCTCCGTTATCCATCTCTCCCGAACCTTCTACACTTCTCCTTCCTTTCTTCACTCACAATAAATACCTCTCACCTGCACATTCCATTTTCGCGTCAGAAAAGAAGCTCAGCTCTGCAACTGTCCAAGAAATTCCAATTTCCGACTCTCTTTTCTCAATCCAAAATCACACAAGCTTCATCCATGGCTTCTAGCCTCGCTCTTCGAAGGTTCGCTTCCTCCCTCCTCTCCGGGAACAACCTCCACCGCCCCTTCCGCTCTCTCTCTGTAGCTCCTTTCGTCGCTTCTCGTTCCTTCAACACCAATGCGCAGATGTCAAGGATGGATGATCATGACGACGACCGTGAGCGTGGTGTTGATCGTTACGCTGATGATCGCGTTGCTTCTCGCCGCCGTGACTTTCCTTCCATCTTCTCAGGTAGTTGTTTCTTCGTTCCGCAACACTGAATTTATTTAACTTCTTGTCTAGAATTTACGATTTCTTGTAAATTTGTTTGAATCCGTTTTTGCTACACTGATTTGTCCAAATTTTGGTCATCTAAATGTTATGAGAAATTGATTCTTTGTCATTTTTTCCGATCCTGTTGCATTTAATTCTTTGATTTGTTATGATCTTGTTAGTATATCTAGTTTCGAAACATTTCTCGATGGCAATATATCTCTATTGGAAGTGGATTGTGAAAAAAACGTTAAGTCATTTCCCAGGCTATCTTAATAAATGATACTCCATCAAGTTAAGCATATCTGAGATCTGCAAATTCGTGCTCGCTTGAAGAAATTGATTGCGATATCTATCGATTTATTGTATGTCACTTAAACTGACGGTGTTCATACAATCATACGTGCAGATGTATTTGATCCGCTCTCTCCAACTCGCAGCGTGAGCCAACTGATGAACATGATGGATCAGTTAATGGACACTCCTTTCGCTGCTGGAACCCGTGCAATGGGAGGAGTAGGAGCTGCTAGAAGGGGATGGGATGCCAAGGAAGACGAGAATGCTCTATATTTGAGGATGGACATGCCAGGGTTAGGCAAAGAGGATGTGAAGGTTTCCATGGAGGAGAACACTCTGACCATCAAAGGAGAGCAAGGAGACGAGGAGTCTGGTGAAGAAAAGAGAAGGTACTCGACGAGAATTGATCTGACTCCTCACTTGTTCAAGGTCGATGGAATCAAAGCTGAGATGAAGAATGGTGTGCTGAAAGTTGTGGTGCCTAAAGTGAAAGAAGATGAGAGGAAAGATATTTTCCAAATTCAGGTTGAGTGAAAAGTGATTTGAGGATCTGAACTAGGTTTGTTAATGTTGCTGCTTGCCTTGGAGAATAAATTTACCTAATCAGCTAAATGAGTAGATCTTATCCATCCACAATTTTGTAAATTGGCAGCAAACGTCAACTTGTGTCTCTAATGGTGTATTCTTTTTTGACGTAAGAAATTCAAGCAAAATCTTTGTTATTCGGTATTTGTGGTGATCAATTTTGATCTCTTTTTAGCTCAAGAGACTGCGGTCGGCCAGCTTATGAGTTATGAAACAGAAGTTTCAAATAGCATTTTTGATTTAACAAATATCTATTGCAGAATCGTAGTTTTGTCTTTTGATATGTGCACTTGGCTGAGACCCTGACAGAAAGAACAACAATTGACCATTTGAAACAAGTGTTATACATACAACACATAAATTACCAAGTTAGACATATCGTAGTGTATACATGAGTGAATCTGAGCCCTTGGTCTTGGCCCACCTGTCACCTAAAGTTCATAAAGATGAAGCCTACTCGGTAACTATGTCACCTAAAGTTCATAAAGATGAAGCCTACTCGGTAACTAGGGCTATATATACCCGGCGCTATATATATCCGGACTCAGGCCGAACTTTGAGGAATTTTCGACCCGTTTATCCAAACCCGGACCGGGCTAAGCTCGGCTGACGGGCCTACAATCCCTGCCGTATATGGGAGGCCAGTTATGAGCGGACGAGCCTCCGGTATCCGTTTTATTTTTTTCTTTTTTAAAAATAATTTTAAGTCTTGGTGTTCAGAGCAAATTTTGGTGTTATTCAATCAAAAGCAATCTTCTTCAATCCTGGTGTTGTTCAGAGCATCGGCTTTCAATCGGGTGTTATTCAGAGCGTGAGTGTTTTAATCGAACACATTCTTCTCTTTCGAGCGAAGATGTTTTTTTTTAAACTGACGATTTTCTAACCACAATTTTAGGGTTGGACGGTTTTGGTATATAACAGAAATTTGGAAATCTCAAGGGCCAAATTCGAAATCTCAAGGGCCAAATTCGAAGTTGGAAAAAATTGTGAGCAAAATCCGAAATATCTCGTAATTGAGTGGCTTCTCAACTACCCTCGCAAAGTGATTATTTATGGTGATTAATAGTGATTTTAACCGGAAAGAAAATTAATTAATTTAAATTGATTATCCTATCCAACGTTTTTAAAAAAAAATATGTCATGAAGTATTCATGGAGAAGGGAAACAAAAGTAAAACCTTGACCTACACTTGTTCTTGCTTTCTTCACTCGTTATGTACCTTTCAACTGCACATTCCATTTTGATGTGAAACAAGAAACTCAGGTCTGCAACTATCCAAGAAATTCCAATTCCAAACTAACTTCTCTCAATTGAAGATTCACCCATGGCTTCTAAACTAGCTCTTCGTAATTAAGTTGGGTTCTCTCTTCTCTCCGGTAAGAACCTCCACTGTCCTTTCGCTCTCTCCTTCGCTTCTCGTTCCTTGAACACCAATGCGAATGATTGTGAGTCCGATGTTAGTCTCGCCGGTAATTTGATTCTCCCTCTAACAAGGGGTTCAATTCGACCCATCAGTACAGGGCCCTATTTTTTTGGGCCGATAATATTTAATTTTAGTTGAAGTATGACACAAAAGAATACTTGCTGTAATTTTTTAAAAGTAATAAAAAGTTTTATGTTGACACAGGGCCTCCGAAATCCATTGTACGGCCCTATGTCTTCCAATGTATGCATATTATTCGTTGATCTGTTACGTAATGGTGTTAATCGATTCAATTACGAAATATGTGTCGGTGATAATCTATCGATTGGAAGTGTGTTATGATTGAAAGTCGAAAGCATCAGAGAGTGATTCACATACATTTTCCATGGGTCAATCTATTCGGCGAATTTGTGTTTATTGGTGTAGATTTATATGCTTCGTTCTCTCGGCATAGCAACGAGGTGAAAGAAGATGAGAGGAGGGATGTTTTCGAAATTCGGGTTAAGTGAAAAGTGATTTCATGATCTCAACTTGGTTTATCAAAATGTTGTTGCTTGTCCCGGGATGTTATAAACGAGTCGAGTCTGAGCCTGAATTTTGTAAGTTATTTATGACATATTTATACGCGGTTCATTTAGAAAGTAAACGAGCCTGAACCGATCCTAATATATTTTAGGATTTTTTAAATTTGTATTTATATTCGGTTTTTTTAGAAAATGAACGAGTTTGAGTTGAACTTTTAACGAACCGATCTCGATTAGCTTGTCTCGTTTTAATATAACAACCCTAGCCATGAGAAATATAACACATATGACCATTAGAAACAAGTGTAATGTAATATAACACATAAATTACCAAGTTAGACATATCTTAGTGTATGGTGAAATATGGTGAAGCTGGTTGATAGGCCTAAGGCTTACGGCCCACTAATCGGCTTAGTGTACGGTGAAATTTGCATGACAGATAGCTCCTGGTTGACTACTCAATTTCCAGCCTTATGTGCAACAATGAGTCATCTAACTCTCTAATGAGAATGAAAAGTCGTCAGAAGATCCACATCCGTAATGGATAACTCTAATTAAACTTATATGTTTGACTCGGAACTAACGTGCATGTTTGAAAATGTAAAATTGGTCTCTACACAATTTATCAGAGATGATCGAGAATAAAAAGTTATTTATAATTATGCATAACTATGTAGATTGATGACTCTACGAGTACGTAGAAGAGTTACAAACAACATTTTATTCAAATCACACGTAGCCTAAAATAACATAACTAGTTAGTAGGACATGTGAACCCACTAGGAGCCTTCTTGTCACACACATTAAGAAGCAAGCTGAGAGACACGGGCACGTCGAGTTTAATCCCAAGAAGGTCTGCATTGATAGCGCTACAAAGGCAAAGAGCGGCTTCAAGATCCGCGAGATTTGAGATCAACGAGCAACATGGTCTAACTGGAGGCTCGCCTAACTTGAGCTTTAATAGATTTCCTAGGAGATTAGTGCAGACTCCTAGTTTGAGTGTATCTACGGGACACTTAGCAGGTGTTGGTGGTGTTTTGGGTGTTGGTGGTGTCTCGGGGGTGGACGGCCCACAAGTATTACAATTCTCGCCTGAGCTACCACCACCACCTCCTTCGTGTGCGGAAGTGGTGGCAAAGAGGACGAGGTTGAGACAAAGGAAAAGAGCAAGTGATGATGAGGAAGTTGCTCTTGGAGACATCTTTGAGTTTGGTTAAAGATTGGGTTCAAGAAAACTTTGTGATGAGGGAATGAGGCTTTTGAAACCTATTGTGAGGTTTATATAGAACATTTCTTGCGGTCTACTAGCCGCAACTCGATCTCCAAGCATGACATTTAGGGTATTTCAGACTTTTTTTTTTTTTATTCTATCGTCTAATAATTAATGAATGTCACTTTCTCGATAAAAAAATCTTTATATATATATATATATATATATATATATATATATATATATATATATATATATATATATATATATATATATAAAATTTAAATATATTTGACCTCGAATCCGACTAAACTTCGACTAGAAACCAATGTTATTTATTCGGATTGAACGTGACCTACTATTGGATTTGGACTCGTGTTATTTCGTAAATAGAAAGTATTTGTATTAAAATTTTATACCACAGATCTATATTAAAATTTATAATACATGTCTATTTGAATTTATGATATGCCTAATGTGTTATGCGATGACTATACTTGATATAACATAATTATATGCTACATACATTATCAAATGTCTTATTATTATAATAATATTATATGTTATAATATACACATACATTTTTACAAAAATAATTTGGATCAGGTTAATAGTTTACTCGGACTTTTAAGCTTATCTGAATCCGACTGAACGGCTGGACCAAACCATTTTGATTTAATCAGACATTTCATGCTCCGTTTTTTGGACGGTTAGGCCAGACAGGATAGATCAGAATAACCTTAAACCGGTCTAAAGTCATCGCCGCTATTATTGGTTAACATTGACTACGCCTCTTGAGTTGAGCTAGTGTGTATGTCATTATTTAATGGACTATATTTCTATGACCTTTTGAACCAATAAATGTATCATTTAAATATATATTTTTTGTGTAAATCAATTAAATATTTTTTTGTAAAATTACTAGAAGAAGTTTGTGCGTAGTATATATGAACTCGAACAACGTGGTGGCGTAGATCAAGTACATTTTCGGATTTTAGATTTCGAGATTTTCTGTTTTGAGTTTCGGGTTCAGACCGGTTTTAATAAGTTTTTCGAGGTATCATTCGTTAGTTTTATGTTTAGGGTTCGTTAATCACATCGTTAGTGTTGATCAAATGTGCATGCATGTATGTTTATAAATAGGGTTAGTACGTGGAAACGTAGATTTGAAGTATATCTACGTCTTGATACGTACGTGTAAGCTTGCATGTATGTGTATAATTCTTGACTGTGTACGAAGTTCATATCGCTCGATGTTTTTGACTTCATCGGCAATATTCATGCTTCCAACTCCCAACCTCCCTTGCCGCTATCTTAGCATTCAAGAAATGTTCAATCTCATTTTGTTTTGATTCATCCCGAGTACTATTAATAGACAAATCAAATATATTTTTGCTCTTTCCTTTGTATTTTAAAGGATTTTAGGGGGAGAAGGAGATGAGATACCTGGGTTTTTTTTATTTTTTTTATTTTTATCATGTTAGAATCTCATGCGAACCGCAAACTGGGAGTCATGTGTGTACGAACGCGCGAAATGTCCGTTAAGCTCAAATTCAACATAAGAACCTTTAATCCTATCGATAAATAAGAGCACTCCACAAACCTCATATAATAGGCTTAAAATCTTTAAACTTTAAACGTCATAAGTTTATATTCTTTAAATTCAGAAAAGTAATTTTAGGACATTTTTTCAAAACAATTTGTTAGCATTACGCAAAAATAAGTTTTCCTTGTTAATTAATAATTTATTTGAATCCTTTATTAGAATTAAAAGATTCTTATTTAGTATATTATTTTGAACATACGTACTAAATTTAAATTAATAACACGTTAATCAAAATATAGAGATTTCCTACAAAAAAAAACTGAAAAAAGTAACATTAATTTGCTTGTAGTACAACAGTTAGAAGCCCAAACACAGACGCATTTATTATTACGTTGGGCCTCCGAAATGCTTGTGGGCCCATAAAAATATTTCAAAGCCCAAATACTATTCTTCCAACTCCCATGGGCTTGCATTGGACTTAGTCGTTGGGCCCCAAAAATGGATTTCTGCCTAATAAATTGATACATAGCCCAAGGTTGGATGAATTGGGTTTGAGATTGATTCTTTGGCCACATCCGATGGGTTAGCCTATTTTTGTTACATGGTGGTCTCGGTTCTAAGAGTGAGAACATGGAGGTCGAGGGTGTATGCGTTGTGGTTGTGCATATCAAGGGTGTCTGCGTTGAGGATCTGGGTTTGTGAGGAATTGTGCCGCGAGTTTTGAGTCTAACATATAAGTACACAAATTACTTCTATTTATTCAAATTATTTTAGTGTGTAATCCGCGAGGCTTGTGTTGTGCTCGAAGAGTTGGGCTAAAGTGGATTTCCTCACAACGCTAAATATTGCTATAGAATTTCGATTACTCGTTTACTTGTTTCGAAATTTCTATCTACACAACTTAATCGACTAGTGTTGTTCATTGGGCTCGCGATTGATGGCGTGGATCGGACAATTTTAAGCATTTCACAAATATGACAAACACGATCTTACGTTTTATATAAAGAAACATGTACAAACTTACACCCTCCAATACACCAACTTGACTGCAAAAAGAGAATCAAACAACAATGACATTACAAAGTAACATAAAATACATTTAAACTTGCTTGTCAACAGAAATTGACAAGCCTAGCTTGATTGGTATCTTATTCAACACATAACTTCAAGTCATAGACATAGCAAGATACTTTGTTTATGTATTTCTTCGCAGCCTCGCGATTGGGTTCCAATTCTCCTTCTCAAAGAACCTCAACTTAAGAATCAAATGTACGACGATTCCACAAAGAAACCCTAACGAAGCACCGGACCCAACAAGAGAAACCGCGGTACAAATCAACATCACAAACACCTCTTCCTTAGTATTCATATCTCTAGCGGCCATAGCAAGCTCAATCCCCGCGAACAACAACAAAACACCCAAAACACCAACCGGAAACATCTCCAAAACCCTAACAATCGATCTCCCAAGGACAACTCCGATAACTATCTTGGCCACACCAAGCAATGCAACACAACCACCACTCCTCCCTCCGAACTTATATTGCCCGGCTAGCCCACCGGCCCCGTGGCAACAAGGCATTGCTCCAAACCAAGGCCCGACGAGGTTCATAAGCCCGACGGTGGTAGCTACTGACGTGGCAGAGAATTCCCCTCTTCCCGGAAAGAGATCAGCCGAGAGCTTGACTACAGCAACCACTGAGTTTAGTATTGAAAGGGGTAATTGTGGTATTGTGCCCTTGATAAACCCTTGTTTCCAAGACTCTTTTGAAATCTTTACTATTTGGAATGAAGAAGGCCCGAACTTGAAGCCCGTGGGCGGGCCTCTTGCCACGGCCAACGCAGTACCTAATAAGAAGATGAGTAGAGCAGACGGCAAAGAAAACAAGAATCTTCTTGCTTTAGACAAGAAAATTACCCTTTTACCCTCCTCTTCGTCTCCTTCGTCTCTTTCTGCAATTTCTTCGCCGGCGCCATTGACGATGATAACAAAGCAAGCGCAAACGAGGGCGAGGACGAGCCCGTCGAGACCCAGCCAAGGACGATCACCGGTTGTTTTCGAGGTGGCGAAATTCTGTTTCTTCTGAACATACTTAACGGCGGTCATGGCGAAGGAGAGGCCTTGAGAAAGCTGGATACCACGGACGACAGAGAGAGGGACGAGACGGTAAACGAGTTCCATCAGGTGGGTAACGCCGAGGAAGAAGAGGATCGCCGAGGTGCAGATTCCGGAGGCCATTATTTCCGGGATATTAAACGATGGGTTTGAAAGAGCGACGGCGGAGATCGTTTTCATTGGCTGGACGGGCATCGGAACACCGTAGATAGCTCCGGTGATGAAGTTGTAGACGCCGGTGAAGATGAGAGTGGTGCCGAGGTTTAGGTCTTTAGCGAGGGTTAGAGCTAATATGATGGGGATGTAAGTTCCAAGGTCTCCCATTGCTCCGTTTATCTCCGCCGCCCATTTTGATCGGAATCCTAGGTTTTCCTTCACTTTCTTCGCGATTTTTCCGCCCACTGATTGGTTCCGGCCGATCTCCGGCTGAGGTTGTTGCGATTCCATGATGCCGTTTAAACTATTGAGAATTGGGTCGTACAACAAGAGATGCGTTGACTTAAGGATGGAAGGCTGTGCTATACGATCATCTACTCTTCAGTGTATATATACACAAGTACTAGGTGTCTTCCGGTGTAAACCTAGACCAGTCAAGGGCTCGTTTGGTACGCAGGAATTGTGTTTAAGATTATAACTCTATACTAGTGTATTACCCGTGCCTTGCACGAGATTTTAATAAAAATATTATTTATTATTATATTTCTTTAATGATTATATATAAACTATTTTTTTCATTAGATAGAGTAGATAATAAACAATAAATATTTTGAAGGGATGAAATCCGTAACATTTAATTGTTAAAAGTGGATTTAATTAATTCTTTTCTTTTTTTATACTGCTAAAATTTGCTATGGATGTGATTCTAATCTGTTTGTTATACATATATCAGGTAACAAAAAAGGTGATTGGAAGACATAAATTTATTTAAGATTTAATTTTAATATTTTGTTAAATAATTTTGTAATAAATAAACTTAATTAATATTTTGATGGGTTGTGATTAATTGCTTAAATGACACGTGGCAGTGAGTATTTTTCAGCGTGACACGTGACAAGAAATGTTACTCCTATAATATATATATAAGATTTCGAAAATTCATTTAAATATTAATATATATTATCATTAATATGTGGATGATAGAAGTAACATCTGAAAATAATGAGGTTAAGTTTTTTTTTTATTTCAAAAATTGAAAATAATGAGGTCAACTTTTTAAGTTAGTAGGGAGGTGAAACAAAAATGAACTATATAATAAATACTTTTTTTTTTTGATAATACACGGTAAGCAGTTATGGGGAATCATTTCCAAGAGACTCTTCGCCCTATAGCATCCTTACGGATGAGCTCCTCAACTCTAAAAATTGACGAACGGGACGCCGGCAGGCTATCATATCCCATCTCAACAAGCAAATCGGTCACACCATTGACCTCTCTGAAGACATGCCTGATTTTAACCTGACAAAAACCAGCTAAAATATTAGAAATGTTCGACAGGAAAAGATCAAGATCCCAGGGGGGTTCCAAATTTGCTTAACCGAGTTAATAATTGTGAGACTATCGCCTTCGATTTCAATAAATTTAATTCCTAAATCATATGCCTTAACCAAGCCTTCTCTAAGAGCACATGCTTCAACATGCAGGGCCGATATGTTACCACATTGCCCAAATCCTAGGGAGATTGTCAAAGCATCATGATTGTGGAGGATAAATCCATAAGATGAGTTCCCACTCTTTTTTTTAGATCCGTCAAAAATTAGTTTAATATAGTCTTTTTTTGGTCTAATCTAACAGATATTTTTTGTTTTACTTCTTTATTTATTTGCCCTGTCTTTAAATCTTAAAGCACTTTTATTTACCTGTCGCCATTCTTTACGATAATTTTATTACTTATAGAAGAATATATATACGTTACTAAAATCTTTCAAGAATTTGGTATTCTCTTCTTTTTTTTGGTTGGTTGTGGACCTGTGGTATTGTCTTTTTCATTATATTACCTAAACAATGTGTTATTGTCTTTTTCATTGTATTACCTAAACAATCTCAATTAGGAATAAAGGTATCGCAATAACTGAATATAATTGACGGTGGAAATTAATAGGTAACCATATCCCATATTCTATGTCATTTCATTTTTTTGGGTGGAAACATTGATTAATACATACAACTTCAACAAATTTGATAAATTTAAATTACATGTATATGGTGTAATTAGGCTTTTATTCGTGTCCAGTTGTTACATTTTCATGTTCGTTACATTTACAAATGAGTAACCTAAATTTAATTGAGCTAAAAAAAAAAGTTTATATTAACTAGTTTCGAAAGTGAAGGAGTTCAAGACAATCTTCTATCGAGTTCAAGCGTCATTCTCTTGGTCTATATAACAACCTTGCTTGTTTTTATAGTCGAATGAATAATCATGAACATGCTAAGGTCACTTATAAACTTGCCGAGCATAGGTTTTATCAGTGTTTAAAAATATTTTCATATCCAACTTATTTAGGAAAAAAAATGAACTAAACATATTTTTGATCCGAGCTTGAGTATCCCATCTCATACCAACTCAGGTGTAAAGAATTAATAAGAAAAAGTTACATACAAATATCTTTTCAAACCGGAAATTTTAAAGTTGAGTATTTCAAATTTTAATTTACATAGCATGGCACAAACCGAGTGTGCTCAAGTAAAGAAAATAAATTTAGCTTTGGCGTAGTTAAGGATCACAATTTCATTCGTATCCGATGAATACTCGATAATCCAACCACATGATCCGGCGAAAAAAGGGTGAAAACACATCAAAAACGGGTGAAGTGGGTGGCGGGTCCGATAGGATACGGGTGAACATTTTGTCCACCTATCACTCGATCCAATCATTTATCCACTCATCCGACTCGAATTAACCTGTATAAATTTTTTTTTAACATATTGCATCTTACCTTTTGTTATATTTTACAAGTTATCCCCCTTCCCTTAAGTATATAAACTATGTAAACTAAAACCAAGATTTTCCTTATTCGTTCATTCTCCATTGTAGGCGGGACTTGAGTGTTCAATCGCTCTAGGCATCCGTCTCCGACTCTCCGGCTTGACTGTTACTCTTCAAAGAATACCAAATCTCCAATGTCTTCCCTAGTTTTCTCTTTGTTCTTCTTCATATCCTCTACTCGTTCTGACATTCTGATTGTTAGACGTACGTATTTCAATCTTTTTGCAATATTTAATTTCTTGAGCACCTAATATCTCACCTGATCCACCCGGTTTCATCCATGAATACAGGTGGTTTGAATGCAGGTGAGAGTCTAGTCCGATAAAGATGGATAGTTTTGGAATGAATTGGATGGCTGTTTGAGTCATCGACCTGTCCCCCATCCATTGTAATCCCTAGACGTGGTCCGTCTGAGCTCAAGTTGAGTCACGGTGATCTCCTTCGTTACTTTTGTCTAAATTTGATGTGATTATTAGCTCAATCTCCACGCGTTGAAGCTCAAACTTTCTACGTAATCACATCACTCTGTGTAAATGATAAATAGTTATATGTGCCTTTGACAACACACTTTTACTAATTTACGAGAAACCATTTGTTCTTTTATTGAACTTACCCTTATTATAACTCTTTTTGTATCACTTGGAAACTAATTTGAAAAATATAGTATTAAATTAAAAAATGACATATCTCTAATTTTGATAGAATATGTTTGTATAAGTAATTGATGAATCTAAAATCATATAACTTTTATTTTTCTGTAAGAATTCACTTTATTGAGAATCAACAATAATGTTAATAGTTATTTTAAATCTTATAAACATGTTTATATGTTTATTTTAGTGAATTTAGAAGAAGAAAATTTAAGAAAATTTTAAAATATGTTAGATCGACAAATACTTATTAATCAAGAATTAAATAGTGATAGTATTGGGACGATATCCGGCCATTAATACGAGATGGGCCATCAATATTCACTATTTGTCCCTTCGCTCAATGGAGGGTCACCCTTAACTCTAACCTCAATGGAAGAGAGTGTCACACAGTCGTATTGTATAGTTTGCTTTAATTTTAGGTACGTTAGTTACGAGATTTTCAATTTGCTTGTTATCGAATAAATTTGTATGATGCGGACATCTAAAATTTTTATTTTTAAAGCGTATATGATAGTGTTGTCTCCTAAAAAATGGGTTTGAAATTTTGGGTGTCAACGTCAAGAGCCGTGTTTCAAAATCTTAATATTGAAAAAAAAAGGGTGTTAATGTCAGGTGTCCAAGCTCAACAATCGCCGCTGGAAGGTGAAGTTATTAGTCCTTCGTATATATTATAAGGTCGCGTATATGATTTTTTCCCCGTATTTTAAAAACGAATAATTTGCATACGGGTCTAAAAAATGGAACTCGGTTGCACACATGAGGATCATAGAAGAAGCCATTTTAAAGGTGATTGAAATCCAACAAAAAAGGACAAAAATGTGCTTTTTATCGGAAAATTACAAATGCACATTTATAAAATATGTACGATTAATTAATGAAATATAAAGTAAATGCTCGATTTTTCTAAAAAAGTATCTAAATTTTTATACATAAAAGATGAATTGAGATGATGTTATGTTAAAAAAATGTTCGAAAAAAAAAATCATTCTATTACAATTTTAGTTTAAAATTTTATTTAAATATTTTATACTATTATCTTTTTTTTATCATTCTGAAATAATGTATTTAAAACACAAATTTTATTAGCAATTATGATATATTATATTATTTGTTAGTTATACTCTTTTAAAAATTTTATAATATTTTATATCGTACTTTTGTAATTTATTGTCCGTCCCTTTAAATTCCGTATTAAAACACATATTATAAAAACCGAATCTTGTAACAATTTTACCTATAAGTAAGGTTAAGTTTATTTTCCGTCATAAATGTTGCCTCTATTATTTCTCATTTGATAATTTATAATCAATAATCCAAATCCGTATATAATTGGATTTATTTGTATATTATAACTCAATTTTAAATATGTATAAATAAAATATATTATTTTTGCTCAATTAGTTCAACTATGAATTATCTATATAAACATACAATCAAAATTTATAGAACGGATTTCATTCATCGAAATCCGTAAGTATTGTTATCCTTTTTTATCCGATCAAAAATATTTTCCTTTCGGATCGAATACGGTCATAATTTTGTATAAAAAGGATATTCATATGTTTACAAAAAATTTGTTTTAATTAATTAAAAAAATTCATATACCTTAATTTTGATTATTTTGTATGACTTTGGATTACTAATTATAAACAAAATTCAAATGAAGAAAGGAGAAATTTCATATTCAAATATTTAGTTTTAAATAGTTTAGTGTCCGAGCTTTGCTCGGGTATTTTAATATATATGATTAGATTTTAATATGAGAGTAATTTGTTTATTTTTTTTGTTGTTAAATGTATATGTATGTTAAAGTAGTAGGTAAACGACCCGCAAAACAATAGGTAACATTAGGTAAAAGACCCACAAAACAGTAAGTAAACGACCGACAAACAGTAGATCAACGACTCACAAAATAGTAGGTCAACTACCCACAAAATAGATATTAATCCAATCTGAATAAAAATTATATTTGAATTGAGCCAAAAGACTAATAAATGTAAGATTTGTTTAATCTTCAAACCCTCCCTCTATTTATACAAAATTTGAAACTATCATACTTACTAAATAATCAATGTGGATAGCAAAATCCATGAAAATATTTAACGTTACAGGAAGATCTTGTAAAATCGGTGGGGAGAAAAAAAAACAAATATAATTAACGGATTTAGAAAAAAATATTTATTAACGTTAATTGTGAGGGCTCAATTTCAAAATAATGTTCCAACATCGCGTCACGTCAGTGTTAATGTATACTGTTTTAGCAGAGTATATATTGGATCAAACAAATAATTAGAATATCCGTAAATAATTATCCGATTTAATAGACTTAAATCATATTAGGTATTAGGTTTTGTATCTGGTTTAATTGATTATCCATATATTCTTTGAAAATTAATAAAGACATACAAAATATTGCAAATTTAAAATTAATTTTTTATAATGACATAAAACATTTTTTAACCAGGGTATATCATGCGCTTATTCATATATATATATATATATATATATATATATATATATATATATATATATATATATATATATATATATATATATATATATATATATATATATATATATATATATATAACAAGATATGTTAAAAAAATGAATGGTGTTCTGTGTTCATAGTGTAATGCATGATCTCTAGGTACGTACTGTCGCAATACACATCTCAAATCAAATTACAAATGATACTATAAGCTATAGTAATTAACTAATTATGATGTATTATATTAGATAGTATACTAGTAATATTTGTATGGTTTAAGGTGAAATGATAATTGTTTGTGACTTTTAACAATTAGTGCATCGTGTTATATTATCGTTTTGGACCTACTATAATAATCAAAACAAATAAATAAATAGATTTGTAAGATCTTAAGAATCAATCTTTTTATAAGTTATAAGTAAGTATTAGAGTTCTATATAGGATCTACCTAATATCGATATTGCTCTATTGTTTAATGGTTAAAATTTAATCAAACAATAAAATAATAAAAGTGAAGAAAATTCTTGGATAAAACTTATACGTCAGATAGTCACGGACATGAACAATGAGAAAACAAAAACATAAAATAAAAAATATTGATAAAGTCCATTTCAAGCTATTACATGCGCGATTTATAAGACACATAAGTTTGTTGATTATGATCCTTTGTTCCTCTTTTGAACACACTAAATATAAATAGACGGATCACATGTTCTAGGCTCAAAAATTATGTCAATTCTCCTAGCACAAATAACACAAATAGACGGATCACATGTTCTATGTAAGTGTTGCTCAATACAATTCCGTTAAATTCATTAAAATTTTATGAACTGATTCTTAAATACCGACTATAGAAAAATATCCGTGTGGTATTTTCTCATATTTTACATGTATAATATATATTCGTTCTATTCCTTCAAACAGAACTATGCGCACCGTACGTCCTACTGTGTCGGCCTTACCTTTCATAACTGAAGATATAATAAAAACGTACATCATAAAGTTCAAAAACTATTAAGTGGGGAAAACTAATTTGCGTGTAACTAAAAGCGATATGAAATCGTCCACGAACACAAGTATCTATCAACAAAGTCAACTGCACTACACAAATAATAAATGAAAAATGAAGAAACTTATTAAATATTTTATTATTTTCTTTGCATTTCCTTATCAGATTGTCATGTTTTCTTTTAAAATTTTGGGTAACAAACAACTCAGTCGTTGATATCATCGACGTGTCTCCGTAAATGTGTAACGGTGTAGTATGTGGGAGGTCAGGTAGGGATGTGTGTACGGTTGGGTAGGGATGTGTGTACGGTTGTGTAGGGTCGGATCGGACATAATACACAGTTCAACCAATATCAATGGACTCTAATTTTATGAACCTTGGACCGTAAAAACTAAAGAATTGCAGTGTGGTTCAACTTTTTTTTTTTTTGAGGTTGAATTTAAACAAACTCATATTTTTTTCTTTAACCATTTCGAAAATTCCGCAAGTAATAAATTAGTCTTCAATTAATTATGTACTTGGGGTGCAAAACAGAAATTGAGTTCAAATGATTTCGCACCTTGAGGTGCAAAATCAAAATAGGATTTAGCTAAATCCGCACCTGGACCCCGAAAACCAAATTTTTTTTTTTAAAAAAAAAAACGAAACTTTTTTATAAATGGCTGATTTGATTATGCACCTCAATGCGAAATTGAGAATTTTTTATAAATAAAATATATGGGTATGTCTAAAAAACCAAAAACCGATTCAAACATCAATGTAAAATCGATTAATACACCAAAATTGTGACATCTGTTGGCGGGTAAACCATCAGTTAACCAAGTCTTTGATTTATAATATATATTCATCAATATATTATATTTTCCGCAATATAATTCTAATAATTTCAACTTTATGCAATTTAGCGTCCATTATATAGATATATAACTGGCTAAAATATTTTTACGTTAGTTAAATAT
Source organism: Fagopyrum tataricum (assembly GCA_002319775.1). Taxonomy (NCBI): domain Eukaryota; kingdom Viridiplantae; phylum Streptophyta; class Magnoliopsida; order Caryophyllales; family Polygonaceae; genus Fagopyrum; species Fagopyrum tataricum. The sequence continues at coordinate 4,473,172 of CM008281.1, forward strand.
AGAGCAGTTGGTTAAATTATTATTATGTTTCTTAAATATAGAGTAGTTGGTTAAAATATTTTACGTTCCTTAAATATAGGATAAAATATAGGATAGTTCGTTAAAATACTTACTTGAATATAGAGCAGTTGGTTGAATATATAGTATGTGACCGTTTTTACGTTAGTTAAGTATAGAGTAGGTGATTAAAATCTTTTTACGTTGCTTAAATATAAAGAATGTGATTAAAATATAGAATAGCTGGTTAAAATATTTGTACATTCCTTAAATATAGGATAGTTTGTTAAAGTACGTACTTGATATTTTAACGTTCATTAATTATAGAGTATCCAGTTAAATATGTTTAAGGTAATTGAATATATAGTATGTGAGTGTTTTTACGTCCGTTAAGTATAGAGTAGCTAATTAAAATCTTTTTATATTCCTTAAATATAAAGTAGGTGACTAAAATATAGAATAGCTGGTTAAAATTTTTTTATGTTCCTTAAATATAGAGTAGTTGGTTAAAATATGTACTTGATATTTTAGAGGTCATTAATTATAGAGTAGCGGGTTAAAGTATGTTTACGGTCGTTAAATATATAGTACGTGAGTGTTTTTACGTTCGTTAAGTATATAGTAAATGGTTAAAATATGTACTTGATATTTTAACATTCGTTAAATAATATAATGACGTTAAAATTTAAATAAAACGTTCAGTAAAACTCCCCTAAAAACGCTTAATATGGAACTTTTATCATGGACATTCATTACCTAATCCAACGGATATTAGGAGTTCTTACTCCCTAATCTAAGAGAGGTTCCCACGGAATCCTGGCCCTATATTTGTGTGTGTTTGAATGTTTTGTCATTCTTTTTGTTGTGATGCAGTGAGTTGTTCATATGTATGTCGCGGTGATATGGGTTGCGGAAGGCAAGCCAAGTGAACGACATTTAGGATAATTAGTGATTAAGGATTAAAAATGTGAAAGTTAATTGAACTAAACTAAACCAATTGACTTGACTATTACTACTTTGTTGGAAATGGTTTAGTCAAGCCTCATGAGTGTCACGGGACATTGTGTTGGTGCAATCATAACAATGTCATGAGTAAGCAAGAGCGCCTAGGCCATGTTGCGGTAAAATATTGAGAGGGTGATGCTTTTGTGCTTTTAAGATACTTTTTATTGGTGTTTTTTGGCATTTCTCATTAATTTGTCTCAAGAATATTATTACAAATTTTAAGAGGAAACCAAACACACATATCCATTAAGTAACAAGAAGTTGGCTGAGAGCTATGTGGTCTACTAAATTAGTTTGAGTTGAGCTCATGAATATTTGCGGACCTTAGATCTTCACCTAGCTATAATGAGTTATGTAAAGCTTATTTGTGAAGAAAAAGATGAGCCGAAAATGCCATCTTCTTTTTGTCTTCTTGATGGCCCAATTATGAGTTGGACATGAGTCAAAAAGCGATTAAGAAATCCCTAAGTTCTCCCAACCGCTTGCAATCGCTTTTAACTGTTTTTAGCCGCTCTCAACCGAATTTTCAACGATTATTCTCCCTAAAAACATACCCTTTTGCCTATAAAAGGGATACGCGTTCTCTCTTTGGTTTATTTGTGTAGCTTGAAAGACCAAAATACTTTTTTTCGCATTGAAGAAAAATTGCATCAATTCTAAAAGGATAAAGTTTTGACAAGATTCATGAAATTTTTTAATACAAACGTAAGACAATGTATGTTTCTTTACTTTAGTCTTTGTGACGTGTTGTCTTATTCCACTAAGATATTTGGATTACTTGTGTACAAGTAAATAAACGAAAAAGTGAAACTCAATAATCGAGTGATTTCAATATTATCCAAGTCAAGTATATACAACATTCTAATAACTGATTTTGCATGTAACTTAATATAACTATATATGGACATTTGTCTACTCCTTTTGAAGACTACGACTCCTTGACTTTAATTTTGTATAATGACCGAACATATATAATTTTGGTTTGCTAATAAAAGGTTGCGTGTCTACCCACTTGGTAGAATACGACACTAAGTTGTTAGTCTACTCTTTATCGGAGATTACAACGACTTGTAAGTCGTTTGTCTACCCAACTATGCGATTACAACACATTTGCCAAATTAAGTTGTTTGTCTATTGCTTAATGGAGATTAAAACAACTTGTAAGTTGTTGGTCTACTCTTTCTTGAATATTACAACTTTGACTCAAAATCGGACACTAAAAATAACACTAAAAATAAACATGAGAGAAGTCTAATTTAGACATTTGAACATACTAAGCGATAGACAACAATTTCGTTAGGTCAACTTTGACTCAGTTTTTCATGGGACATCAAGGGTCGAGGATAGACATTCTTTTTGAGTTTCTCAATTAGACTCAACGCTAATGTCTTAAAGATTTGACAACTCTATCTATCATTGACATAACCTAATAATTTAAATTTTGTTTTTTAAATTAAAATGTAAATATCAATGAATATTTGTTGAGATGTATAATCATCAATTTAAATTAAAATTCGAATCCATATAAAAATTGGTAAATTAATATGAAAAATATGGTTTTATTATATGTGCATTGACGGTTAAGGAGATAAATCTGAAAATAATCACTACCATTAGATTTTATATGCCACACGTCACAAGTCAACGCTCTCTTTTAACCTAGAAGCCAAAAGTCTAGGTAAGGTGACAGTTAACCGGCTGAGCGTTGATATGGAGGTGGTTAACCCACCGGCGGTGGTGGGGGTTGATACTGTGGTGGAGAAAGTGCTGGAGAAGGGGGATGATGTCATGGCAGATGTTGATAGTACTATGGAGGGGAACACTAATAAATCTGGAGTCAGAATGGAGATCCAGAATGAAAAAGCCCCACAAACCACGATGGATCCAAAGGATAAGAATGCGAAGGTACATGCTGTTATTTCCTTACCTTCAGAGGCGGTCCCTGCTAGGTTTGTCATTGGCCATGCCACTACCAACACGATGCAGACTACCGATTTGACTGCGAATTGTCCTGATAACTCTGCTTCTGCGAAAAGCGGCACTTCATTACGGTCGTGGAAAGATGTTATTGGAGGTTTTAAGGGTACTACTGACAATCAAAAGACAATTACGAGAGATATGCTAAATGGAAGGATTTCGCTTAGTTTTCCTTTTGGTAAAGACGGTAATCCTGCAATTGTGATAGATAAAGAAGTCACTGCTGATCTTGAAGTTAGATGGAAAAACTCGATTGTCTTTAAAGTTTTAGGCTTTCCTGTAGCATTTCCAGTCATGGAGAGGAAGATCAAAGAGCTTTGGAAATGTGGAGATAATATTCAGCTTATGGATCTGGATAATAATTATTTTCTTGCTAGGTTCAAAAGCGAGAATGAACTGATGATGATCCTTACTGGAGGTCCGTGGGCAGTGTTTGGAAGATGCATGATCATGAAGAGATGGTCTCCGGACTTCGTTACTACTAACCCTATTACGTCGGCTCCTACGTGGGTTAGGATTACGGGAGTCCCAGTTCAATGGTTCCATGAAGCAATCATCTGGAATATGGCGGAGGGAATAGGTTTACCGATTACTATCGATCCGAAGACTCTTCACTTCAACAGAGGGAGATTTATTCGTGTTTGTGTGGAAATAGATATAAGCAGACCTTTGAAGAAAGCTATATTTATTAACGGTATTAGATGTCCTATTGAATACGAGGGCCTTGATATCATTTGTTTCAAATGTGGACGTTATGGGCATTATGCTTCACATTGTGAGTTCGGGGAAAGCAGTAAGCAGAGAACTGAGAATTCTGTAGACAGCAGTGCTAAGGAGCATGGTGAAGATCCAAAAGAAACTAGGGTTGATACATCATCGGAGCAGCCGCCGGAGATTGAAGGAGAATTTCCCGGTTTCGGACCATGGATGATGGTCAACAGACGAAGCAAGTACGCAAAAGGAAAGGATCACATTGATAACATTCAGGGCAATCTCTCTCCTCATATTAGGCAACAAAATATTAACATCCAGAGCAAGTTTCTTCATAAAAAAGGGAGGAGTAACGGTATGCAAAACAAAGGAAAAGATTTGGCTACTGGGCCTGCACAGTTTAATCACCTAAAGTCGGCCCATAGGTTGATACATAATGCTAATGGGGCCTCTAGTAGTGGAAGTAAGAAGAATGAAGCCCAAGGTATGAGCAACATGAGTAAAACGAGAGATGGTATTATCGGGGTTCTTGGTGGTAAAAATAAGGAAAGCATCACTGCAGAAGATCGGTCCGAAAAAGAGAGTCAAGTGGTAGCGAAGAGTGAAAGCCAACCAGGAAGTTTGAGCCACGGGAAGGAAGATAGTCCTATTTTCACTGTTTCGGAAGAAGATAAGACTAGGGTAGCAGATAGTGAAAAAAAGAAGAAAGCCATTAATAAGGTTAAGAATGATGCTAGAAGAGCTGCTTGGAGAGCTAAGAAAGTGGAAGATACTGCTTTGTCCCAGGGTACTCTAAAAAGACAAAGGCAGGGGGAGTTAATATGCCCTACTATGAATAAACCTACCACAAAAAATGGGTTGTTCATCAGCAGTGAGATTTTTCTAATGCATGCTGAGCCGGTTCCCAACAAAGGCAAAGAGGTTGCAGATCCGAACAAGACTCCCGATCCAGTGAGGTTGGTGGCTGTTGAGGCAGTGGTTCAGAATGGCAGTGTTACCGGTAATGTAAGTGTAGAGAAGAACGCTGTGCAACAGTCAGTGTCTGTGTTAAGTCAGGATGAAGAGATGGCTGAGGGCTCTGGATTTATCGAGCCTACAGGATCTTCCTGATGGGGTACGTTTTGTTGTCTGGTCTTGCTCTGCTTTCTTATTCAGGTTTAATATGAATTGCCTATTATGGAATGTGTTCGGAGCCGGTAAAAACGGGTTCCGACGTGCAATTAATTATTTGTGTAGCCATCATAAGATTGATATTCTTGTCATCTTTGAACCTCGAATTTCGGGTGATAGAGCTCAAGCTGTTTGTGATCGTTTAAGGTTCTCGGGTTGTCACCGAGTTGAAGCTGAGGGTTTTGAGGGGGGAGTTTGGCTCCTCTGGAACAGTGAGAAAGTTGACCTGAGAATTGTTAATAGTAATAAACTTTTTATCCACGCTTGCATCACTAATGGCCATAGAACTTTCTGTCTCATCGTAGTTTATGCAGCCCCGAGTTATATTAAACGAAGGGTTTTTTGGAGTGATCTGGACAAGGAACTTAGCTCTATTACTGACCCACTAATTATTGGAGGTGACTTCAATTGTATCCGTTTTTTACATGAACGTCGGGGAGGATCCGGTAGACTGCACGAGGATTCCAACATCTTTAATGAGGTTGTTTTAGAGCATGGGCTGATTGACCTAGGGTATACAGGATCAGATTTCACGTGGGATGACGGGAAGTTCACGAAGAAAAATATTTTGAAGAGATTGGATCGGATTTTCATGACCCACGAGTGTCGCCTAATGTGGCCTAATGCCCATGTTAGACATCTTGCTAGGTTTTCCTCCGATCACTCTCCACTCCTCCTCAATCTGGATCCGATAATCAGCTGCCAGAAAGAGAGAAGACCGTTCAGATTTGAAGCCGCTTGGATGTCCCACAAGGATTTTCAACCGATGGTGGAGAATTGCTGGGTCTTGAACCCGGAGGTTAGTTTGGCTCTCCCTATTTTAAAATATTCTCTTATTATCTGGAATAGGTGTGTGTTTGGTAATGTGTTTCGCAGGAAACTTGAAGCTATTTCTAAGCTTGCTAAGATTCAGACAAAGATTGGTCAGGGAGGTACTGCTAGGCTTTTAAATGAGGAGAGAAATTTGAAGTTAGAGATCGAAAGAATTCTTGAGCAAGAAGAGATTATTTGGTTCCAGAAATCACGTGAGCAGTGGATTGAATTTGGGGATAGAAATACGTCCTTTTTTCATGCGTCCGCAGTTATCCGGAGGAGTCGTAATAGAGTCACGGGACTTAAACTGGAGGGAGACATTTGGGAAGAAGATCAAAGTCTGCTTGAACGACATGCTGTTAACTTCTTCAAAAATCTGTATTGTTTGGAGTATGTCTTGCCCCTGAGTGATTGCCATATTGAGACCCATGCTTTTCCAGTTGTTGAGACTATGGATTGGTCCCATTTGAGCGCCCCGTTGAAGCGGAGGAAGTGTGGATTGCTACCAAAAGTATGGGAGCTTACAAATCGCCTGGGGTTGATGGATTCCAACCGGTCTTTTATCAAAAATGCTGGCAAATTGTGGGCTTATCGGTTAAAAAGGAGGTTACGAGGTTTTTTGCTACTCAGAAGTTGTTTTCAAGTATCAATGATACACTCATTTCTCTTATTGCTAAAGTGGGTAAACCGGAATTTATATCGCAGTTCAGGCCAATTGCTTTGTGTAATGTTAGCTATAAGATCATTTCTAAGGTTCTTGTGCAACGTATGCAAAGTATTATCGGCCGCTTAGTGGGACCGACTCAAGGGAGTTTTATTCCTGGAAGATTAATTCAGGATAATATTGTGTTGATGCAAGAAGTGGTGCATTCTATGAGGAAAAAGAAATCCGGGAAAAAATGGATGCTTTTGAAACTAGATCTTGAAAAAGCCTATGATAGGATTCGATGGGATTTCATTGAAGACACGATTTCCGCTGCTGGTTTTCCTCCTGAATGGGGAAGAATGATCCAGGAGTGTGTGAGTTCTACTAGGATGCAACTTATTTGGAATGGAGAATTGACCGAGCAATTTGTCCCTGAAAGAGGAGTCAGGCAAGGTGATCCTATTTCGCCCTATCTCTTCGTCCTCTGTGTTGAACGGTTAAGTCATCTCATTCTGGAGTCGGTAGAAAATGGAGAATGGAAACCCATTTTTCTCTCTCGAGGGGGACCCCCTCTCTCTCATTTATTTTTCGTGGATGACATTACACTTAGGGCGGAAGCTTCCCTCTCTTTGGTTAAAATCATCATGAAATGCATTGAAGTTTTTTGCAAAACTTCGGGTCAGAAAGTGAGCGTTCAAAAGTCCAAAATTTATGTCTCCCCGAATGTGTCTAGGGATCTTTGTGTTAATATTGAGAGACTAAGCGGGGTTGAAGTTACTAAGAACCTTGGAAATTATTTAGGAGTCCCGTTACTCCAAGCCAGGGTGACGAAAGATACCTTCTCCTCCCTTCTTGATAGAATCAATAATAAATTGAACGGTTGGAAGAGCAAGACACTCAGTTTTGCAGGGCGTGTAACTCTTACTAGATCGGTACTCACATCTCTACCTGTCTATTCTATGGCCACGCTTACTCTTCCTAGAAGTACTTGTGATGACATAGAAAGGATATGTCGGAATTTTGTTTGGGGTCACACGGAGGGCACACGCAAAATGCACACGGTCAAATGGTTTGATATTTGCCTTCCCAAAGATAGAGGTGGGCTCGGTATTCGTAATATGCAGTCAACGAACCTCGCCCTCCTTGGCAATCTTGGATGGAGATTCATTAAGAACCCTGAGAGTTTATGGGTGAAAGTAGTTAAGAGCAAGTATTTCAAGAATGGAGTAAGAAGAAACACTACTTCTTCGTATGTCTGGACTGGCATTCTTACAGGTATTAAGCAGGTCATTATGGTGAGGTCACGATGGATTCTTGGAGATGGTACCTCCATTGCTTTTTGGAAGGATATTTGGGTAGAAGACGCACCGCTGGAGAGCTTTGTTGTGAGTACGTTAGATCCCAATGAGTTGGGCAGATCGGTACGAAGTTATTGGAGTGAAGAGGAGGGTTGGAACTGGCAGGAAATTGGAAGCAAGCTGCCATTGTTAACGCTGATGAAAATTGCTGCTGTCAAAATTTGGGAGCCTGCGGTCTCTATAACCCCAGGCGAACAACAACTTGGATTGAAGGATGAAGTTGGTTGGATCTATACCCCGGACGGCGGTTATACCACGTCTTCAGCCTATAGAATGCTCAGAGGAGTTAATGAGATCCAGTTATCGGAAGGCATGCTCTTCAAGACCATCTGGAACCTCAAAATCCATGAAAGAGTTAAGACGTTTATTTGGAAGATTGTGAAAGGCGACATTCTTTGCAATGAAGAGAGGCGTAGAAGACATATGCCTCGGATAGTTGCTCCAGTTGTAACGTTTCCTCGGAATCCTTATGTCATTTGTTTAGAGATTGTACAAGAACTAGGAATATGTGGATTGCCCTTCAAGCTTCCCGGATGACCGTCAATTTCTTTGATATGCCTTTTGCAACCTGGGTCAGAGGTAATATTCTTTCCAATATTATTTTTAAAAATTTGTGTACTTGGAGTGAGTTATTTGCAGTTGGGCTTTGGTGGACTTGGAAGTGGATGAACGAAAAGGTTTTCAATAACAAGATCGAAGCGGGTAATAAAAGCTGGATCATTCAGGAAAAGATGAGGGAGTACATGGAAGTATGGCCGAGAAGGGACAAGTATCATGGAACAAACCCGAAGACCACTATCCTTGTAGCCTGGGAACCGTCACAACAAGACTTCATTAAAGTCAACACGGATGGAGCAAGAAGAGAGGATGGTTTCGCCTCCGCTGCAGGTGTGTTTAGAAATAGCGCGGGGGAGTGGTTGAGTGGGTTTCGTGTGAACTTAGGGATCTGCTCTGTCCCCATGGCTGAAATATGGGGTTTGGTGCATGGTCTTAAGATTGCTTGGGAGTCGGGCTATCGTTCGGTTATCATGGAAACGGATTCCCAGATTATAGTCAGACTTCTCAAGAAAAATATCGCCCCTCACCACCCTCTTGCCACTTGCCAGTTTGGTACGTCAGTGCCAAGACTTCTTGAAAAGAAACTGGAATATTCAGTTTCGTCATGCCTACCGCGAGGCGAATAGAGTAGCGGATTTTATTGCTAGTTTTACTTGAACCTTCCTATTGGATTGAATGTATTGTGTGACCCGTCGGAGGGTGTAGTTGATCTTTTACTTGACGATGTAAGGGGTCGGGCTATCCCCCGTGTGATTACTACTTAGTCCTTTTTTTTTTTTGTATGAATAAAAGCGCGACCAGATGCGCCGGAGACCACTGACTCTCCTTCTACCAAAAAAAAACAAAACTACAACTACTATAAAAAAATTAAAAAAATTTGAAAATAAAAACATGATTATATTAGTTCTAATTATCTAGCTATTTATTAATCACTTGATTTTAGTTTTTTATTATTAATTATTGAAGAATATATCTTATTTTTACTGTAAATATAATTTTTTGTAGATTTTGTCAAAGTTTTTTTAACTATATTTTTATAAAATCAATTTTCAGTTAGAAACTTAGGAGTACTTTTTTTGTAGCGATTTACATCAAAAATAAATTCTTCAAAGAAATATTTCACTTAACAAATATCGTGTAGTACACAGATAATACACTATATTATAACTTACTTGACATAATGCAGATGTATATACATCAAAAGAATTAAAGAACTATACACGTTATTTCTTCTATTTTTTCCTTTTCACAAATGTATAAAATAAAGAAAGAAAAAATAATGTTTTGCTCCTTAATTCCACGTCAGCAAAATGATCTACCGTGGCCCACTATTTACTTAATAGTCACACGTGTGGGTAGTCAAACACCAAACCATTACACCCATTACCATCACTCCAGCACCCAACCTTGACGTCCGAAATTCAAACATGTCAACGCCACGTCATCTTACCGTCCAAGCTCATTCCACAACGTCGAGCAGGCCCGTCGGGCAAACCCGACCCGACGATTCTCCAAGTCATAGACAACCTCGAACCCTTGTTGCTGGTAATTTCCAAACGTCATTGCTGGCCCACCACCATTCTCCGCTTCATCTCCACCGTCCATCATCATAAAACACCCAACCTTCCTCCCTTTCTTCGCCCCATTCTCACCGTCGGTGAACTCGTAAAAGTAATTCCCCTTTGGCATCTTCACCGTTGAATTACCGCCAAAATGAAACGACAAGCCGGGCACATTAAAGCCCGAACCTGACCCTGATAAATAATAACATGGACTGAGCCCGGTTTTATCCTCGATTTCCCCGGCACGTTTGTAAACCCGGTCTAGAGCAGAATTTAACTCGGACGTCACCGCTTTGTAAAGCTCTGTTGAAAGCATAGTGAAAGTGGTCCCACTGTCCACAACAACCCCTCCATTCCCCCGCCTGTCGACCCGTTTTAGATTTTCCGGCGCTTGTATCCGAGCTTGCCCAACGGAAACCGCTTCCAACCCGACCGAATAGAAATACGGATGCTTAGGATTGTCTAACATCGGAGTGTAAGCGTAAACGATTTTTGAAGAAGACGACCCTGCATCCATCTTTCTCTGTTTTTTAACACTCCGACCGAGAATCAACGGACTGGGTTGTCCGATCTCAGTCGAGTCAAACGAGTGAGAAACCAAACAGTAAGAAAATTGACTTCCCAATTTAGGTGAAAGAGTGGCCAATTGATTAGGAAAAGAGAGGAACCCTCGCCCAAACCCTGCAACTCCGATTGGCTCTGCTAAAGCAGAGTGGGCACACCCGAATGTGAAATTAGGGAGAGTAAACGGGTGACCCGAACCTGGACTCATTTGGAGTGTGTTTCTATGGAGGCGAGCGATTAGGCTTCCATCTCCGTAAGCGTAGTAGAAGGAAGGACATGGGATATCGGCGCAGTCTGAGGTTTCGATTCGGTCAAGTGGGCATTTCGCGGCGGCGCAGAGGTCGGAGGTAGGAAGAGAAGAGTGTGCGGCGGAGCAAGCTCGTGATTGGCACGAGAGGGAGGAGGAGGATGAGACGTTGAGAATAGAGGATGTAGGTTTGCCTTCGCAGAGGATACATTCAAACGGTGAACAGGGAAACCAAACGAGGTCGGAGCCGGTGTCCATGTACAAGGAGATGGTCTGAGAGCCAAGGGAGAATGAGAGAGTGTAGTCGGAACCAGGGGAGAGCGGGAGAGAGACTTGGGTTCGTCGCCGGTGACGGGCAGTAGAACGGGCGGCGATGGATTTGAGGAGATGGTGGGTGGCAGTAGTTTGGGTTGTTGAAAGAGAGTGTGTCATCGAAAGAATCATTGATGGGCTATTTGATGCTAATGATGAATTCAAATGGAATGAAATGAAGAGGAGAAATAAGAAGAGATTAGCCATGGTTGTTTTTAGCTTCGGGATTGAAACAGAGGTGCTCTGTTTTTAGCAGGGCATTTTAGAATTTGCGGGTTTGATGACGAGTGAGGGAGAAGAAGGGTTTTAAAGTGGGAAGAAAGTAAGGCATTTTGGGTTAGGAAAGGAGAGGGAAGTTTCTTGTAGAAGAGAAATAGTAATTGATTGTGATTGAAAATTGGGGATTAGGGGCCTTCTAATCCAAGTAATTAACATATTGATTTGATTAATAAATTATTGTTTTGAGTAAAGGTCAGGTTTTTACTAGAGACGAGAGAAACAGGGGAAGGGAATGCCAACCAGGACAGAGGGTAAAGGTTACTCTTCGTCTTTTTGACTGGATTAGGTGGATTAAAACCGAAACAAAAGAACAGGGGAGCTATTATTTTGCCATGGCTGCGGACTTGGCCGGTGGCCACCTGGGTTTGGTCATCGAATAGGGGAGTTGTTTGGGTTAGGAATTTAGGGTTGGGTTTGATTTGTAATTTTATAATATTTATTTGAAATAGAATAACATATTTTAGTGTTTTTTGGTAGTCAACGCTTGAGCTAGTGGTTTTGTTATTCAAGTTCAAAGTTTTTAGAGATGTCTTGGAATCGAAATGTTAATCGCATATTTTATAGTGTATCTTTGTAATTTTTTTACTAAATTTATGTCAAGTATGTGTACATAAAAATAAATTATGTGGTTGATCATTAAACTAATTGACTTCCACAATAATTTGTATTACGATCATGAATTGTATATTTGTATGTTTTTATCCGTAAATATATTTTATATATTTACGAATTGCACCATTTCGTATAAATGAGCATAACTGATTTCTACCGTATAAAATAAATATTGCTCAAAATTTTATTCACGGTTTTTTACCTTATGTTATAACTCATAAGTACATAAATCATATTTTTTTAATTTTGAATAAAAATCCTCTCAATAAATAAATAAATTTAAGTATAAAAAATAAAAAATGATTCAATTAGGAAAATATAGCAACACTCTCAGTTTAGTCCACCTTATAATGAGTAAAGGAGGTTTTATTTATAACTTTAGTATGTAGTTTAGTGTTCTGTGTTTTACACAAAATTTTAACGCTTATAATTAAGATTAAGTCCTATTCGATGAGTTCGTGTAAAATATATAAATTATTTAATTTTCTATGTAATTCTCATAATCTATTACGACGTTGAAGAAAATTTTATAATTTTTCATAATTTTTTCTACCGAACTCAAGCTTAAAAAGCGTATTTAAATAAATAAAAAATAAAATCTCAAATAAAATCTTTAGCCGATGGTTTGATTCCATTAGGTGCATGAAAATGTTGAATACTCCATTAAAGAATCTGTAATTCGTACAATAAATAGCTTACGTGCTTTGATAGTCATATTAAATTAATTGTCGAGAAAATTACGTTGACGTAAACATTTATGAGAAGTCTATTCCAATATAATTACGAAGATATCTTCTCAGCTAAATGCAATAGATTGTCATAAATTACCATACTTCCACAATTTCATTGCAATTGCAATTGCACTGAATACAACATAATGTTCATTTTATAAATGAATCACATTACTTAAAAGTTACAATTTATCTATTTTTTTAACTACGAGGTCAGGATTAGGAAATATCATCTCCTCGAGACTTTTCTTCCTAGAACATCCATAAGCATGAGAGCATCTACGATAGGAGTGGATGCCGACGAACTAAGCGTAACTCCGTGACCCAGGTCCTTGAATGGATGACTCGATTACTTCACACTACTTAAATGAATCACAATACTTAAAGTTGCAGTAAGTGTTAATTAAGTTGCGAAGAAATATGGAAAGTCAACGAAGACGAACTATTTGTTCTCTAGTTTTGCATGATATTAGTAACTACTAACTAGTAAGTACTGCTAAATGTGGAAATTTTCAAAGAATAAAATTGAATAAAAAAAGAAAAGTCAAACGTGTCGAGCTATTGACCAAATCATTGCATGGATGACTCGATGAAGATTACGTAACTTATGCTTATGTTACATTTTTTTTTAAAAAAAGCGTTTGAAAATATAAATATAATTCTATAAATCTTAATATATAAAAATATATATTCTAAAAAATTTATATACACGCCAATTCACTTATTTTTCTGAAAGACCAATCAAACTTATTAATAAAAGTTCATTTAACAAACTGTTAATTTATATACCCATAACTTCAATTTTAGCTTAACTCCAATAAAAACGACCCAAAATCTATTTGAGTGAAGGGGGAAAAAATTATAGAGCTTTGAAAGTGTACCAAATATAGGTTTAAGTGGTGAATGGTTATATTTGGGTCATTTAGAGGCTTTCGTGAGAATTGTGGATGATAAACGTTTTTACATCGATAATAAAAAGATAATGAGTCTAGTTATGATTTATAAGGTTAGTGGCTTATTGGACTCGTCGATCTTAAAATTCTAATTGGGAACATGAATAATGATAGTACGTCTGATTGAACTATCGGCCATAAGACATGTCGTCAAGTGTCAATTGAGTTACATGGTTACATTTTGAGGGGTTGTGGAAGATGAAAGTTACCACAGTGATAATAAAAGGAATAATGAGCCCCCCTCTCTCTCTATATATATAAAGTTGATGGGTTCCTTATATATTTAATTTTATGATGTAACATTGGAACTAGACGTGGGCAAACGTAGGCAAGCCTGTCCGGCCGTGAAAACGGGCGGGTATGACGCATAAGTCAGGCCCGTCCAGGCCGTTAAGCCCGGACTGCCAAGCCCGTCAGGAGGGTACGAGCAGGGTGCAGGCCTATCCGGGCCGCTAAGTCCGGCCCGGAAGCCCGTTTTATTTATTTTTTAATTTAAATATGTAAAATATATATGCGAATAATAGAAATCAAACCCGATAGCTCAAGATAAGGTTCAAATGTTCACGACCATTGACCTACTTTGAATTATGTGTTATAATTTTATTTATTTTATATTTAATATGTATAATTTTTATTTTTTAAAAAAATAAATAAAAAGGGTCCGGCCCGCTCCAGGCTGGTATGGACAAGACCTTAGGCCCGAAATCCGGGCTCGGCCCGAGTCCGGCCCGCAAAAACGGGTAAAAAAATTTATGTGAGCCCGGCCCGAGTCCGTCCCAGGTCCGAGGATGCCCAGGTCTAATTGGAACCTCACCGAGCTTTAGTACATATTAGGCTTTGACCTAAATGTGCAATGAATCCACATTTTATCACATGAATTAAATGTTACATAATGTTGTAATAATTCTAACTCAAAACTATAATTTAATATACTAAAACAATTCTGATTTTACTTAAGAGTTTATGAATTATATGATCTTAATGTGCTTTGGATTAAAGAAATATGACTATTTTGCAGCTGTTTTTGTAAAAGAGTTAATACGATTTTAGAAACAAAAAATAATCATGTATTGTTGGAACGTAAAATGAAGACTATTACCGTAACATATTTTATAAGTAGCAATATAACATGTATTTTCAACTTTAATAAAATATAATCGAGTTGTAATATCTCCTAAACTGTGACATTTATTCCTAATTATCTAATAAAATTTTCAATTATATATATACATATATAGTTTAATAGCTTACAAGATTTTTACTTAGATTTAAAAACTTACTATTTGATCGATATATACCTCATTTTTATTGTGTCGATGGCTTGTAGTCCCAACTTCAAATAAGTGATCAAGTGTACGTGTTCACGGTTTATCTCGTATATATGTTCAGCAGTACCGTCTCAAAAAATTCTAAAAATTCGAGACTCTGTATAAAGTTAGACATGAATCAAATTGTGTTGGTCGATCCCATGTCAGTGACGAAGTGATGAAGGAAAGAAAAGTTATATCGTTTCTAAACGTATCAGCGAAAATCGATATTCGACATTAAATTTACGCACTTCGTGTACGTAGTTTTGCTTTTTCTATCCGGATTTCAACTACGCGTTTAAAGTGCGTAAGTGTGTAGTTGAAGTCGAGGTGAATCCAGTACGAGTCGATAAAATACGCGTTGGGAAAGTGTAGTTGGAGTTATTTAAAAAAACAAAACAAAACTACTACTACTACGCTTATGGGATGGGAAGCGTAGTAGTAGTAGTTCTATTTTTTTTAAAGCCAAAAAAGTCTGATCCGCCTAATCCGAAAATCCAATCCAGAAAAATCCGAAATTATCCGGTAGTTGGTGATCCGAGTCCAATCCTGGAATAATATTCATTCGGATTATCTTATCGGATATGGATCGAGGTTTTGAAAAAAAGAAGAAGAAGAAGTTGGATTTGATATATTTGACTAGTCTAGTTTTAAATGATCGGATCGGATATCCGATCCGGATAAAAGTGTAGGATATTTGGGTACCCTCGGATCATATTCAAATCGGACTTTTACAAAACTATCGAATTGGATATCCGAAAATCTGTCTACTACTCTCTTTTTTTGGTAAATGGTAAATTCATAAAAGTAAGGAAAAATGGAACTTAACTAGGACTACAATAGTCCCAGCTAAGCCTGAATAATACAAGAGTACATCAACAATAAGCATAAAGGGCTAGGAAGCGCCCAAGTACTCCATATAAGCATGCAAGCCTCCTGAACATACCATCTACGTCATACTGAATAATTAAAGTAAAAAACTCATGGCACTGTTCATAAGGCCCTTCCACCTTCGGCAATGCCATTAGCAAAAAGGGACACTCATAAACCAGATGTGTGCCTAGCCATTTGATCAAGGTACCATTCACCTTCGGCAAATCCATCAGCAAATGAGTCCCTAGTCCGGTACAATGTGTCCAAACAAAGCAGTATAAACCAAGAGCAGAATACAACTCTGGTATAAAAAAAAACATGAGAAAACTACACCTCAAATCTTTCCCCAATCCTGGAAGGGAAAGCCTCATATAGCAGTCTGTATTCCGGACCAGGACATCAATGGGGATCATGTTTTGGTCGAACACCAAAGCATTCCTAAAATGCCATAGGTAGTAAACCGTCGTAGAGAAGGCATAGATGTGTGCTCTGTTCGTCCAACTCCTTCCTGATGCAGTACTAAGAAGGTAGGTCAGGACGTCGGCTCTCGTATACATGTCTCCAGGCATCCGGAATCCATGGCAAATCTGTCTCCATACCTCCCTCGCATACGTACAACCAAAGATCAAGCGATCATGAGACTCACTCTCTAGGCTGCATAAATGGCAGGTGGGGTCAATCTCCAGGAAATGCAGTCTATCTCTAGTAGAAAGGCGACCAAGAATCGCCATCCAAAGTATAAAGTAGTGTTTGAGCGTGTTGCCCGCATCCCAAACTACGTCTTTGGTATGCGTAGTAGTAGTAGTTTTTTTTTTGAAATGAATTTCGATTACTCTTCCTAGAAGCGTAGTTTATTGGCTATCTCCGGTTTCACCTCGGCTCCAACTACGCACTCCAAACACGTAGTTAGAATTCGGAGTAAAAAAACGAAATTACGGACGCAACGTACGTAGTTTTAATTACAAAATAGCAATTTTGGTCGGTACGTCGAGTCCAAAAACTACATCCACCACCGAACCACGTAATTTAAATATTTTTCTCCACCTCGTACATATCAAAGTGAATATATATATGAACCGTCTATCATATTTATACTTTTCTTGACGTTTGGAAGTCGTACGTGAAAGGTAGTAGACTTAAGTACACATCATATATCTATTAAAAGAGGAGCCTCTATTGTCACGTGTCGCGCTCACGTTTCTCGAAGCCCAATTTTTTTTAAAAAAAAGTATATATCAAATTGGTATTTAAAAAACTAAAATTCAAGTATATATTCAAATTGGTATTTAAAAAAATGAATCCATATCTCCCCTGAAAAATAGGAACTATTTTAAATTAGTAAAAACTAAAAAATAAATATTAGGGAAATATTAGGGAAATACGTACTTTAATTTTGTTTGCTGAAGGATTTTAAATTAATTCAGAATTAGTATTTTTTTTCAAATCAAGTAACTAAATCCGGAATAAAATTTAATATATATTTTGAAATCAAAATTTTAAAAAGATTTTGTAACGGGAATTTCTAACGTGAAATAAAAATTTTAAATGAATAACTATTTTAAATTAGTAAAAACTAAAAAATAAATATTAGGGAAATATTAGAGAAATACGTACTTTAATTTTGTTTGCTGAAGGATTTTAAATTAATTCAGAATTAGTATTTTTTTCAAATCAAGTAACTAAATCCGGAATAAAATTTAATATATATTTTGAGATCAAAATTTTAAAAAGATTTTGTAACGGGAATTTTTTACTTGAAATAAAAATTTTAAATGAATAATGTGTCGCTCCTATATTTAATGTGAGCCCAACGAAAATTTTAATTACGTAATTCAAATCTTTGTAAATTGAATTTTAAAAAAAGTTTCCTAACTACTTAATAAACTAATGGATTTTATAGTGCAAAAATAAAATAATTTAATCATTATTATAATGATAAATTTATATTAAGTAAAAAGAACAATAATGTTGTTAAAAACAAAAAAATTAAGTCAAACTCACGTAAGTTGTTAAAACAATTAAAATTTAAACTAATAATTAAAAAATTGACAATTAAATATGGTAGAAATAGAAAAAGGTTAAAATTTGACCAAAATTAATTATCAATTAGTTTTAACTTAGTTTTTCTTACATTTTAATTTATAATAATATTTTAACTAAATGTATTACTTATAAACAAATAACCGAATTGAATACGTGAATACTATTAAATAGTTATATATTTAATTGATTCAATTTAAACCTTACAATTAGCATTTTATAGTATTTATTATAAAAATAAAATTAACACACAATCCCCTACACGATGCGGGGAATACACTAGTATTTTGCCTGTAATTAGAGTACTTTATACTAATGTGTTATACTTGAGCGGTAAAACCACTCAAAGTGGCAATAACATCAAAATCCCATAAATTCTAACTCCTAAATCTTAGGGTAAAAGCTTTTTTTTTTTACTGAGTTGACATCAAATTAATCCTCAAGACTTGAAAGCTGGTGACCCAATATAAATAACCGCCCAGTTGACCTAAGTAAATATTTATTTATTGTCACATTATTTCCATGCATGAAAACTTACCAATATTAGGTAACTTAGGTCTAAATGTAGATAGATATATAAGTTTAATAAGTAGCATTGAAGGTATATCTGGTGAAGCTATTTACTATCCAATCTATAATTTTACTATCCTTATCATTGTGGAGAAAAGTATTATATCGCCCTTCTCCCTTTTACTTAGTTTTCTGAAAGAAGCGTGAATCCTGCTCTTTGGATGAAAGGTCAAAAAGGTTTACGTATGAAAGCAATTAGTTAAAGCATCATTTTACCCCACAGTTTTATTTCTAACTTATCTTATTTAACAAAGTTCTACCTAACCTCCTAAATAAATTGTTGGTCGGTACGTAATTCAGATAATTTTAGTTTTATATATATATATATTAATATGATATTTAGTACTACCATCGTTTTATGATGATTAACCATCTACACTAAAAAAAAATCAAAATAATTGTCCATAAAAAATCATTAAACATCAACAATTTTTAAAAACAAAAATTATACACTAATTATTCTTAAGATAAAACTTATGTTTATTACTTTCTTTAGTTTCTTATATATTTTTTCTTAATATGTGTAAAGAATAATTTTATTTTTTTTAGTTTCTATATTAATGCTTCTTAATATGTGTAATAGATGGACAAATATTGTGCGATGGAGGAAGTATTTAATGACATGTTATAACCCTGATTTTTGATTATTCGGAATAGATATTTTTGTAGTAGGTTTTCTTCGAGTTTCGGATAAATGAGTGGTCTTAGGATACAGTCGGATATATATATACTTATGTGACAAATTGAAACAATTATTTTGGGGATTTAGTGATAATATTTTCTTTCGGATTTTAGAAATATATTGAGGATTTTTCCGAGCGATATCAAGGTCCAGGAAAATATCGGAATTCATATAGACTCGTAAGTTTTTAGTGAGCTTGATAGAAATGCATTTCAAAACTCGTAACACTATTCCCGTGATTCACTATTCATTATCTCCTTCCTTCCAAAATCCTAGCCTCTTTTATCTCTCTCCCTTCCCGGATTCACTATTCATTGCCGGAAAACACAACCCATCGGGAGCTACTGGTACCAACTCTAACCCGGAGCCTCCACTTCGAGTCCGACCCGTCATCTCGATCCAAATCCGAGGGCTCGAATTAGCCTGCAACACGTTGTCATCCAGACCTATGCCGGAACCGCCGAGTCCACCAGAGAGGAAAGCCGAACCATTTTCGTTGCTTCTCGAATAAGGACCGTAGTAATAGTTCTTCGTTCCTATGATACAATAGGGCTTGTATCACATATATTGAGATTATTATATCTTAATAGCTCAATGACAAGTGCATAGTTTATAGTAGGAATGTTGCATAATTTTAGAGATTTGGGTTATTACTCCTTTTGTCGCTAGAAATTTAAGTAAACTCTTCGAAAGTTCGATAAAAGCTTTTCACTCCTAAAAGTTTTAAGGAGTTTTATGAGCATTCCTATAAGCTTATAAATATATATTGATAGTTATGTTCACAATTGATTAGTTATATGATATTGTACGCACGTGTGGATTATGCCTTATAACGATCGTATATCGATAAGTTCAGGTAAGTCTCACGGACTTACTTAGCTAGTTTCCCTTGCATTGGCGTGTGCTATTGTAGTGGTGTGTGATTGGTAGTTTATAATTTATGAATTGTATAGGATGACGTTACTATTATATAAGACTCAAGTGTATGTATAGCGGGTCGTGGCATCACTGTCCAACTTTGACATGAGACTGAGAGGTTCTCCACGATTAGCCCATATATGGTATTTGGCAAGATGCATCGAACCGCTCCTGTTGGTATACAAGGACGGAGGTGAGGGTCACGAGATCCTCATGTCACATCATAAGCTGAAATCAGAAGTGAATCACCTAAATGAAGATAATAATGAGGTTTTGCGTACAAGCATGATTATGTGTTTAATTTCAACATTTACGTGTGATTTTGCTATTTTAGTACTTAGCTTGTGCCTTATGTTTGTTAGCTAACGGTTTTACCGTAATGTTGTTAGATTTCCCCTAGGTTAAGGAAGTTGCATAGTGATCCAAAACGAATGGTCAGCCGGGTCCACGTACTCATATAAATTGTGTTGTCCTTCAAACTTTGCATGCATATAAAGAGACTAACATTATTTTATGATGTTTAGTCGTAGTTACGTCTCACACGGCTGTCACATTCTATGCATTCATGTCATTATCATATTTATAAGTTTTCTAATTGTTTTATTTACGTTTGTGCCTTGTTGTAAGATCCAGTGAAATTGTTGTCAAGTTAGGGTTGAGACCATTGTGAGGTCCTAGTCTATGACACATCGAATTTCGAAAATTTAGGTATTACAATTGATAGGTGATAAAAATATCAAATATAATTTTGGATCAATATTGTTGAGACGTGTGAATTATTCTACATCGATTATATTAAAGTACATGTCTTATATGTTAATAAAACTACTTATATTGACATTTAAATTTATGGTAGAAACATGTGTGATTGTGTGTCTCACTAGATGTGTAATTTATAGGTTCTGTGGATATCTTCATACTTCATATATTTGATATGCGGGTTGAACAATACTTTAATTAGTCATTGTATCTTATCTCTGGTCGGTGGTGATGATCGAATTGAGGTGAAACCACTCAAACTTTTTGAAAATGACAACCTATGAAGTAGATGATCACGCATATGATAGTATAGGAAGATGATGCATGCGACCACAACATATACGCTATACACCTCTCGTGTCACAACTCATGCTATGTCTACTTTAAGATCGACATTTAATATATTCATATGTGCTATCTAATAATTCAAGTTTGAGATAGCGTTATAGTCTAAGCATCATAGGGTATGTGCTATCTAATTATCCAAATTTGAGATAGAGGTGTGGTGGAAGCATTAAAAGTTAGGGTTTTTATTTTTCCATCCTGACCGATCGCTGGATTGATTCGGACAGACCCAAACCCAAAGTATAAAGTTCGGATTTCAGGTTTTATTTTTTTAGAGGTTCATTTAGGTTTAAAATCAAATTTAATTTGGATTTGGAAAAGGACCGTGTTCTTTTGATACTCTAGGATTATGTACTTTGATAAAGTGTATAAGTCTATTATTTTTACGTGTAGTTTAATTGTTTAAAGAAAATGTTGCTAACGTTTACGGACCTCTACACAATTTAGAAAAAAAAGTAAACAAGATTATATTTTATAAAAGGATTGCATGAACGTAAATTAGACTAAATTGTCATAATAGCATCAATATAAACTATTTCCACTTCATAAATCTCAATATTTGTTACAATTAAGCCATCTAACATTCTAATGTATATATTTGAGACATTATTAAGTATGTTTTGGTGGACGTTTTAGGTAGATTTTAGTACATTTTATAAGCATATATTTCCTACCAAAAAAAATATATAAGCATAAACTTGAGGCCAAATCTGGATCTGTTTTTTTCAGGCCCGTAACTAAAATGGATCCCAATGGGCCCAATTAATGATTATGTGCTTAAATTGGGCCTTTTGGTTTTATTAAAAAATATATTTATGAAATTGGTATTTTCATTAATGATTATGTGCTTCGACAACCAACCTGCGCTAAGGACTCGTTTGTTATGGATCTCATTAGTTGAGAAATTAGTTTGAAAATCACTCAAATTGATTTTTATGTTTGGTACAAATAAAAAATCGAAATGAGTCATTCCAAGGAATGAGTGATTTTAATATTTTTTCATTCTTGTATTTTTTTCATGGGTTTATATTATTCAAATATGGTGTTTTAGGTAATTGAGTGACTACGGAAAATTGACATATCAACTATATTTTACAAAATCAATGTATTTTCAACCTAATTTTTAGTGTATAATTTTAACCAAACACCATGTTTTGCGAATCGGATTAGATAATTTCTTATTTATTTTCGATTATTGATTCCATCACGATTCATGCACGCTTAGCAAACGAACCCTAAATTTACATAGTTGAATGCATTTTGTATAAGAAACGCATTATACATTGCACCCTATGCATATTTAGCGTCCTTCATTGGTCCAAGACCGGGTCTGAACCGAAAAGCTCTCATTGCCGGATCTAAACCGGTTATTCATGTGTGGTCCCGGACTAGTTGTACCGAGTATAACTTATAATGAATTAGACATTGTACGCTTTGAAGTAAGCGAACCTGAATTAGAAGTTCAAATCCATTCTAAAATAAAACCCGTACCGGGAAATGAACAACCTTATTGCATAATCATTGTTGGTTCTTCGAGCTCATGCCATCCATAAATTGCATCGGTGTTGTCTTATCGTGAGATCACTTTTTATACAACTTTTGTCAAATGATTTTAGGACGAAACACATTAAGTTGACGTGTTGGGCTTGGGCCTACTTCCATTTACGCCCAGACTTGCGGTGGAATTCTCCACGTTATATCCAACCATTAGAATTGTACATGGTATCGGAGCAAGGAGATTTCTCAAATCTTACCTTATTGGACTTGCCGTCCTTAAGATATTTGATGGCGGACTTTGAACTATAATTGTCCCGTCCAATTGGGCTAGCTGGCCATAAGGCATGTCGTTAAGTGTCAACCGAGCCAAACATATACACTTGAGGGGGTGTGTGGATGATGAAAGTTCCCACATCGATAATAAAGGGATAACAAATCTAATATATAAGGTTGATGGATTCTTCCTCCTATTGTCAATCAATTTAGGATTAAACACTCATACATACGACGAAACACTCCACGTTATATCCGACCAGCCAAACATTAACAAATACTTAAAGCTTGTATTTTAAGGTTCCATTTAGTTTCAACATAACTCTGAAAATCAAAACGAAACGTCAATAAATTTTCTCAAACTATTCATTAAATTAATATATAAGGCGCATGCTATCTCATATATTTTCAATAAAAATGTGTTTATTTTCTTCCATTTTATTTACCTATACAAAAATCATCAAATTCTTCTCGAGCTATTTTAAATCACCATAAATAATTATACAAATTTATATATATATATATGAACAAAATTTGTTTTCATTTCGTTTATACATATGCAACCAAACCAGGTAACTATACTAATAATCTTGAAAACCTACGTTAATTTATGGATGATATAAGAGTATAATTTGAAAAATTCTAAAATTTAGGGACACATTCTAAAAACTGAAAATTCGTTGGGTATAATCTGAAAAAGTAAAAAAAATACGACACATCATCCATAATATTCCTAGCAATTAATATATCAAAGAAAGTAAATTTTGCAGAAAAAATGAAGAGGCTAGTATG
This sequence comes from Fagopyrum tataricum, assembly GCA_002319775.1. NCBI lineage: Eukaryota > Viridiplantae > Streptophyta > Magnoliopsida > Caryophyllales > Polygonaceae > Fagopyrum > Fagopyrum tataricum. The sequence goes on from CM008281.1 coordinate 4,496,723, forward strand.
GTTGTTTCAAATTAGTCGAAATCTGATTATTTTCGGTCGACTCATATTTTAAAAGTTCGGGTTAAAAACAAATTTACCAACTGAATTCATTCAAATCCAGGTGACTTGATTCGTTTCATATAAGATCTTGATTTTGTGTTTGTCAAGTGATCGTATAAATTAATCCGCCAATTGGATTAATTCAAATTCAGGTGACTTGATTCGTTTTGTACCAGATCTTGATTTTGTGTTTGTCAAATGATCGTATAAATTAATCCGGCAAACTTTTGACGATTATTTTCATATGAGTTTGAAGGAAATAAATCAAGAAGAGCATTTGCTATAAAGTGAGAAGCAAGATGTTGTTTCACGGTAATCTAACTACTATATACACAACATAACGTAATGGATAGTGCTGAATAAACTTATAGACTAAAATAAACTTATTTTTAGCTTTTACGCCGTTGGCTTATGCTAAAACTGTAAACCCGGAAATTTTCAACTAACCACCGCACCCATTATATATATTTTTTTCATCTAAGCGTACTGTATATAAATAAATAACCTTGAGGGATTTTTTGAAAAATTGAAAAGCGGTTAAATTGTACTATCTCCTAGAGGTAGTACAACCTATAACATCATTTCGGATGAGAATACGAAGTTCGGGGTCTTCGGAAAAATTGGTGTTGGGGAGTCGAGTTTTCCATATGGATTAATCGACCAGCAACACAATTTATTTTTCTGAAAGTATGTTTAAACCTTGAGCGTGAAATCCTTACTATTATAAAAGAGAGACTTTCCCCTTACAACAATATGTTTTCCATTTTACCCTTATTTTTTTAATTTTTTTCGCTTTTGCCCTTTTATTTGTTGTTAACTACATATCTAACATAATTTTGGGTCGTAATTTTCTCTCTTCCAGCAGAGGCTTGGGCCCAACCATCTCTCCTTCGGGCCCAAGTTTAAGTCTGCTTACGTAAGTTGGAGTTGGACCGCTCCCCACAACTTTTACATGTGCCCTGAATCTTACACGCGTCGTCTTGATAGATATTGAAATCGGAGAAGAGGCGGACGCAATTCGTTTCACCGTCTTTGCCTGCATTGAAATCGGTGGAAAGGAGAAGTCATTCAGGGTTGAGAGGATGCGATTTATATGTTCAGGTTCGGTTCCGAGTTCATTGTTTGTATCTCAAACTCTGCTATTCAGTTGTCATCAACCCTCGAGAAAGGTATAATATACTAAAATCGTCAAGTGCGTCCACTCAATTTTGTCTTCCGATTAAACTCAGAATTCACTTCTCCATATAGGTTTTAATCTTTCTCGGTGGTGCTAATTTTGCCTCTTTTCTGATTTTTTGAATCGAGAAAGGCGCAATCACCAAAGCCCTTCCCTAGAAGAGAACAATGTTCTGTGTAAATCACCAAAAAGTTACAAATCTTATTTTTAATTTTTGCTTCGCAGTGACAATATTGACTCTGGATAATGTGAATGTAGAGGAAGTGGAGCATGTCCTTAGGAAGGTTAAGGCTGGCGTTATTAGGGTTAGCCCCGTTGGAAATATCTGTAGATGGACGGATTACATGATTTTGGCTACCGGCATGTCACGAACATCGCTCAGGCCCTTCTGTACGAGGCAAGTTTTTGTTTTTGCTTTTCCTTAATTTTGAAATAAACATCGCGCAGGCCCTCCCTGATGATTGCTAGGTATTTTTCATTTAACTTCTTTGTAATTTTAATTTTGAAATGAATAGCACTAATCATATTATTGGTGTAGATTTTCGCAATGGGCATAAACAAAGAACTGTGAACTATGATTGCCAGTGATTCAGAAAGCAGGTGTTTTCCATATAATTGATTTCAAAGAAGGCTTTGTTTTGCCTGATTTTGATCAGATGCTTGCAGATATAATATTATTCTTTTAATACCCAATCTTGCAAAATACTTAATAATTAAGTATTTATTCAAGGACGACGGAGAATATGAAGACATAGTTGAGGACATCAGGGATGAGGGAGGCTAATTTGGTAAGGCTTGGCTTCATACTAGTGTTTGGATATATTTCCATCTCTTGCCTCCAAATTTTTGTTATGTATTGGTAAGGCTTGCCTTCATACTAGTGTTTGGAACTTGAAACACCCAAAATTTTCATCCAACTTGAGATTAGTACTTGCTACTATGAACTTGAGAATATTACTTGATCTTGTGATGGGTCTTATAAATTGGTTTGTTTTGACAGGTTACTATGAACTTCAGTCATTTATAAAATCTGGAAAAAAAATTGAGGTAAGTTGAATCTGGTATTTTAGCCAAGCTATTTAGTTTCAAATAATTTCAATTCCAAACTGAAAGTTTTTCCAGTGCAAATGGCCTCGTTCACTGCATGTTGCCCTTTCCTCCGGTTTGCTTTGGACTTTTAGAGGGTTGTATCCCCTACATTCTCCCTTCGGTGTTGTATTTTAGTTTTTAAATTGATATCAAGTTGTGCAACTTTACTAACCATTCCTTATAATATTCCTTATAATGTGTAGCATGTTTAGGATGGATATGAATAATTAGGGTCCTTTCTTGCTAAAACATTAAGCTTGCAGATGAGCATTCATTGGGTTCAGGCTAGAAGGAGCAGAGCTCGTACGCCAATTCTGTGTAAACTTCAACGTTCTTGTTCTGTCTACTCTTCCTCGATTACAGGTTTTTCTCGAGACTCTTCAACCTTCAGACTCTTTAACGGCTTCAGTCTTTTCAATCTAGCACCTCTCTTGAAGCAGCGGGTTTGCTCAATGAAGACAAGGAAGTTTGCCTTACTTTTTTTTTAAAAAATTAATGTTTTACTACCTACGTTGATGGATATGTTTACCTTAGTCTTTGCTTTTTGATTATGGTATATGAGAGTGTTAAATTTGTTACGTCAACTTAGTCATTTAGATGGATACAAAATTATAACTTTTATAATCTTTTATCTTTTGATTTGGCAGGAAATACCGAGTTTCAGTGTGTGCCTGGTCAGTTTGTGTTTGTGAAGGATTACGTCGGAGTGTTTGAGCCTTTTCTTTATGAGGACTGTCAAGCATGACTTTTAAGTATATGGAAGGAATTAATTAAACCATCTTCTACAAATGTAATGTACTGCAGCTGTAAAAAGAATTGAAAAACAGGAAAGAGGGAATGCCACTTTTTGTTGTGTAAAGAGTAGTCATAACTATTGTAAATATATTGTCTTGGTGCATAGCTTATAATATGAATGATAGTACGCCCTTCCTGGCTTATTGAATTATTGATATTCAATTTCGCGTTTCACGGGGTAAGTTCTATGAACCCAAATATGTTGTTTATGGTCCTCTGTTATGAATTTATTATAACATTTAACCTGTATAAATTTTGATTGTTATTTTTGCTTGTCGAAAATAAAATGAATACATTACTATCGATTTAGTAATAATTTTCCGATATAATGCACAACGAAAAATCATTATCGATTTAATGTACTAACGATAAATAAAATAAACATATAATAATCGGGATTTAATGTACAAATAAAATAAACGTATAATAATACCCGATTTGATGAACAACTGAAAAACATATAATAATACCCGATTTGATGAACACCGATAAATAAAATAAAACATATAATATTACCCGATTTGATGAACAACTAAAAAATTTCTTGATAGAATTCAGCTACGCACGCGCGTTCCGTACCTAGTTGATTTAAAATGAACAAATAAAACCCAACTACTACTGAATTGTTCTTATTGATCTATAATTCTATATAGAAGCATGAGGAGAAGATGTAAGGACTATGTAAAAGAAGGTGGTTTATGTCTGATTGATCGAGACTTGGTCCAAGATTTCAAAGTCTTAAAGGTACATGTGTGAGTAGTTAAAGGAATATACTATTAGGGAAAGAAGGAATCAAAGCATACAAGGAAGGAACGTCGCCGTAACTTGCAGGTGGCGGTGGTGGTGGGCCGCCGGCTACTTTCCCACTCCGATCCATATCTATCTTCTACTTTTAGTTACGTACGGTTTTGACACATTTTCAAGTCATCCTCATTTGAATCGACTTTTCCTTTGAGAATGATATTTTTACTATAGTATTCGATTCGTCCGGTTCAATCAATCATTGTTATTTTTACGTTTGAGCATAGTGTTTCGTGACTTTCCTATTTATATTAACACGAATAAAAAGTTCAAATAAACTCGTTTGAATGTATTATGATGGCTCAATTTTTTCCAACTAAAGTGCATTGTGAATCTGTGATACGGTTGAGTTTAGATCAAATTTAGTCGAAATTAGAGGAAATATTTATTAAAAAAAAGTGTATTGACCGTTGTCGGGATGAACTAGATTTAAATTTAATTTTTAACTCCAACACATCTGGATGTCTTTTTTTTAACCGAACGCTGTCAAAAAGCGTCCAAACTAAGTCATTAGTAAATATTTCGTCGTGTAAATAAACTAATTTAATCTTTTTAATCGAATATCATCTTTCAAGTATACTTTTTTATATTAAATTTCATACATTATAGTTCATGGATCAAGTTTTAAGTATGATAATTTGATAATCGTGACTATTCTTTATCCTATTTTATATTTTTAAAAAAATATGAAATCATTTTTTTAGGTTAGATATGTTGTTTCCTAACACGAAACATCATTCCAACTAATCTAATATATCTGTTTATTTGTAAACCTTGGGTAGTATTTGATATATTTGTAAACTATATTAATGTTTGATAATATTATGATACATTAGTCCAAAATCCTTTATTATTTGAAATTTGGGGTAATTATAGCAATAAACCTCCAAATCCCAAATTTGACCGGGAAAACAACGTTATTGAGATATTAATGGATCCCACACATAATCCACTTGCTCATTAACGTCCATGTTTTCATTGTTTCGTGTATTCTAATTACACTACGTAATAGCGCGTGTTTTTGGAACATCAATTCAATGCAAATTTTAATTTTGTAATATTATAAAAATATAGATATTTGTGGGGGAAAAAAAACCCTTAAAGTTTAATGAAAGTATAAGGTGAGTTCGGTACGGGATTATAAAATTTATATAATTCATGAGCATAAAATTTACAGTTATTTTTTATTTTTTCGATTCCATGTTAACAAAATGAGAGTTATGGCCTTATAGGGAATTATAGAAAATTATCATATTCGGAATTTTTGGAAGAATGTTGGCGAAATTGTAGAAAGTTTCAAGGTAAACCAGTTGTTATACAAGGTGAGGCTTATGCGATCGTGGTGTAATTTTCGTTGTTACTTGTTGTATTTTAAGTTTCGGGACGAAACTTTTTCTAAGTAGGGTCGAGTGTAATAACCCGGATTTTAATTATCTGGGATAAGTTTTCATAGTAGGTTTCCTTCAAATTTTGGGATATAGTAGAATATATATTTAAGTGACAAATCAAAACAATTATTTTGGAAATTTAGTGATGATATATTAATCCTTCGTATTTTTATATGTTGAGGATTTTTCCTAACGATATCAAAGTTGAGGAAAATATCGGGAATCATATAAACTTGTAAGGTTTAAGGAGCTCTTTAGAAACCCATTTCAAAACTCATAACACTATTCCTGAGGTTAATATTCATTGTCTCCTGTCTCCCAATACCCTAACCCGTCTCTCTTTTTTGTTTCTCATCCCGGAATCACTATTCCCCACCGAAAAAGCACTGTTCCAAGCCAAACCCACTCGTTCCCGTTGTTTCTACCGGAGTTAAAATCGAGCCACAAGATCCACCGTCGAAATTGAGGATGTCGATACCTTAAGCCACCAGTCCCCAACCCCGCCGTCATTGCCGGAAACCAAATCCGAAATCTATGTTTGCTGTCGGATTTGATTTCTCAAGCCACCACTCCTGCCGTCAAGCTCACCGAAGATGAAGACCCAAGCCACCACAACCTGCGTCCTCCTCGCCACCACCAACGTTGTGCCTTTCTTCCTTCCTTAGACACCGCCAGTGGAGAAACAAGGGAGATTGGGAAGTTGATCATCTCCTCTCGCTCGAACCGGATCCGCGAAATCTGAGCCCGAATCCTTGTGCTCAGGACTCCGCCGTGCCATTGCCTCCGCCGGGAAGCTCCATTGTTGCACACTGCTAGAGATGTCGCCGCTAAGAACTTCCAAGAAACCCTAATCGGGAGTAGAACATTATTGTAATTGAAAAGTTACGTAATATATTAGAAGTTCGATAAAATCTTTTAACTCCTATAAGTCCTCAGAGAGTCTTATGAGTGTTCCTGTAAGTTGATAAATATATCGATAGGTGTGTTCAACGTTGATCATGTAATTGATATTGTATGCATTTATGGATTGTGCCATATAATGACCGATTTTCCATGAGTTCAGATAATTCTTATGGACTTACTTAGCTAACTTTCCACGTATTGGTGTGTATTATTGTGGCAGTGTACGTGTGCTTGGTGAATTATAACTTTAACTTGAATAGGACGACATTATTATTTTATGAGGCTCGAGTGTCTACATAACGGCTCGTGACATCATTGCTCAGCTCTGCCACGAGACTAGGAGGTCTGTACGACTAGTCCATACAGGTATACATGGAGATGCATGTAATCCATTTATGTTGGTATATGGGGACATATGAGAGGGTTGGGAGACCCTTGTGCCACACAGCAAGTTGAACTTAAAAGTTAATCACTTTACTAACGGGTTTTGTGTGCAAGTGTCACGGACCGCTTTTCCGTGATGATGCCAAGACCGGCAAGACCGGACGACTTGCCAAGAGATGCCATCAGCCACCATTTGACAAGGTCAAGCAATGGCATGGGAAGAAGGTCTAACGTGGGTGTGTTGCTACCCATGTCAACAAGAAATTCTTCTTTTCCAATGTTTCAGGATGGTTGACCTCATGAGAAGTTTTATGCGCATACATGGTTGGCATGGGGACAACTAGCATCCCTAAGACCTCGGGTCTTACAGATGATATCAAAGGTAACCCTGAGTTACGAGTGTTAGGCGGTCACTCGGCTCGGTGGACGGTCCTTCGCCTGACCTGGGCATCAGGAGTTTAAGTGGAAAGATTGTAACACCCCATAAAATTGTCATTCCGCATCATTCGAATAGGTATTTGTGTTTAACTTATAAGGATGGGTTGCTACCCATGTCAACAAGAAATTTTCTTTTCTAGTGGTAGAGTAAAGACAAATAACTATGAAGTTAAGTGTGCTCGTGCGGGAGCAGTTTCAAGATGGGTGACCTCTTAGGATGTTTTCTACGCATGCATGGTTAGCATGAGAACAACGTCTCTAAAATATTAGGTCTTACAGATGGTAACAGAGCTAGTAGGCATAAAAGTAAGGAGATTGTAACACCCCGTAAAATTGAATGGGGATTTGTGATCATTTGAACGAGGGTTTGTGATTCACAAAAATTCTTAGAATGTTCGAAACTAAAAAAAAGTATATAAATATATGTGCTAAATCTTTACTAAATTTTATTATTATTATTATTATTATTATTATTATTATTATTATTATTTTCTTATGATGGGCCTAGTGCAGACAAGTTGTGAGTATGCTTTGAACTCGAACGTTTTTTTAAAAATCTTGAACTAATGAATTACTCTCTACTATGGAGATAGTTGGTAGAGCTTTAACTAACCAATTGAATGTAAGATGAGAGAGGTATTCAATTATTCGATTTTATTTGTTAGAAGGGGACGAGGTATCCTATAATTATGAGATGTATTTATTAACATAACAATGAATAAGCAATAACTATTGAGAGGGTTACACAATACATTAAAACAATGAGAAAGTTAGAAAGAAAAAAAAAGTTTATTGATGAATCTCGATTGTCAATTTTTTCTAGTAAAGTTTTGATATTAACTAGTTAAGAAGGTGGTTGTGTCATCAAAAGGTAATTTGTTTCTAAAATTATCACCTTAACTAAAATTTCACATATAGTAGACGTCCACAACTTCACCATAGATACGATATAAATCCCTAACTTATAAACAAGATATTGTTTCCATACTCCCGTGTTATTCGTAAAGGTCCTAATTACCGAGCTTACTTATCTGAACTCCTAATAAACTCAAAGACAAATTTCACAATTTAGATCCTCAACCTTCTTCTCGTTAGAACAAAAAACAAACCATATAAGAAGAACACTAAAGCAACACTAGATAACCTTTTTCTTTCATATACATACTAAATAGACGTGAATTTTTATGTATATGAAAGATTTTTTTATTTCAAATAAATTAATAATAAGTTTTTTTTTTACTACAAAGGTAAGGAATTAGGCATGGTCACCATCTATTGGTGGACCATCCTATGACATCCTTACGGATGAGAACTTCTGCTTCACTCGGGACCACTCCTCCGGCTGTAGGGTTGTCTTGGCCTAGAGTTGCGAGTCTATCAACAACGTTGTTGACTTCCCTGAAAATATGGTTGATTTGTACCTGCATGAAACTAGACAAAATGAGAGATATGTTTGAAATGATGAGATCGATTTTCCAAGGATGCTTCCAAATATTCTTGATTGAGTTGATAATTGTGAGATTATCTCCCTCAATTTTAATATATATATTTTTTATTTTCATGTCTCTTGCTTTCAGTAGACCGTTTCTCAAGGCACGTGCTTCTGCAAACAAGATAAAAGTGTATCCACATTGTCCATAGTCATAAGCAATAATCGATGCGTTATGGTCTCTTATAATGTAGCCAAATGCACACCGGTTATCACTTCGTTTCGACCCATCAAAATTGAGTTTCAAATTTCCGACCATTGGTGCGGACCAGTGTATTTTCCTTGTTTTCCTCCGTTGTGTCTTCATTGTCCTTTTGGCAAGGTTTTTTGTATTGGTATTATTCCATTCTTGAATTTAAGTAGTTACTAGTTGGGTGATATCCATAAGTGTTTTATTGCTGAATATAATTTTTATTTCTCATGAATCAAACATTTCACCATGTGACAATTATTCTTATCATCGTGTTATCATTTCCTCGTATCAGGGACAATATTTCTGAAATTTTTATGAGGTGTGTCTATGTTTTTTTAGAAAGTCTTGCGTTTTCGTATCAGGTATATTCCCGATAGTATATGAGGTATATTCATGGATATATGAAAACAATTCTCTTTATTTTAAATATATTTCAGTCTAAAATTATACTTCTTAAAGCATGTTTCACATGATAAAAAAAATCAAATATTCAGATGAACAAAAGTAACCTAAGATAACCATTACAATATTTTAAATAAAAAAGAAAGAAAATTGTATACATTAAGCTAGAGAGAGAGCCTACCCTACAAGTGTGTAGTGTTTTTAAAAAGCGTCGCTCTCTGCTTCATCGCGTCTCTTCTTCCTCTTTCTCTTCCCTATTTCCGTTGAATCTGACAAAATAGGAACCTCCACCCCTCTTCCCAATACGCGGATTCTTCCGTTTTTAAATATCCTTTCATATTCGATCCACTCCTCGATTGTTCCAGCTGATTAAGCATATTCCCACCCTCAATTTCCATTCTCCAAGTCCTACTTCCACTTCAAATTTCTTACAATCGTTTCGAATTCGAGTTCCAATCAGAAATTTGGAAGCGCTGTTTGAGAAAATGGCGTTTTGGAAGGGTAATTTAGGGTTATGGCTGATGGTGGTGCTAGCGGTGGTAGTCGCAACGACGTCGTTTGGTTTGGTGGAAGGTCGATACGGCGAGTTGAGGAAACACAAACACGCTTATGCTGCGATGATGTACATGGGGACCCCTAGAGATTACGAGTTCTACGTTGCTACTCGTGTCCTTATGAGATCTCTCGCCGACCTCGCCGTCGATGCCGATCTCGTCGTCATTGCCTCCGTTGACGTCCCTCTCCGCTGGGTCCAGGCTCTGTAAGTTTCCTACCCTTTTTTTATTTTATTTTATTTACTTTTTCTTTCTTTTTTTTTCTTCTATTTTTTGTCCGTATCTTTGCTGTCTTAATTCATTATTTGCGCGTAATTTTTAATAAATTAAAATTAATCTGGTGTGACGGAGCGCTGTGTTTCTTACTGTGCACTCGCGCTTATCCAAACGGTCCCTTATCTCTAAGGGGTTTACACAAGGGAAGAAGGATCGTTAGGTGGCCATCCAAACGGTCCCTTGTTCTCTTCCAAACGGCTATATGAGTTTGTAGAGTAGAAAATGTGACGATTATTTTTCCAAATTAAATTTAATTTCAAGTATCATCCAAACTGAATTGAGATTAAAATTGGTAAGTAATCACTCAATCATATCTGCATTTAGATTAGTTGGTTTGATTATGGCTTTTAGTGGGATATCACCATTATATATTGGGGTTTAGTGTTGTAATCCTGTATCCGCATTTTTTACTAAATTGTTATATTTTGGGTTGGATTTACTAATTTTAGTCATTTTGAAATTGATTTTTGACGTGTATTCGTGTAGGCAACTCGAAATATTCTTTAAATTATCTGAATTTTAAAAATATTGTTAAAGCTGTTGTCTTTGAATAATCATATTTTAGTTAGTTATATATACTTCTACGCATTATATTTCTCTGATATAATAATTAGATAGGTACAAGTACAATTATTAGTTTTTTGAATATGTTATATGCCGGCCGGCAACCTGGCGGTGTCCTTAAACATGACTGTTTTTTCATATTTTTTTATGATATATAATATATATGATCAAGATTAGTTTATAATTATGAGTTTGAGTTCAAATTCTGTAGTTATTACTGGTTTTCCCATTTTTGAAATATAATTCTTTCATGTTTATTGAGCATTAGTATTTAAAATTACAAACAGTGGCTTTCAATCATTTGAAAATTGGCAATATTTTTTTAAAGAAAGATATCTTGACCAATATTTTGTTTGATATTAAATGTTCAACATTTTCATGAAAGGTTTCACCTAGTTGCTTGACTTGGTATTTGCTAGTTTGATGTTGATGTTTTTCTAAGTTGGAATTGGTCAATGGTTTGTAGTGACCTCTCAATTTTTTCCCAGTGAGATATTTTCTTGAAAAAACATAGGAAGATAATATAAGAAATTCAAACAACCGAAGAATATAAAGAAAATAAGGACAAATAAAAATCAAAGGAAGAAGTTCGTAAAATTAAATTAAACTTTATATTATAGTTAACAAAATTTTAAATATTTGTTTATAAATATATATTCTCTATATATTTGTTATTTAATTTTTTGAGGATTAAATCCATTTATGTACTTAATATCATCTATTTTCTCTCTATATTTACTTATATAAATGGGAGGAGAAAAGTCAATGCTCCATGTCTTAGACACGCTTTAAAGTTACATGATTATGATCAAGGCGAGGGGAGGCATGTGATAACACCGGATATTACGCCTCCAATCCTTAATTAAACTCATTAATAATATTATAGGATACAATTGTAAAAAAAAAAGAGAACTGACAAAATATTTCAAAGTTGACCAAGCATCAATTATCTTCCTGAGGTGCTCCTCTTATCTTGGTTTGTTGTACTTATGTTCTAATCCGGATTAGTCAGATGGTCGATCTTTCGATCTCTCAATTTTGAGATATCGAAATTACTTTCATTTACAAAAAATAATCTATAAAGTTCATAATCTTCATATGTACAAACCACCTGCTCTTAGTTTGATTGAATGGTATATGTAATACAAATTGTTTGAACATAAGCTCAATTAATTAGTATATATCTGCATATGCTGCAAGCTAGTTGTAGTGGTTGGTATATGTTTTTTTCATGGAAGTGCACAAGTTGAGGGTCTAAAAAATCTACCTCTTTGAGCTGCCATTCAACCACCAAATCTACTTTATTTTCATGTCTATGATTGACTTGTAGACGTGTCTGATGAACTGGCTGAGTTGTGGCTTATCTGTCAATCTATCATATTCAAACATGATAGAAAATTCATTTATTGATCTGGGCTCATGAGTTCATTAACATGTGCAAGGACATTCACAGCCAATTCTGTGAGAAGATTGCTCAACCAACTATTGTTTGGATTCGGAAATGAATGAATGCTTATTATGCTTGACCAGTGTTTTATAGTTGGTTTTCGCGTAAAAGTATCTTCTGTTTAAACTTCGGTTCTCTCATAATTGATCAAGGTTGACTTGTACTAGCTCAGTGATGGAATTCTTGTTGTGGAAAGTTTGGATTTATTTACAGCGAAGCAGTTCATGTTATGGGCGGGAAATTCTAACTTGAGACTCGGCTTTTTGTTATTTCCAGGGAGAAGGAAGATGGAGTAAAAGTGGTGAGGGTGGAGAATGTGCATAACCCGTATAGGGATGACAATTCTAATGATAGATTCAAGCTGACCATGAACAAGCTCTATGCTTGGAGTTTAGTTGATTATGATCGAGTCGTTATGCTTGACGCGGATAACCTTTTTCTCCAAAAGACCGATGAACTATTCCAATGTGGCCAGTTCTGTGCAGCTTTCATCAACCCTTGCATTTTCCATACTGGTCTCTTTGTCTTGCAGGTGAACTCTCGTTTGTATAGGAGTGTCGTTTGGTAGTGATCGGAAATGGTTGTATAATGTGTTTTATGTTACATTGCAGCCGTCTAATGAAGTTTTCAAGGACATGCTTCATGAGCTAGAGGTTGGGAGACCAAACTCCGACGGGGCAGATCAGGGTTTTATTGGAGGTTATTTCCCCGATTTGTTGGATATGCCTATGTTTCATCCTCCTGCAAACAACACTAAGCTTGATGGCAAATTCCGGCTTCCTCTTGGCTACCAAATGGATGCTTCTTACTTCTGTAAGTGTAATTAGAATCCGACAGTGATCCGTCTTCTTTAATGTGCATCGTCATATGTTTCTCATTTTCTGTTTTGCTTACTTTGCAGATCTGAAACTCCGATGGAACGTTCCTTGCGGGCCAAACAGCGTCATCACTTTTCCTAGCGCGGTGTACATGAAGCCTTGGTACTGGTGGTCATGGCCTGTTCTTCCTCTTGGCTTGGAATGGCATGAACGCCGCCTAAAGACCGTGGGGTAAGATTAAAACCATTCAAACACTTTACCAAATGTGAACAATACACATACTGTTTATATCACATTTGTTCAAATACTACACAGTTTAATTTTAAAACCCAATGCTATATAGTCAGTACTGAATTGGGGTGTTATACGAGCCAAACGAGTCAAGCAGTGGCATGTTCAAGCTCTGCTCGTTTATAAACGAGCCGAGCTTTTAGCGAGCCGAGTAGCTTGCCTAAAATAATGCTCATGCAGTGTTAGTTTAGCCAAACGAGCCGAGCTTTACCTGAACGAGTCGAGCATTGATATGCTCAAGCTCAGCTCGTTTATAAACAAGCCGAGTTCCGAGCCGAGCTTCTGACGAGCCGAACGCGAGCCGAGTAGCTTGTCTCATGTAACAACATTAGTACTAAATCTAAAATGTCATTTCTGATGTAATAGGTACGGAGCAGAGATGCCAATGGTGATGATCCAGGCAGTGATCTACCTCGGAATCATAGCCATCACGCGTTTAGCTCGTCCTAGCCTCTCCAAGCTCTGTTACAGGCGTTCAGACAGGAGCATATCTATGTACCATGCAAGTCTCAAGGTGTTAGCTGTGTTCTCCATTCTTGCAGCCTATGTCGTACCTTTCTTCTTGATCCCGAGAACCATCCATCCTCTTGTAGGTTGGAGTGTCTACCTGCTCGGTTCCTTTGCGCTTTGCTGCATTGCAATTAACGCCTTTCTTCTCCCGGTGTTGGCTGTGCTTACTCCATGGTTGGGATTTTTCGGGGCCTTATTGGTCATGGCATTCCCATGGTACAGTGACGGGATTCAAAGGGCATTGGTGGTTTTTGGTTACGCGTTTTGTGCTGCTCCTTCTCTTTGGATAGCGTCTACACGAGTGTTTGCGTGCTTACAAGTGTCCCTCGAGAGAGAGGCTTTCTTGCCAAGTAGGCTAACGGAGATCCCACAGGCTCCAAGTTTCAACAAGCTGTATTAGAAGTGTTGTTCTTCTCATGGGTTCTTGCTTTTTGCTGCATTGCATATAGCCAAAATGATCATTAGGGGATAACACAAGGGATGATTTTGTATTTGGCCTTGTTCTTGCAAAGCTGTTTGTTAATCATGTGAGAGGGCTGGGAAGAGAAAAAGGAAAGAAATTCAAAGGGGTAAGGGAGGTAGCTTGGTTTTGAAAGGAGATCAAAGTTGGATTGTAAAACATCACTTGATGTATAAAATTGATAGGGGGTTGTTCCCAAAAACACTCCCTTTGTACTTACAATGAAAGTTCTCCTTGTTCAAAATATGGCGAAATGTAAAAACAATAGATAAACTTATCAAAATTTAGATGCTAAAACGACAATTGTGCTTGACTGGAAGGCCGAGTAGCGACAGTGATGGGTGGATGAAGCACTTTCATCACCCATCTTTTATCAAGATATTCTAGGTATACTGGGTTGTCAATGGGTGTAAGACTTTCACCCATCCTCCGCCCATCACCCAGACTTTACAAGGTTTCAAGTTGGTTATCCATCGGGTGCAAGTAAAGTTTTCAAAATAATCCAAAATGTAATCATCCAATAATAATACTAACTTAGTAACTTGTATTCAATAAATCACAAAGGTTGCTAACCTCCCAAACATATGAGGAAACCATCCCAAATACCAAAAGGATTATAACCTACAATCTGCATCTACTCTAGATGAGCAAGAAGTACAACACAATTTTGTTGCTCTAAGCTTCCAATACTTTAAACAAAAGCTCTTCTACAGCAACTTGCCATACATTACACTCCTATGCATTCATGTATATAATTCACAAAATAACAATGGTTTCACCTCTATCCTTCTAAAAAAGGAGTTAATACCATAACTACACACCTTAGGCTTACCAGAAGAACCTTATACATTACCATTTTTGTGCAAAGCATCTTTTGATTGGAGCACTTCATCTACACAATCCAGTCCTCCATTGAAGTAATGTCTCCAGATTCATCATCAGATTTCGCAACCAACTTCCTTTGCTTCAAGTTCATGTTATAGTGCATAAATGCCAGATCGCTTAGTTGCTGCTGTTCTGCATGATTTTTACCATTGTTATTTAGAAGCTTTTCTGCCATATCTTTCTTCAATCCATATGCTTCAGCGCCATTGCAGCTCTGACTCAGAACTCGAATAGCTAGATCTTGCAACTCGGGGCAGTGGCCTCCAAAAGACGACCACCATGCAGCTGCAGACATTTTTGTCGAAAATGCTAAACGTTATAGGAAAGAACTAACTGCTACTAATAATTACAGATGAATACTAATATGACAATTATTTTTGAACAAGAACTGAAAGCTAAAAAGAGAATTATTTTCATAAGGAAGGAGTATATACCAGGAGGCATACTAATATGTTTGTCTTTCTCAGTCCCCCTTTGGAAATCACCTTTACAACGCCGGTAGATTTCAATTTGCTTAGTGATTAAGTCTTGGATGTGTTTATCTTCCACCATCTTCACAATGGTGGCCAGCAAACCACCAGCAACTTCAGAATCAGGACAGAAATCTGTATCATACATGAACCTCGGGTTTAAGAAATAACCAGCAGCATGATTATGGCTATGGAGGACATTGTTCCATATATCATCTATTATGCCCCAGTAAGGCCTGTATTTAGCTTCTTTTTCCCCAAGTTCCGTAGCAATTGTTTCCTTGACTTGATCCATGGTCTCGTATATAAATCCTACGTACGGATCACCATCTCCATTAATCAAGAATATTAGCTTCACTAATGGAATTGTGGCTCTGACAACAGTGGTGATCTTATCCCAGAAAACTTTATCATTCAGTAAAGCAGCAACTCGTTTTCCTTCATATTTTGATGCCCATGAAGAGAGTTTCCACTCCGAAGAAGAAACCAAAATTTCCAAATTCTCCTTTTCTATTAGGATATTCTCCAGTGTCAAAAAAGGCATGGCAGCCTTGAACTTAGACGGTTTGACGAGATCAAACCTGGGAGTATCGCTTCTTACTGACTCCAAATCATCTGCATGGCTGTAAATGAATTTCGTTACTGTCTTCGCCTTACCTAAGACCTCTTTAACAGAACTTAACAGTCCAATCTTCTCTAACATCAGTGCTACACAGTGGCTAGCACTAACAGTCCAAAATATTGACCTGTGCTTCTCCATTAGATACTCACCTACAGCATTCATAAATTTTGATGCGGTATGGGCAATAATTTGAATAACATTCTGAACCCCAACTTCTGCTAGGACACCTTCAAGTAAAAGGATAAATCCTTCAACATTATCTACCAAAGATGAAATATCAAAGGGCTGAATATAAACTGCTCCTAAAGGGCAATCTACAACAACAATCAGCAGGTTCCGACCTCTACCATCAACCCATCCATCAAGCACAATGCTACATCCAGTCCTTGGCCAAGAAGCTTTTATAGCCTGCACATGGGTTTTTGTCTCCTTTAGCTCATCGGAGAATATCCAACCCTTGAGCTCTTGGATGCTAGGGAATTGGCATGTACAATCACTACTATTTGACACAACTTCTATCATCTTTCTGAAACTATAAGATTTTGTAGCATTAAAATCAATGCCATTCTCAATCAGAAATCTACCAATCCACCTCTTAGTCATCAGAGATGATGACTGACGATATTCTCTGACAGAAAACCTTTTTTGTGCAGCAGATCCGTCATGCAACGTTGAAGATGATGCTATTGAATTAGTTATATTCCCAGAGCAGCTGGATTGTACACGTTTTGCATCCTTTGGTCTATCAACTTGGGGACCTTCATCCTTCACACGCTTACGGCTATTCCCATTTGAGTTCGGAATCGGATCTGTAGGACAATCTGCCTTGATAAAGTTTTCATCTTTGTGTTTTAGATTTCTGTCCTCTACTATATGTATCCCACTTCTAAACAGTTCTTTCACATTGGAAGGAGCACCTTGACAATTGAGGGTGTTCCCTTTTATTTTGCCCAGGTGAAGCTGCAGGTGGTCAAACCCTGGAACCACAGTTCCACAGTAGTTGCACTGGACTCTTTCATCCAAACTATCGAGGGCCATACCATGTTTATAAGCTTCTTGCCTAAGGGCTCCATCCCCTTCCATCTTAGGCATATCTAACAGAAGTATGCGAAAACACAACATAATAAGAATAAAACACAATGACAAATAGTAGGAAACATATGACAGCAATTGCAATACACACTGAAAGATTATAAATACTAACTTTGATGCATACCAACGAAAGATCAGAACAATCTTGAAATTGATAAAGCTTTTCAGGATCCCATTAGAAATTCACGAAAGCATGTTTGATTGAACATGAAGAAACAAGTAAAGTTTTTCAAAAGTTTCAGTAATACATGAAGAATTCACCTAACATAGTATCACCCAAAGCCATAGTGACGTGATCCAAGCGTGATGCAAGATCAAAATGACCAAACCTAACGAACTATCACATCTACTAAATTCTACAAGCTCAAGGACGTCTTTGTCACACAGAGTCAAGTCAAGGTGGATAGACATCATAGTCAACTGAGATCATGCTTGTTAGGCATCATAGAACCGCCTTAAGTCGGGGTTTTTATCACAAAACGGGAGAGAGAAACAGGAGAGGGTGACTTTTTAGTTTTTACAATAACTAAAAATTGGGTAATTTCTTGAAAAACATAAATGAGTGACTTTATGAATGTTTGAAGTATTCTTTGAAAAAAATAAACATGTTTTTTTTTTAAAAAAAGGTATAACAAAATTGCAAATGTTAAACAATAAAATACATGGGTTTGTTTATTGAGGTTTTCCTACATAAAACGCAATCTTTAAAAAGGTCATGACTAGTCTTTTTGGGCCATTAATTGTATTTAACAGGAAGTGGAATTTGAAGCTGTAAAGACGTAAAATGTTAGAATCTTACAATTCAAATCACAATTTTATGGATCTATGATTTAGATACCATCTTAATGCATACCAAATTACTGAACCAATTAGGAAAGATACCCTAACCATGATTTTAATAACGTTGGGTTGAGGTTTGTGATTTTGCTAGATACTAATTTGTCTAATTTTGAGTTTTGTGTCACTGCTGGCCATGCCATATCCGGGGTGGGCACTCACGGCTGGGCTTGCGATGGCTTTGCTTGGCCTTGAGCTGCAATGGCTCCATGGGCAGGTGGCTCCTCTAGCTCATTAGTGAGTAGCATCAAGGCCGTGTGTTTTTTGAGCTTGTCTCATGGCTAGGCATCCCACCCGACTGGCTCCCCCCGATGGCCACTACGGCATCATCGGGTGTGTCTAGCTCGTCTCCCTGGATTGGTTGTCCTGTTAGTCGTTGGGAGTGGTAGGGCAGTTGTTGAGATGTTGGTATCACATATACCTCCCATAGCTACAGCGATGCCCGATATTATCGACACCAAACGGGACCTAAACATTTCCGTTTCAGCAATTCTTGTGCCCGCACTACTTTAAGAATATAATCATCATTTAGTCAGTCATCACACAGAATCAAGTGTAAACGGGGGAGAGATGAAGGTTACAGGTAATCCCTAGCTCGATAGGAGAATGGAGGTGGTGCTAACATCAGAGCCCTAAAAACAAACATCGTTCATAACTCATCGATCAGCAAATGTTTGAGGCCAAATTGAACACTGTTTCAAATGTTGCTCCTGTTTTTACCAAATCAATGCATTCAAAGAGGCCGCACAGATACAAGAAAAAAGAAACCTAATTTCACTGACACGGAAGACTCAAAGCAATCAAACATGAATTACACACCTTAATGTCTCAATTGAGGAGTAAAATCATCAAAGGAAACGAGGGGTTTCAATTTAAGAAATGCAAGACTTACAAGCAGCATTCAAATTTGTAACGTAGCAACAGTACTGAAAGCGAGATGTAGAAGAAGAACTAACCAGAGGATCAGCTGAAACGCAGATTCACCACGGGATCTTCTTCCCCAACCAGAATTCTTCGTCTGCTGAATAGGGTTTTTGGGTTTTCTGTGTTTGTTGTTTATTCATCTGCTACTGCGAGAAGCATGAACTTCCCGTGATGCGGATAAAGCAGTCTCACTTCAGGTTGCGTCTTATACGTCTATACGCGAATGCTAAACCCTCTAATTCGCGGTTTTTAAACGGCAGTTTTCGCAAAACCGCCCTATTTAAGGGCGTATTTTTATTTTTGTTGCTCCGTAATTTTTTAAATTACAAAAACACATCAACTATATAAACATATTTTTTTAATCGCCAATGAATTATATTGTGTTTCATAAAAAACACCTTATTCCCTCTTTATACTTAGAAAGAATGTGCACGAAGGGTTAAATAATCAATTTATGTTTAAAAAGTGATTTTCTGATTTTTTGAAAATGATTATGGTTAGCATCAACTTAAGACTTGATGGGCGTTGAGCCGTTGATCATAAGAAATATCGTATCTAGTAATAATAAAGCATGTATGAGAACACATGCGCGTTGGGTTCGAATCCAACACATAAGCCCAATGAGGTTTCATCCTAAATCAATTGACAATAGTAGGAGGAGTTCATCAACCTGATATACTAGGCCCGTCATTCATTTGTTATTGCCGTGAGTATATTTAATCTTCCACACATCCCCTCAAGTGCATCCGTCAACACTTGACGACATGCCTTAATGCCAGATAGCCTAATTGGACAAGATAATCATAGCCCAAAGTTCATCAGTAAATGCCGTAAGGCCGACAAACCCAATAAGGCAAGATACGATATAAAAAAATTTGGATACTATGTGAGATTCCGACGAGTCAAGTATAAGTATATAATGTGTAGGTTTTGTTGCACACATCCGAACATACATGCGTGTTAGGGTTGAGCCCAACACATAAGTCCAATGAGGTTTTATTCTTAAACCAACTAGCTAGTTTATAGCCCGTGCCTTGTACGAGTATTTGTTAATAAATGATTTCAAACTTGTGTATGCTAATGATATAAATAAAAAAAATACCGTCAACGTATATAATGGTTCGATATAAATATATATTTTAAAAATATCATTTTTATTGCAATAATATAGATATCAATAAAATTTTATGATATAATGAACCGATAACATAAAACTACTAATCTATCACGCTATTTGATTGTGTTGAACCCTTGAAAACCGAATGATCATGAGAACACATTAAGGAGACACAATAAAATTTAAAAAAAATCCAAGATGAAACGATTGAAAATTTACATGGGATAACGAAAATGAATTTGATTATAGAAACGTAAAAATTGATGAATCTACCACGATTAGGTTATATATATATATATATATATATATATATATATATATATATATATATATATATATATATATATATATATATATATATATATATATTCTTCCTAAGGATTTTCTATGCTCTCTTTCTTATACTTGTAGTTGTTATGACAAATAAATCGTCTTTTTCTCACAATTATTCCAAAACATAACCTGATACTTACTGATTTTTATTGTACTTTTTACATTTCTCTTAGCATTGTTTTCACAGCTAAAAATTAAATTCGTCAACAAATATTACCATCACTTTGCAATATTAAAATCTAAGAAAAGGTAAATGAAAGAAAAACATGTATATGTTAAGTTTATTAAAAAAAATACTATATTACTTTTTAAAGTTTTCATCGACCTTTGAATACCAGTTTAGAATAACATAATAAATATATTCTTGGCTTAATACCACGTGCCTAATGTACTTCAAAATCTCGAATAATTCATGATAAGTAGATCATATGATACTGTATTTTATTATAAAATTTCTATCATAGACAATTAAATGATATTTTATTTAAACATTTTGTTACAAGTTTTTGTATAAGGTCAAACAAATCAAGTAGCTTTCAACTTAAATTATCTTAATCAATTTTAAGATAAGGTTAACATAATATACTCCACTTTTTACTCTACAATCTATCACATGTACTAATACTTATATCTTAAGTTAAAAAAGGTTATTTTGACCTTTTATACCCTTCGAATCATATTATATATTCATTCAAAAGACCCTATTATATTTCTAGACTAATTCAATCGTACGCGTACCGAATAGGGTGGTGCAAAATTGACCCGGACCGGAAAACCGGACCGGTTTTTCCCGTCCAGGATTTTAAGAAATTCCGATCCCAATCCAATTCTGGTCCGAAATTTATTTATTTATATATATATTTTTTATTAATTTAAATTTATATATATTTACAAACCATATATATTTTGTATATATTTAATAAAAAATATATACTTTTTGATTTTTTAAATTTTCAAAAAATATATATTTTAAAATTTATTCCGGTCCGGTCCCGTCCAAGTTTTTGAAAATTCCGAGCCACCGGTCCGGACCGGGACCAGAAATTCCTCCGCTACGGACCAGATGCACAGCCCTAATACCGAAGGTTCAATTCGTTAGGAATTTGTAAGAGAAAAACACTGAATATATCCCAAACTAATTCCTTGCCTTGAAAGTCCAAAGCAAATGATTTTTTTCTCTCCCTGTAATATATCTCCATAATTACTTGCTAGTTACAGAGAAACAAAAATCAGATAGAAAGAAGATTACAAGCTTAAGAAAAGATAAGAAAATCATGAGCGCCTGAAAAACAATTCAAGCACACAATACAACACAACTGCTAAGCTATGCCTCACATTCACAGTGGTTAGAAAACAAAGAAATCTACAAGCCCCGGGCAGGGACGTGAGCAGGGACGTGAGCGGAAAAACGACAGGGAACTTCTGCTCTACGAAACCGAAGATCAAGGAAAAAACCTGAACTAAATACTCATTTTTTTCTGGCATTTCTCTTTTTTTTTCTTCGGTTTGCTGAAAATGTAGTTTTAAATAAACAAAAATTCGTTGAAGTTTTCCCTTTGTCATTAAGTTGCTAGCTCGTCGACCTCAGAATGGAAAACAAAGCTCGGAAACGTTGTCGTTATATCCCTGCATTACGTTATAGCCCAATTGTTAAGTAACGAATTCGTTGATGCTTAAAAATGGTGTGTTGATGTGATTTTAGGTTACAATTGTAGCGTACCTTAGGTAAGGGAGGGTCATTATCTTCAACAATGAAGGGTTTCTACCTACGAATTGTCGCCATTCGGATCTGTCGATCTTTCCATCTTGATTTGTGTCTGCATCTTGGAACGTCTACAGAAAATGGTAATGTGAGTTAGCCTCGTCAGTCAGTAAACAAGTTGGCATTTCTCTTTAATCATACCATGTAATTTACGATAACATTGTAAAGAAGACCCACCTTATCGAGTATGATCTCTATTGTTTCATCAGACAACTTCATGTCGGACTCGGACAAAAGGGCAACTAACATTTGCTTGACCTGCAAAATTATACATGCATGAATTACTACTAGTTATCAAATAATTTGCAGGATGGCATAAACAAGCAAGGAAAATAGAATACCTCGTGCCGTTCAATAAAGCCAGTGCCATCCAAATCATAGAGCTTAAAAATGACTGTGATATGTAAGAAAACCCGTAAGTTCGATGAATCAGATTGCTGTTCAGAAGTTCAATAATGAAGTTGGAGGAAAACAATGAAATATGACAGATAAGATAACTCACAGTCAATCTTGTCTTCTTGTGATACACTCGGATGGAAAACGTTGAGCGATTTTACAAAGTCACCAAAGTCAATGAACCCCTTTTGCTTGACATCAAACAAATCAAAGATCTGCATTGTAAGCCTTTCATGTCAAGCACATGCAAATCTCAAGTTTAGTGCCAATTGAAATCTGTAATATCTACCGGCTTTCAGTTGGAACATAAACACATCCATGGACTGAAAAATATTAAAGCTATAAGAAAGTTCACGAGAAACATACCCGATTGGCAAAAAGATTTTCCTTCTTTTTGTTCTTGAATAATGCCAATTGAAATTCTTCCTGTCAATAAAGGTGCAGAAAAAACACTAAGTGAAGAATGAAAACGATCACCATGCTCGATTGTTTCAAATAATTAGTTTACATCAAATGCACTTTATTACTTCAATCAGATCATGTAACATCCAGTTTCTTATACCGGATAGGAACACAGATAATCTGGAATTGATAACGGAACACTACACTCGAGTAGGCTTATTTAAGAAGACAAATCACAGAGAAAAGCAAAAGATTGAATACCTTGCTTATCAACCCATCATCAATCACTGAGCCACTAATACTTTTGAACAGCTCAAATAATGCTTCAACCTCACTTACGCTAACTGTGATAAACAAACACAATAGACAGATGAAAAAACAACACCGAGCAAGCAAAGAGTCTGGCATCCATCAATACAAATAATTGGGAACTTACAAGCTGTTTGTGATGCAAGAGACACAGGGTCTTCACATCCACGAAACTGTTTTCGTGCAGTTGAGGAAAAGCAACCCATTTTTGGAGGAAGAAGCTCACCACTACTCTAGACTGCCGCCTAATGATCCACCATAACACATCATCAGTTAACTTCAAACTCCAAAATTCAAATCATCATCATCATCACCAATTGAACAACTATGAATCAGGGATTCAAATAGAATTTGCAATCACTACCTGATTTCTGAGATAAGAGACAAGCTAAATTGAATAACTAGGAATCAAACAATAACCCAATTCAAAGAACTCAAAAGGAATTCTCCTCAATTTTCGAACAGTAATTTCATGAAGCAAACCCTAGCTCAGGAGAAGTAAAATCCCCAAAATTCATAATCGTACATCACAAGAAAAGAATTAATAAACCCACATCTATCATTAGCTGGTATTGTCGCCCGTGACCACACAAACAACCGACCTTAAAAAACTCCATCACCAAACTATTAAGCAAATTACCAATATTTTAATCCCAAACAAGAAGTCGATACTCATTTTCTGTTTTAATAATCCCAACTCAAGAGACATACAGAATCCTCAAACCAAAAGCGAATTAAAAAAACCAAAATGCATGATTGCACATAAATCTTATAAACACAAACAAAACCCACAAATCTACGAGCATACCCAGATGGTGGAGAACCCTCCGCCGGCGATGTTCGGCGCGACGACGCCTGCCCGGAGCGAGAGAGAGAAATTTGTGTGGAATGTTGAAAGTGTTGGATTTGTAGGCAGAAAAGAAGAATGAGGGGAAAGATATTTATTGGATATCGAAAAAGCTAAAAGAAGGTAATATGCTATAAACGTAACAGTGATCTAGTGATGAAAGGGAAGATCGGACGGTTGAGGAAAGAGAGGGGAGGCGGAGAAATTCACGCCGATGTGTCTATGTCCAACGGCTGAGAGAATATGCCGATGTTGAATATTTGAAGAGGAAATCTTTTTTACATTTGATTTCTTTCGTTGTCTTTGTTGTCTGCGTTTCGAATTGAGTACTTTTCTTTATAGAGAGAGAGGTGGCGCATGGTGAGTCTTACGCGTGTGACGCGTGTCTGCGTCTACTTCTTCAGGCGCGTGGAGCTAGGGATTGGCTATGAGTTCGGTTAGTCAATTAAAAAACTGAACTCAACAGTGACGTCACATGACTTTTATATTGTATAACAAAAAGTGAAAAACACATTCAAGTTTAATAATAAAAAAGCAAAAATTATCCAACGTAATAAATAAAGACCGAGAAACTTGACTCTAGGTTAACTTCATCGGTTTTGTTAGACGAAATCACGGCGGAGAGTTTATCAATTCGTTGCAAAAAAGATTAATTTTAAGGTAATAAAAGAGGAAATATATACTCTAAAAACGGGCTTGTAAAAAGGTATCAAAATGAATATAAAAAATATTGAAATTGAGAGCGATAATTTGTGTGCCTTTGTAAGTTTTTTTGGGGTTGTCCTTAGAATATCGAGATGATTATGTGTAACGTTAGACTCAATCTTTGTTTTTTTGACAAAGTCAAAATTCAGTATGTTTTAAGATAAATTAATTGTGTTCCTCACCGGTTGACCAATGTGGGAATCTCGACACCCCAACACTAATTATTCTGATGATCCCAAACTTTTGTGTTCTCGTTCGCAATGATGTTTTAGGTTGACCTACCACCAAGAAGTAGACCAACCTAGCCGCTTTCCGTTATCAAAAAATAATGATAATAAAGAACCAATTTTATAACTAGTTTGTTTGAATATTTAAATTTGAAATCTAACCATCAGTGAGAGAAAATATTAGTCAAGAAATAAAAAGAATAAATTTGTTTAACCATATTTTATAATTATGATAAATTAGGTTAAGACTTTTGTTTTTAAGTAAGTTAGTGAATTTTGTAGCCATTTGTTATAATTTGAAATTATTACTTTATTTAGGGTTGTGCATCCGGTCCGGACTGGAATCTTCAGAACCTTGGATCAGGACCGGACTGGATTCAGACCGTTTCGGTAGCGGTCCGGTCCATTCAGATATGAAATTATATATATATATATAAATTTTTTGAGAGAGAGAATCATATAAGAACAAAATATGCCATAGGGAGTAGGAATCTCTACTAGTCATATAAGAATAAAACCTGTTTCGGTAGCGATTCCGGTCCGCGTGATTGTATAATGTTTATTATAAGTCTAGAAGGATAATATTGTTTTTATATATGTTTCCATATTTACAAATAAGAGAGTATCTTTTTATATTTATGAATTACGACTAACAATCAAAATATATGAAAATATTTATCAAATAACCAAATTAGTGTCGATCGTTAATATATGAGTAAAATTTTCAAATAATGATCAATATTTATAACTAATGATCAAAATGTCTATTTGTTGACCAAAAATAACGATTGATTTTTATAAGTAGGGAGTATGAAATCCTATCATCCGTCAGATCAAATATTGAACGTCTACGATTGAATGACCATATTAAGCTTCAATAGACGAGTTTCATAGAATTGTTCAAATTGTGATCACTAGCGTATGATACAACGTTATACAAAAAACAATATATATTATTTTTGGGTGAACAAAATCTTCAAATCGTAAAAAAAAAAAAAAAAATTCTTATTGATAATAATATTCAATACCGAACGTGAATGCTCCCAAGTTTCTTATGTTTCTTTTCGGACTATTAAAAATTGTGATTAACGATCGATTTTTTCTCCTTTTCATTTTTTAAAAATTAACAACAGTTAATTAATTGTGAATAACGGTATTTTATTTTTTTTCTTTTCTTTTATGACTGTTAATAGTCGATTAACGATCGTTAATCAATGGTTAAACAAGTTTTCCCGAAGGTTAAATAGGTTTTTATGTAAAAAAAAAATTAACGATTGTTACTTTGATTTGTTTGATTTAAGTAGATAAAGAGATGAAACGAACATAAAAATTGAATATAGTTTGATTTGTTAACATAATCAATAAATTATTATAATCTATTATAAGCAATTCAATATATTCATGAATGACGACTAATTCACAATAAAACATATATAATGTCTAACGTTTATACATATTAATTCTACAATTAATAGATGTTTGTACTCCATACTCTAAAAAAGGTTTTTACATGATCCTAACTCTCTCTATATATATAAAAACTAAATAATAATAATTAAAATATAATAATAATAATAATAAATATTTTTTAAATCTGTACAAACAGAATATATCAATATATTAGATTAAATCTAAGAAAATTAATATTCCGGTCAGCCGGTCTTTTTTGGTTCGGAACTGAAATTCCAAAAACAATAGACCTAGATTGAACCGGTTTTTCCAATTCAATCCGAGCTTCCGGTCCAATTTGAATTTCCGACCCGATCTTAATTTTAGATCCATTTTAGATTTTCGATCCAGGTCAAATTTACCGACCCTAAATTTAGTGCATTATGGTTTCCCTAGGCCTCGATATGCCTAGCCCCTAGATGAAAGTTTTTGAATAATTAAGTAACGTGCAATTTCAAGCTTAATAATTAGGTCGACATGAGATTTGGCATTATTCTGATTTTGCTGACATTTTTTAAATGAACAAATATCTTTTAAATTTATGGATTTATAATAGTTATATTAGTATCCATTTGATCTGTAATGGTTTAAAAGCTTTTATAATATTTATAAATATGTTAAATTTACGAGAAAAATGGGACAATAAGGTTCTTTATGTTAACAAAAATAAAATAGGTCTCTTTATTTTTCAAATTAAAATTAAAGATAAAATGGCAGGATTAAAATCGTAAACATGCATTAATGAGGGTGACAGTTTTAGTAAATTGGAACAGGATCATAATTAGAAAAAATAAAAGATATTCTATATTCACAAAAGGGAGGAAAATCCTGCTAGTATCTCTCCTCCGTCAAACTGTTGTTTCCTCCTTCAGTGACGATTTAAGGCGATTGTTGACGACGGCTGTTTCGGTAGCTTCTTCCATAATCTTCTTCCTTCTTCGGTCGACTTCCCCCTTATTCCGGCGATTCACAACTGTTTTTCCGGTCGACTTCCCCCTTCCTTCTTCCCGTCGACTTCCCCCTTGTTCACTGACGTTATAAATACACAACATATGTAGGTTAGTACACAATTAAATTTATAAATACACAAACACATAAACAACATATACACAACACATTGTGATTACACATGTCGTCTTTATGTATGTATTAAACAATTTCATTAATACACAAGCACAATTTATACACCATTAATGTATTTGTTCGAACCTTTTCATGATTACATATATTTGTCTTAATTCCACAATTACACAATTTCATAAACAAATTCTTAAATACACATGTGTGATTACATATTCCTTTTTCATTTATGTATTACGCAATATATCTTGATACACAAGCAATAGGTAAACACCAACTCAATATTTGGTTGAATCCGTTTATGATTACACAAATTTGTTTTTAATTTGTCAATTACACTATTTAATAAGTACACAACTATAAATACACAATATTACAAGTCGAATATGTTTATGATTACACATATTTGTGTTTAACCTTCTCAGCTATTACACAATTTAACTCAATATGTACACAAACTACGTGAAATTGAAGCTAATGAATACTAACAATAACGGCCTACGTTAATCCTCCCTTTTTAGATTTATTTTTGAAATCTTCAGATCGTGATAATTGATTTTGGGCAGTATCCATATATAATGAGAGAGAAAGGGCAGAATTGTCACAATCTCATATATTCTCCTATTTAATCTTTTTCTAAAAATTTTGGGACATACTTTGTGTGCACAATTAATTATGGGTCTTATAACTACACAAGTTTATGAAAATTGCTTACTTACCCATTTACTCCTAAATTTATTACTTGTAAGCAAATACTAAAAGAACGACATTGACACAATTATTAAAAAAATATTAAACACTTCAATTTCATAAAATTTTCCAGTTTTACACTTACGCAGTATTAAATATTCACCGTCCTTTCTTTTTTCTGAAAATGAAAAGTAGTTAAATTGACATTCCTCCTCGGAGTAATTCATCTTAAAGCATTCTTGAGGTTGATAAGACGTGTTTGAGATCGTCACAAATATTGGTGTGGGGTGTTGAGATTCTCAAATCGGTCAATCCGTTAACAACATAATGATTTCCTTAAAGATGTGCCTAATCTAGACTTCGTCAACGAAGCGAATATCTAGTTTGGATTCGGATATAATAATCTCTATCTCCCACAAACAATTCCAAATACCTTGGAGTGTCTTGATGACACACAAATTGTGACATTCGATTTTGATATTTTTTGTTTGAAATCTAATAGCTTAGACCTGGGCAAACGAGGACAAGCCCGCTCGCCCGAGAAAATGGGCGGGTATGACGCATAAGGTAGGGCCGAACGGGCCGCAAAGCCCGTCGGGCGTGTATGGCCAATGGTGTAGGCCCGTCGCGGGCTACTAAGTTCGGCCCGAAAGCCCGTTTTATTTATTTTTAAATTTAAATATAAAAATATATATATGCGAATAGTAGGAATCGAACCCGATACCTCAAGATAAGGTTCAAATGATCACGACCATTGACCTACTTTGAATTATGTATTATAATTTTATTTATTTTATATTTAATATGTATTATTTTTTCAAGAAAGAAATATATATAAAAACGGGGCCAGCCCGCTCCGGACGGGTACGGACAAAACCTCAGACCGAAGTCTAGACTCGACCCGAGTCCGGCCCGTAACAACAGATAAATGAATATCAAATATGAATAATTCTCACAATAGTTAGAAATTATACGGTTTATTTGATGCCAAATGAATATCAAATATGAATAATTCTCACAATAAATACAAGAATACATTAAGGAAAACCCAAATCCACGTATTCATTTATCAAAACCCAAATCCACAAATAAACATAAAAAAAATTAATTAAAATTACCACACAAATTACGGGTATTACACTAGTTAATATATTATAAGGTTTGCAGGTATCCAACTCGTAGCCTGGTCCTTTGCCTAACCTACTATTTGTTTTCAACGCTGCAAAACCTTTTGATATCCAATGATAAAACCAACCAAAATGTTTAGATAATATAATTAAAGTTATTAAATTCGATCAACATATTTTGTGTTGATAAGTTACGAGTATTACACTAGTTAATATATTTGTATTCTCATTTTCGATTACATGATATCAATATCACACGGATTATAAATATTTTAAAATTGTATAATACAATCTCTAATTATAAAAATGAGAAATTAATAGATGCTTGACGAGTTGATATCATATAAAAAGGGATCCATCTAGATTTTGTGTTGATAAGGCAATGAAGAAAATGTGGGAGCCATACATTCTTATAAATTCGAATTGTAGATGGCCAATTTGTCAAAAAATGACATGCTGTTGTGTCAAGTATTTCTACGATCATCATAAATGTTAAGTATAAAGTATAATATCTATATTTTTTGTCAACTATCATATACATGCATTATCCAAAAATATATATTATCATATATGTTATCTGAGACTAGGTTTCAAAGAAAAAGTACGTTTATATCATAAGGGGGTTAATTCATTATTTTGGTCATTCATTATTATACTATTATATATAGTTTCATAAATAATTATGGCAAAAGGCCAAAATTTGAAGAAAAAACTAGCAATAAATTACAATATTCAAATAGAGCCCATTGATGGATAATTGGTGGACAAAATGCATATATTCGTTATCAAATGTTTATTTAATATATTAAGAATATTCTTTTTGTATAACAAGTGAATAACTGATATTCTTATTTTTTATTTTTCGATAAATGTAAATTCATAGAAAAAGAAAGAGAGTATAACCTAGTCCGTTAAGACCCGGTTATACTACAATAACATAGTTTATGTACATGCCTGCCACCTGAGGTCCATGACCAACACATCATTCATAGTACTCCAAGGAGGCTTGCAATCCTCCTAGACATACTGAATATACTAAAACTGAAACATATGAAAATACAACCACACTAGCAAAGACCAATGATACTCATCCACCTTCGGCAAAGCCTAAGCAAAAAGAGCCAATTACAGGCCACACGAGTGCCCAAATCTTGGGGTAATAGTCAATCCACCTTCGGCAAAGCCATCAACAGACACAAGTCAAACCCAATACACATATCATAAGCAAATACATCAAAGTATGGAGCAAAATACAACTCCGGTGTAAACCAACTAAAGATGAATCCTCCTCTAACACCTGCAGGAAAAAGCCTAATGCAACAATGTATAGACCTGGGTCTGTATCAATCTCACGAGGATATCGATCAGTATTCTATTTTGGTCAAACACCAAGGCAACTCTAGAATACCAAAGGTAGTAGACCATAACAAAAAATGCGTATATCTTGGATCTACTCATCTAGCTCCTATCATGAACAATATGTGTCAGCCAAACTAGTACCTATACTCTAGTGGTGATATCTCCCGGAATCTCAAAATCAGCACCAACTTGTCTCCAAACCTCCTGTGCATATGTGCAACCAAAAATCAAGTGGTCATGAGACTCACTCTCATTCGTGCACCAACCACACGTGGAATCAATACCGAGAAAATGTAACCTATCTCTAGTAGATAACCGAACAATAATCGCCATCCATATCATAAAACAATGCTTGGGCGTGTTGTCCGGATCCCAAACAACTCTAAACCTATCCACCTCCTCATCCCGCCGCAGACGAAGCATCTTGTAGGCCTCAGTCGCACAAAATCTCCTCCTTTCCCTGACAGCATGAATCAAGTATCTCCTTCGGGGGTTCTCCTCATTAATAAGGTTAACCATCTCATCTCTCGCGTTGATCAGTGCCTTCACCAAAGGAGAATCCCGAGGGGTGGTAATCCACAACTCGACCTCCGTGGTATATAAGTATCTATGGTGGATCCATCGAATCTAGAAATTGTCACGTTGTGCATGAATGTGCCAATAATACTTACACATAAATGCAACATGTCAAGTCTTAAGATCCAAAAGCCCCACATCTCCTTCATCTTTGGCAAACAAACGCTAGACCATGCAACCCCATGACCAACTCCATAGGAACTGCCTACAAAGGGTAGTAAGTCTGTCTAACACCGAAACTGGGACAGGGAGAAGAGATAAATAGAAGCTCTCTACACCTTGCAACACTGACCAAATCAACTCCAAACGTCCGACAAACGACAAATGTTGCTTGTTCCACGATGAGAGGTGCTTCCCAATCCTATCAATGAGCGGAGAGTAATCTCCTGATCGAAGAATGGTAGGAGAGATGGGAACCCCCAATTATCTAAACGGAAACTCTCCTACTGCAAATCCCAAGAAAAAGGTCAACTCAAATGCCTCCTCCTCAGGTATAAACGCAAGGAAGATAGAGGGTTTTTGAAGGCTAACTGCCAAGCCCGAGATCCTCTCAAACCGATGTAGACACTTTAGTAAAATGTCAATAGAAACTCTATCACCTCGGCAAAACAACACCACATCATCAACACATATCAGGTGGGAAATCTTGAGCTCTCCACAATGCTTGTGAAACCGGAATTCTTGCCTAGAAGTCTCCTCCCGGGTCATCCTCGATAAGAACACCATGCATATCACAAACAAGAACGATGACATCGGGCAACCCTGTATCAACCCCGACGTCCCTGGAAGAAACCATGTGAAGTTTTATTAGCCCGGATTGAGGAATACGCCGTAGTGACACACTCCATCACCCATCCAATAAACTTGGTCGGTAATTCCAACTCCAACATAGCAAAGGTAGGAACTTCCACGAAATCGTGTTGTATGCCTTGATAAGGTCAATCTTCATGAAACACCGTCTGTTGTCATGTCTCACATTGTATCTCCTCAAAAGTTCCTAGACAAGGAAAACAATTTCTGACATCAACCTCTTTGGACGAAAGCAGATTGTGCCGGGTAATGAGATATCCAAGACATGGACCTAGTCCGTTCGCGCCGTCAGTTTGGTGATAATCTTGTATACCACATTGCCGCAAGATATTGGCCTAAAGTGCTCCACATGGGAATATGCCTCTACTTTGGAAAATAAGTGTAACCATGGTATGGTTCACTTGCTTCAATAGTTTCCCATTGACGAAGAACTACTTAACAACAACATATACTCTACTCCCCGTCATTTCCCAAGTCTCCTTGAAAAACTTGGATGAAAATCCATCCGGCCCTGGGGCCCTCATATCACCAATAGACCAAAGCGCCTCTTTAATCTCTACATTAGAAACCGTTCCGACAAGTCTCAATTGGTCATCATCTGCAACTCTTGGTCCTATCGAGAACCAGTCTCTTAGCGCATCCTCCACCTCCCACTCCATCCCGAATAACCCCTGAAAGTATAAATCAAACTCCCCGGCCACTTCTTCTAAGGAGGTAGTGGTCAAGCCATCAGTCAAACCGAGCGAAGGAATAAAATTCCTCCCCCGTTAGCCTTCATAAGACTATAAAAATAGGAAGTACACCTATCACTATTGAGAACATACCTGATATTTGCATGTTGTGTGTAAAAAGCTCCTCTCTACAACATTAAGCGTCCTAACTTTTGACCTTAATTCAACCAAGTCGGTCCTAAGGGACTTAGACTCAAGATCAAGTCTAAAGTTCTCCAAACAAGTAGCCAACTCCTCTTTTACAAACCTTGCTTTTTCTAAGATATGTGCAAAATTCCGCGTGTTCAAACCTCGTAGTGGACCTTTTAGGCCACGTAAGAGGGAACATAAGCGGTATCGATAGTTCTCCCGGAGTCTACAACTCTAGTTTTTCCTTCACAATATCTTGGAACTGGTCATGGGAGGCCCAAATATTAAAAAACTTTAAAGTGGGTCTCGTTGACCTAGGACGCTGTATGATGTGTGCAATGGTGGGCTTGTGGTCCAAATACTACCACCTATTCAGAAAATTCGCACGACAGTACAACCCTATCTCGAGCTAGTCATGTTTAACCATGACTCTATCTATCCTACTCCAAATAGTACCATTCATCTAAGTGTACATGTTATCACTTGTATATGGTACATCGGAAAGGCCTAACTCGTGACATGAATCAAGCATGCCCTTACATTCATACATGCGAACAAGAGCACTATTAACATGTTCATCCAGGTGCATGACATTATTAAAGTCACCGAGGACGAGCCATGACATAGGCCATATGGTAAACCAAGCTCGTGCGGTAGCCAACACCTCACGACTTTTAATGATATCGTGAACCCCATAGATAAAGCAGACACCATACTTTTTCCCGGTCACTTTGCAAGTGGAACGACCTCCAATAAACTGTACACCAACCTCCCAAATCTCCATCTAAATGCGGTTACCATCCCGTAACTAGGATACAACACCTATCGTCAACACCAAAATTAGTGACATAACTCCAATCCGAATATCGAGTTTGCATCACCGGAACGATGTCTCCAAGTCTAGCAACAAATATGATCTTAAACATACTAGAAAAACAAGCATCATATTCCCTCATGAGATCTCTCACACCCTTTTGTATCCGGGGTTGGTAGAACCCCTGAACATTCCATGATATGACACTCATTGGAAAAACCGAGTACAATTGAATATATATGTATAGGATAAAGTGAGTTATTTTTTTACGGTAAAAGTGAGATCCTTACAAGAAGTTCAATATAACTAAAATCAAAATTTTATAATTTATCTATCTAATTATGTGTGGTTCATTTGTGCTCTATTATGCACCCTCTACACATGATTTTGCAATTTATTTTAATTGTATAATCATGTGCACGAACGTACGTACTTAATTTTCGGGAAATTTAGAGCGAAGTTAGCCATCAGGCGATCCAATGTCGAGGTGAAGGGCACTTAATGTTGGTGAAGGAGGCACTTAATGTTGATTCGCCTACAACCCATATTCAACTTTAAATTAGGTAAGCTATGTTATACCTCTTAGATCGGTTATTTTTAGTCAAAGCGGGTAGTACACGAAATTCTTCGAAAATTGATAAAACTCAAAAAACGTCGTATCCTTTGGTCCAAAAAGCGTGAAACTTTTTTGTACATGTTTTATGGTTTATAGAGTGTGCCCGATCAAAAAAATCAATAGTTTAAGATTTGCGTTTTTTGAAAAAGTTCAAAGGGTACACGAAAATTCTTCGAAAATCGATAAAACACAAAAAACGTCGAATCCTTTGGTCCAAAAAGCGTGAAAATTTTTTTGTACACATTTTATAGTTTATAGAGTGTGTCCGATCAAAAAAACAAAATCAGTAGTTTAATATTTGACGTTTTTCAAAAAGCTCAAAGGGGTACACGATTTTTTTAAAAAAAACGATAAAACTCAAAAAAGTCGTGTACTTGGCTCCAAAAAAGCATGAAACTTTTTTTGTACACGATTATGCATTATAGAGTGTGTTCGATAAAAAAATCAATATTTTAAATTTTGGCTTTTTGGAAAAATTTCAAGGGGGTAGTACACGAAATTCTTCGAAAATCAATAAAACTCAAAAAACGTCGTATCCTTTGGTCCAAAAAGTGTGAAACTTTTTTTGCACATGTTTTATGGTTTATAGAGGTGTGCCCAGTAAAAAAAAAATCAATTTTTTAAAATTTGGCCTTTTTTGAAAAATTTCAAAGGTGGTAGTACATGAAATTCTTTGAAAATCGATAAAACTCAAAATCCGGCGTATCCTTTGATCCAAAGTGTGTGAAAGTTTTTGTACAAGTTTTATGCTATACAAAGAGTGTGTTCGGTCAACAAAAATCAATATTTTAAAATTTGCGTTTCACCAGAGAAAGAACCAGAACCAGTTTTGAAAAAGTTCAAAGGGGTAGTACACGAAAGTCTTCAAAAATCGATAAAACTCAAAAAAACGTCGTATCATTTGGTCTAAAATGCGTGAAACTACGAGCCCTGAGTTCCAATTCCACCAGCATTGTAGAGGTCTCCGTATTGCTCATCTGATGTGTGCTGATGATGTTGTCTTATTCTGTCGAGGTGATAGGGCTTCTGTCGATATCTTATTGGGGTGTATTCACAGATTCGAGAGGATTTCTGGGCTTGCTCTTAGCCTATCCAAGTCCTCTATCTACCTTGCTTCCGTTCCCACCACGGAGGCTGCAGATTTGATACAGTTCTCCAGCTTAGCTGCCTAGTGAGTTCCCTTTCCGTTATTTGGGCATTCCGGTGGCACCACACCGGCTTATGATGGTAGATTATTCCCCCCCTTATATAGCGCATTGGGAAGACATATCAGCGCTTGAACAAGAGGCATTTGTCCTTTGCTGGTCTCCTTGAGCTGATCTGTGTTGTCCTTCAGGGGAATGTTTGCTTCTGGCTTTCCATTCTTCCTATTTCAAGACTCGTCATGGACCGTCTGATTGGGTTATGCAGGAGTTTCCTCTGAAGCTGGCCGAGAGTTGCTTGGAACAGGGTCTGCTTGCCGAAGAAAGAAGGAGGTCTTGGCCTTTTTGATCTCGTCGTGCACGGAACTTGGCCTTCATGTCCAAGCATTACCGGCACATCCATACCAGCCGTGATAGTCTTTGGGTCAGATGGATACACCACCGTTATCTCCAAGTGATTGTGCCCTGCAATTGGGTGGCTCACATACGTGACTCACCTCTTATTAAGGCCATCTCGGAGCGAGAGATGAGATTGTTAGACACATGGAGAGAAGTTCTTGGTGACTCGAGCATATGATATATTTAGAGAGCATGTACATACTGTGGACCGGTACAGATTGGTTTGGGATTCGGGGAATACGCCGAAACATTGCTTCATTCTCTGGATGGCATCCTTGGACGCCTCTCCACGAGAGATAGGCTGTGTTTTCTTGACATTGATCCGACTTGCAGCTAGTGCAGAGGTGCTAGTGAGTCACACGGCCACTTGTTCTTTGGATGCACGTATGCTAGAGAAAGTTTGGAAACAGTTATGTGATGGATTTGGCATGTCCTGTAGCTTGAATTCTATTGCCAGCATATCTTGAGTGGCTGAGATTTTCGGCTATTGGAAGAGGCTGGACGAGCAGACAGAGGATCTACGCCCTCTCATCTACGGTCTATTATTTATGACATTCTAGGAATGCCTTGGTTTTTAACGGAAATAGGATTCCTATTGACGTTTTGGTTCGGCTTATCAGATCCCATTTTTTAGACTCCTCCATGAGAAGTTCCCTTCTAGAGTTGGTGTGTAAGCCACTGATGTTTAGTGTTGACATGAGAGATATCATGACTTGATGATTACACTCTTCCCAGGTCTGACCTCTTCCCTGCTGATGGCCATGCCGAAGGTGGGGATGTCTTATCTTGATGGAGTTAGTCGCGCTTGGCTCTCTTGGTTCTCATCTGCTGATGGCTTTGCCGAAGGTGGATGGGCCTTTTGAGTATGATCTAGCAGATTATGAGTGTATGATTAATATGTATCATTTTATTACGGGTATTTGGATCTACTTGGGGACTTGCATGTCCGCCTTGAGATCTTGGATCTTGAGATTCCTTTGTTTTACGCCTTAGACTCATGTTTGGGCACAGTGTACACTGACTTGTTACCCGTATTCATAAACCAAATTGGTTTATGAATACTTATCTTTTCTATGAATTTACCTTTACCCGCAAAATGCGTGAAACTTTTTTGTACACGTTTTATGGTTTATAGAGTGTGTCCGATCAAAAAAAATCAATTGTTTAAATTTTGGCTTTTTTGAAAAAGTTCAAAGATGGTAATACACAAAATTCTTCAAAAATCGATAAAAACTTGGCGTTTTATGGTTTATAGAGAGCGTCCGATCAAAAAAATCAATACTTAAAAATTTGGCGTTTTTGAAAAAGTTCAAAGGGGGTAGTACACGAAATTCATCAAAAATCGATTAAACTCAAAAAACATCTTATCCTTTGGTACAAAGAGAGTGAATTTTTTTATTACACGTTTTATGGTTTATAGAGTGTGTCCGATCAAAAAAATATAAATAGTTTAAAATTTGGCATTTTTTTGAAAAAGTTCAAAGGGTACACGAAAATCGATAAAACTAAAAAAACGTTGTATCCTTTGGTCCAAAAATCGTGAAACTTTTTTTTGTACACGTTTTATAGTTTATAGAGTGTGTCCAATCAAAAAATCAATAGTTTAAGTTTTGGCTTTTTTGAAAAATTTCAAAGGGGGTAGTACACGAAATTCTTCGAAATCGAAAAACTCAAAAAACGCGCGTACCCTTTGGTCCAAAACGTGTGAAACTATTTCTGTACACGTTTTATGGTTATAGGGTGTCCCAATGAAAAAAAATCAATGTTTAAAAATTTGGCGTTTTTGAAAAATCGTCGTATCCTTTTGTCCAAAATGCGTGAAAGTTTTTTGTACACGTTTTATGTTATATAAAGAGTGTGTTCGGTCAAAAAAAAACAATAGTTTAAAATTTGGCGTTTTTTTTGAAAAATTTCAAAGTGGGTAGTACACGAAATTCTTCGAAAATCGATATAAAACTAAAAAAACGTCGTATCCTTTGGTCCCAAAAAGCGTGCAACTCCTTATGAGCGCATTGGGAACAATCAGCGCCTGGAACAAGAGGCATATGTCCTATGAGGTCGCCTTGAGATGATCCGTGCTGTCCTTCAGGGAAATGTTTGCTTCTGGCTTTCCATTCTTCCTATTCCAGGCCTCGTCATGGACCGTCTGATTGGGTTATGCAGGAGTTTCCTCTGGAGCTGGTCGAGACTTGCTTGGAACAGGGTCTGCTTGCCGAAGAAAGAATGAGGTCTTGGCCTTTTTGATCTTCATGCACGGAACTTGGCCTTCATATCCAAGCATTACCAGCACATCCATACCAGCCGTGACAGCCTCTAGGTAAGATGAATACACCACCGTTATCTTCAGATGATTGAGCTTTGCGATTGGGTGGTTCACATACGTGACTCACCTCTTATCAAGGTTATCCTGCGGAGCGAGAGATGAGATTGTCAAACACATGGATCCGACTATGAGTCTAACATAGACTCTTGATTCCTGGTGCCATGGAGAGAAGTTTTTGGTGACTCGAGCATATGATATATTCAGTGAGCATGGGCATATTGTGGATTGGTACAGATTGGTTTGGGATTCGGAGAATACGCCGAAACATTGCTTCGTTCTCTGGATGGGCATCCTTGGACGCCTCTCCACGAGAGATAGGTTGTGTTTTCTTGACATTGACCCGACTTGCAGCTGGGTGCAGATGTAACACCCCAAATCCGTAGGACTCGGAGTGCTACTGGCTAGGATCTCACAATGGATCCTGACCCTAGCCTGACAACAAGTTCACTGAATCTTACAACAAGGCACCGATAGATTAAATACAAAATATCAAACTGTTATAAAAGTATCAAAAGGTTTATACAACGCTGCTGAGTACAAACAAAACATAACGTATATACATGGTCAAAATAACCCATAGTCCCCGAGTACGACCCCAGTGTACGGAGCCCTCAGCAGATCACCCACTCTGGATCACTCTGCAGTTCTCCTAACCTGCAAAGTCTACAACACGGTATGAAACCGTTAGCTAACTATACACATATATAAGAAGATGCAGGAGCACAAACACACGTCATAAAAGCATAAACACCACAACATGATATCACGCATTTACCCGGTTTATTATCTGTATTATAAGTCCAGTCACTCCATCATATAAATATCTGAATATGAATATAGGTGACACGAGGAATATAAACCCTCGCCTCTCGGTGGTAATGCCAGCTGGAGTGGTCAATCGGGACGACTCCTCCGTGTACCCTGAGGGAATGGAGACAGTGCCCGTACTGTTTACCAGATCTGGATGCTCCGCAGAGAACCTCCCAATCTCCCAGAGGGATGAGTGGGCAAGGTTGTCACAGCCCTACAATGGGCGCGCAATAGACCATAGGTCGGTAATAACAATATCACATGCAAGCAAGTATAACATACACCACCCATGCAAACATCCTCATATAAGGATAGCAGCTAGGTAAGTCCTATGGACTTACCTCCACCTCGGGTCTCAAACTCAACTCAAACGGCTCCGCTCTGGAGATCAATATAGCCTAAACAAGGTATAACGGCATATATCACACTCATATCCATAACAGGGTCACACCTAGACCCAAGGGATCCATACGGATCATAATCCAACTCGTAAACATCAAGGCCGTAACCGGCACAAATAGTTTCCGTACTCGATCTCACTCTAACCTCTAACTCGTACCTAGCATGCTACTACCGCTCATACTATGAAAGGAAAGGATTCACCTAACTCTAGGTAGAACCGAAACAAGACGCACCTGCGTGAAGAAGGGACGCAGGGGCGGACACAGGCGGCCGCGGCCGCGGCGGAACCCAGCCGCAAGGGCGGTGACACTGGCCACGGGCAACGCTGGCACGCCGCTGGCTCGGCGGCGGCGCTGCGACACAAACGCCGCGGGGCGGTGACACTGGCCGCGGGGCGGCGACAGCGCATGAACTTCTCCCGCGGCTTCTCTTCGGTTCTTCTCGTGATCAAATCACGTCTACACTCTTCCAATCCACAACCAAACATATACATACATAAGTCCACGTCCATACACCCCTATACATACATCTAAACCTAAGCTAAAGAGATTGAATCAAAGAAAGGAAAGAAGGAAGCAAGAACACTCACCACCTTGGGAGTGCTAGGATGCAGGGGAAGAACACACACTGAAGTAGCTGGCTTCCAGGCACAACATACATCATCCACTAGCACAAGACACACACCAACTCTTCCAAAACCAAAGGGAACAAGAGCCAACCAAGGAAGGGCAATGGAGCAAGAGAGTTAGCAAGGAGGATGTAAGAGCTGGGTGGGAAAGAAGGAACCCTTGATCACGAGCCAAGGAAAAGAAATAAGGAAGCAAAGAGTAAAGCACGGGTCAAGGTCAACGAAGGCGGCTGCAGCCGCCGGAAACCGCAGGGCGGTCCAGGAAGCCGCAGGGGCGGCGCCGTGAACCCGCGGGGCGGCTAGACCAACCTCGGCCAAAGTCAATCTCGGCCAAGGTCCGGTCTCTCGGTCCGAAAGACTAGGGTCTCACATCTCACCCCCCCCCCTAAAAACAAGTTTCGTCCCGAAACTTGCAAAGTCCTAAAACCACTCGGACTCAGAATCGAGATACACTCTCTCAACGGAGGTATCACCTCTCGTACCTAAGGTATCAACCCATATGACACTATACCTCAAAAGATCACACTACTATCCGGGCATAGAGGAACATCTCTAGCCAAACCATCATCAGGGCATGGAGAAGACATCTCCATCCAAACTATGTCCATCAAAATAGCATGGAGGTAGGAACCATCTCCAGCTATCTCTAATCGTCGTATCACAATAGCATGGAGGTAAGAACCATCTCCAGTTATACCTAACAGTCGTACTAGCACAACAT
Source organism: Fagopyrum tataricum (assembly GCA_002319775.1). NCBI lineage: Eukaryota > Viridiplantae > Streptophyta > Magnoliopsida > Caryophyllales > Polygonaceae > Fagopyrum > Fagopyrum tataricum. Next base: position 4,537,475 of record CM008281.1, read on the forward strand.
GATCTAGTAAGATCATATACACATCATAGCTAGCATGGGAAATAAACATAGCATAACATCTAAGCACATATGCACGTAATCATATCGCTCCACAGGCTAGTCCTAAGACTTACTCCTGGATCCTATAGGCATATCTATCCTCGTCTATAACTCTGGATAATTCCTCTGGATACTATCCCCAGTCTCTCCCGTAGTCTCATCAGGTTCTCGTCTCAACCGTTGTATCCTCAACACAGGTTTGTTCTATACACGCAGACATCTCATGTCTCTGCCTAGGACTGTAACAAAATGCTGCTTAACCACCAAATCATCATAACTCACAGTGTGTCTCGGAGCTGGTATGTAGTTCCTCAGCTGAGACACATGAAACCCAGGATAAATCCTCGAATCTCGGAAACAGGACTATCTGTAAGCTGCACTCTCACTTCTTCTTAATGTCAAAGCATCTAACACCTCGTGTCGGAGACACATCTAGGCTCCAATTCTAACTCTAGAGGTCTACGCCTCCTATCTGTATACGACCTCTGACGGCTCTGCGCAGTCAGCATACATTCTCGAATCAGTGCTACTCGAGCCATATCATCCTGAATCTGATCAGGTGTCACACCCCTGGCTGTACCAGGCTCATCCCAGCATAACGGTGTACGATATCTCTGCCCATACAATGCCTCATAAGGCCATCCCAACAGATGCATACTAAACACAAACTCGCAGCATACCCTCCAGCGTCTGAATGGTCCTCTCTGACTGACCATCTGTCTGAGAATGGAACGCAGTAGTAAAGTGCAAACTCGTTCCCAAAGCAGTCTGAATCTGCTACCAAAACCTCGAGGTAAATCGTCCATCTCGGTCTGAGACGATCGTCCTCGGTACACCATGGAGTCTCACTATATGCTTAGTGTACTCCTCAGCCAATCTGCTCACCGGCCACGTCTCCCTAATAGGAATGAAACGTGCCGCCTTCATCAATCTGTCCACACTGACCCAAATGACATCAAAACTCCAGCTCAGTCTCAGCTCGGTCACAAAATCTATGGTGACGTCCCACTTCTTCTGTGGAACAAGAAGGGGAGGAAGCTCACCTCCAGGTCTGCAATGTTCTATCTTGACCTGCTGGCAGGTCGCACACTGTGCCACAAATCGGCTACATCGGCTTCAGCCCCTTTCTACCAATATAAACGTCCAAGTCCTGATATATCTTACCCGTACCTGAATGTACAGAGTAAGGTGTACAGTAAGCCTTCTATAAAAATCTCTGTCTCAGCTCTGTATCAGCAGGTACACAGACGCGACCACGGCGTCTCCAAACTCCCTCTGCTCCAGCAGGAACTGTGGTGTCTCATCCCGAGACATCCTATCTCGTACTCTCATCAAGATCTGGCAGGTCTCCTACTTCTGTTGGATCCCACTCAACAGATCAGGTAGAATCTCTAAAGTACTCAGCCGGGCATCTTCATCCGGAAACCAAAAGTCCAACTTTAATCAGACCTAATTCTTCAATACCTTCTGGTTGTGTCCAAACAGGAGCAGAAGTCAAATGTCTCTTCAGCTCCTCAAAACTCTGTACACACCGATCAAACCATACAAATCTGGTAGTCTTCCTCAGCAACTCGTCAGTGGACGGGCAATCACAGAAAATCCTCCCACGAAGCGTCTGTAATAACCGGCTAGGCCAAGGAAGCTACGTACTTCCCTGACGTTCGTCGGTGTAGTCCAAGCTTTTACTGCCTCGATCTTTGCCGGATCAACCTTGATCCCCTCAGCTGAAACCACATGACCCAGGAATGCTACCTCTGGCATCCAGAACTCACACTTAGAGAATTCAACATAAAGTTCTCTATCCCGCAAAGCCTGCAACCAAATCCTCAGTTGTTCTGTGCACATCCTGCTCTTTCACCCTCATCTGGTGATATCCTGAGCGTCGGTCCATCTTGGAAAATACTTGTCATTCCCTGAAGCTGATCCAACAAGTCATCCATACACGGAAATGAATACTTATTCTTAATGGCCACCTTGTTCAGCTCTCTGTAATCACTATACAGTCTCAACGATCCATCCTTCTTCCGTACGAAGAGCACAGGTGCTCCCCATGGAGATATATTAGGGTGACTAAAAACTCTTCTCGGCCAACTCCTCAAGTTGCTTCTTCAGCTCCAACATCTCAATAGACGCCATCCGATATGGGCCTTCGAGATCTACCTCATACCAGGCTCTACTTGATACCAAAGTCCACACTCCTCTGAGGTGGCAAACCGGACGACTCAGCGAGCACATCTGCAACTCATAGACCACTGGGATATCCTCTAATGCTGGACTCTCCCCCTCCTTCATGGCATAACACCAGAAGGCTTCACATCTCTGTGCAAACAATCTAGCTACTCGTATCGCACCGATAATCATACTAGATTTTTCAAGGTCCCATCCTCGGAAAACCTCTATCTGTCCTAACTCGGTAGAAAAGTAACGGCCTTCCTACCTATATCTAAGACTGTAGAAAGTCCATCTATCCAATCAATACCTAGTATGACTTCTTCATGCTCTAATGGCATGACAAAGAAGTCAACCAGTAAAACACGGGTCCCTACAGAATTGGGACAGTCACGAATCTCATGGGTACCTCTGACCCTACTACCATCGGGTAACCCGATACGGAAGGGTGTCCCCTCAGTCAAACCAAAACCAAAACCAAACACTCCCCAAAGGCATCATATATAAAAGAGTGCGTAGCACCCAAAATCAAACAAAACCCTAACAGGTAAACCACAAATCAGAATGGTACGTGTACAGTCGGTGCAGCTGAATCCTCTGCATTCCTCGGCTCAAAAGACTCTATCCTGAGCCCCTCTGGCATCAATGGCATTCCCGCCACGACCTCTACCTCTACTCGACCCAGGAGTAGCTCCCTGAGTAGTAGGATGATCCAGGACTCTCTGCTGTCCTTGCGTCTGCCGCTGCTGAGGTGGTCTCTGTCCACCCCCAGCTGCACTAGCAGGAATAAAACCCTGCTGAGACGAAGCTCTACCCTGTCGGCAGAATACGACCCTATGACCTGGTCTGCCACACGTGTAGCACATCAATGTCTGTCTCGGACACTCTGGTCGCATATGCCCATACTTACCACAATTGTGGCACTGTCGTCCCTTATCTGTAACTGGTATAGAGATGGGATGACTCTGGCGACTCTGACCTTGCCCTGCACTAGTAGTGCCAGTAGTACCACTGGCCTGCCCAGTATGCTGTCTCTTCTCAGACTCTCCGGTCTGATAAGCTCTCCTCTTACTAGCCCGCTCTCGCTCATAATCGGCGGCTCGATCCTGGTAGTCCATCAAGGACTCGCAATGAAATCCCACCATATGGGCTCGGGTACCATCCCTCAATCATCGGGAAAAGAGATACACATGCTGATCAACAGGAGGTGCAGCTGGGCCCAACAAAGCCAGATCCTCCTGAAACCTCCGGACAGCCTTAGAGACTGGTACATCTTCAAAGCCAGCCTCCATAAAATCACGCAGTTTCTCCTTCCTCAAAGAGGCAGGGCAGAAACGCTCTCTAATCATGCTCCTCATATGATCATATCTAGCAACCTGACTTCGCATAGATCTCCACCAATGTTGTGCTAAATCCCAAAATAGAGTTTGTACTAACTCTACCTGTCTATCTTCTAGACATCTAATAGACTCTAGAGCTGAGTCTACATGTCCGATCCACAACTCGACCTCTAACCCCACCTTCCCAGAGAAAGGGGGTACTCCCATCTGATGAAATACCTTCAACCAACTATATGGTCGAGGCCCTCGATGCTCCTCTATAACTCTAGCAATCTCAGCAGTAAGTTCCGGTACAGCTGGCACCTGAGTAACTGTATGGGATCTCTCAGCTGACCCCTCATGTACTGGCAGATCCGGAATAGGTCTACCCGCTCTGGCAGCCTCAGTCACTCGTTGAATATACTCACGGAACTCAGGTCCTCCCATGGAGACATTATCTAGATCATCTGACTGAACTCGCGGTGGACTCTGTCTCCCGGCTATGTTGTTCCCCGTCTCAGGGACGACACTCTCAGCAACCTCAGCACAAACCTCCTCTGTTGCACGCGGATCCACAACAAGAACATGACCTTGTCCTCTACCTAGAGGAGGTCTACCCCTACCCCGTCCAGCTGCAGGAAGGCTCTAGTCTGAACCATCTGCAGATGACGTAACCTAACTCAGAAGGCTATATATGCCATATGTATATATCAATCAATCACAACAGAATATCTATATATATGTATACTGTCGAGATCTTCAGAGGGGCGATGGCTCACGTACACGATATCCCAAAACATTTGTACTCATTTCAAAACCAAAATCTTTTAAAAAGTCAGACCCCTTTCGAGTTTTGTTTATTTATCTATTCGAACTTTATTGCAGATTACAAGTGCCATTGTTGTCAACCTGGGCTCTGATACCACCTTTGTAACACCCCAAATCCGTAGGACTCGGAGTGTTACTGGGCTAGGATCTCACAATGGATCCTGACCCTAGCCTGACAACAAGTTCACTGAATCTTACAACAAGGCACCGATAGATTAAATACAAAACATCAAACTGTTATAAAAGTATCAAAAGGTTTATACAACATTGCTGAGTACAAACAAAACATAACGTATATACATGGTCAAAATAACCCATAGTCCCCGAGTACGACCCCAATGTACGGAGCCCTCAGCAGATCACCCACTCTGGATCACTCTGCAGTTCTCCTAACCTGCAAAGTCTACAACACGGTATGAAACCGTTAGCTAACTATACATATATATATAAGAAGATGCAGGAGCACAAACACACGTCATAAAAGCATAAACACCACAACATGATATCACGCATTTACCCGGTTTATTATCTGTATTATAAGTCCAGTCACTCCATCATATAAATATCTGAATATGAATATAGGTGACACGAGGAATATAACCCTCGCCTCTCGGTGGTAATGCCAGCTGGAGTGGTCAATCGGGACGATACTCCTCCGTGTACCCTGAGGGAATGGAGACAGTGCCCGTACCGTTTACCAGATCTGGATGCTCCGCAGAGAACCTCCCAATCTCCCAGAGGGATGAGTGGGCAAGGTTGTCACAGCCCTACAATGGGCGCGAAATAGACCATAGGTCGGTAATAACAATATCACATGCAAGCAAGTATAACATACACCACCCATGCAAACATCCTCATATAAGGATAGCAGCTAAGTAAGTCCTATGGACTTACCTCCACCTCGGGGTCTCAAACTCAACACAAACGGCTCCGCTCTGAAGATCAATATAGCCTAAACAAGGTATAACGCATATATCACACTCATATCCATAACAGGGTCACACCTAGACCCAAGGGATCCATACGGATCATAATCCAACTCGTAAACCTCAAGGCCGTAACCGGCACAAACAGTTCCGTACTCGATCTCACTCTAACCTCATACTCATACCTAACATGCTACTACCGCTCATACTATGAAAGGAAAGGATCCACCTAACTCTAGGTAGAACCGAAACAAGACGCACCTGTGTGAAGAAGGGACGCAGGGGCGGACACAGGCGGCCGCGGCCGCGGCAGAACCCTGCCGCGGGGGCGGTGACACTGGCCACGGGAAACGCTGGCACGCCGCTGGCTCGGCGCGGGCGCTGCGACACAGACGCCGCAGGGGCGGTGACACTGGCCGCGGGGGCAGCGACAGCGCAGGAACTTCTCCCGCGGCTTCTCTTCGGTTCTTCTTGTGATCAAATCACGTCTACACTCTTCCAAGCCACAACCAAACATATACATACATAAGTCCACGTCCATACACCCCTATACATATATCTAAACCTAAGCTAAAGATTGAATCAAAGAAAGGAAAGAAAGGAAGCAAGAACACTCACCACCTTGGGAGTGCTAGGCTGCAGGGGAAGAACATACACTGAAGTAGCTGGCTTCCAGGCACAACATACATCATCCACTAGCACAAGGCACACACCAACTCTTCCAAAACCAAAGGGAACCAAGAGCCAACCAAGGAAGGGCAATGGAGCAAGGGAGTTAGCAAGGAGGACGTAAGAGCTGGGTGGGAAAGAAGGAACCCTTGATCACGAGCCAGGGAAAAGAAATAAGGAAGCAAAGAGTAAAGCACGGGTCAAGGTCAACGAAGGCGGCTGCAGCCGCCGGAAACCGCAGGGGCGGTCCAGGAAGCCGCAGGGGCGGCCGGCCGCAGGGGCGGCGCCGTGAACCCGCGAGGGCGGCTAGACCAACCTCGGCCAAAGTCAATCTCGGCCAAGGTCCGGTCTCGGTCCGAAAGACTAGGGTCTCACAACAGAGGTGCTAGTGAGTTACACGACCACTTGTTCTTTGGATGCACGTGTGCTAGAGAGGTTTGGAAACAGGTTTGTGATGGATTTGGCATGTCCTGTAGCTTGACTTCTATCGCAGCATCTCTTGAGTGTTTGAGACTTTCGGCTATTGGCAGAGGCTGGACGAGCAGACGGAGGATCTACGCCCTCTCATCTACGGTCTATTATCTATGGCATTCTAGGAATGCCTTGGTCTTTAACGGAAATAGGATTTTTATTGCGTTTTGGTTCGGCTTATCAGATCCCATGTTTTTAGACTCCTCCATGAGAAGTTCCCTTCTAAAGTTGGTGTGTAAGCCACTAATATTTAGTGGTGACTTGAGATATATCATGACTAATGATGACACTCCTCCCAGGTGTGACTCTTCCCTACTGATGGCCATGCCGAAGGTGGGGGATGTCTTATCTTGATGGAGCTAGTCGCGTTTGGCTCACTTGGTTCCTATCTGCTGATGGCTTTGCCGAAGGTGGATGGGCCTTTTGAATATGATCTAGCAGATTATGAGTGTATGATTTATATGTATCATTTTTATTACGGGTATTTGGGTCTACTTGGGGACTTGCATGTCCGCCTTGAGATCTTGGATTTTGAGATTTCTTTGTTTTACGCCTTAGACATCATGTATGGGCACCGTGTACACTGACTTGTTACCCGTATTCATAAACCAAATTGGTTTATGAATACCTTTATTTTCTATGAATTTACCTTTACCCGCAAAAAGCGTGTAACTTTTTTTGTACGCGTTTTATGGTTTATAGAGTGTGCCCGGTGAAAACAAATCAATAGTTTCAAATATGGCAATTTTTGAAAAATTTCAAAGGGGGTAGTACAGGAAATTTTTCAAAAATTGATAAAACTCAAAAAAAGTCGTATCCTTTGGGTCAAAAGCGTGAATATGTTTTTGTGCACGTTTTATGGTTCATAGAGTGTGTCCAATCAAAAAAACCAATGGTTTAAAATTTAGCGTTTTTTGAAATTTTTCAAAGCGGGTAGTACACGAAATTCTTCAAAAATGGATAAAACTCAAAAGCCGTCGTATCCTTTGGTCCAAAAAGAGTGAGTCACACGAAATTCTTCATTCTTTGGATGGGCATCCTTGGACGCCTCTCCACGAGAGATAGGTTGTGTTTTCTTGACATTGATCCGACTTGCAGCTGGTGCAGAGGTGCTAGTGAGTCACACGACCACTTGTTCTTTGGATGCACGTATGCTAGAGAGGTTTGGAAACAGTTATGTGATGGATTTGGCATGTCCTGTAGCTTGAATTCTATTGCAGCATATCTTGAGTGGCTGAGATTTTCGGCTATTGGAAGAGGTTGGACGAGCAGACAGAGGATCTACGCCCTATCATCTACGGTCTATTATTTATGGCATTCTAGGAATGCCTTGGTTTTTAACGGAAATACGATTCCTATTGACGTTTTGGTTCGGCTTATCAGATCTCATGTTTTTAGACTCCTCCATGAGAAGTTCCCTTCTAGAGTTGGTGTGTAAGCCACTGATGTTTAGTGTTGACATGAGAGATATCATGACTAATGATGACACTCTTCCCAGGTCTGACCTCTTCCCTGCTGATGGTCATGCCGAAGGTGGGGGATGTCTTATCTTGATGGAGCTAGTCGCGCTTGGCTCTCTTGGTTCCCATCTGCTGATGGTTTTGTCGAAGGTGGATGGGCCTTTTGAGTATGATCTAGCAGATTATGAGTGTATGATTAATATGTATCATTTTATTACGGGTATTTGGGTCTTCTTAGGGACTTGCATGTCCGCCTTGAGATCTTGGATTTTGAGATTTCTTTGTTTTACGCCTTAGACTTCATGTCTAGGTACCTTGTATACTGACTTGGTACCCGTATTCATAAACCAAAATGGTTTATGAATACTTATTTTTTCTATGAATTTACCTTTACCCGCAAAAAGAGTGAAACATTTTTTCATACATGTTTTGTGCTATATAAAGAGTTTGTTCGGGCAAAAAAAATCAATAGTTTAAAATTTGGCGTTTTTTGAAAAAGTGTAAAGGGGCGTACACGAAATTCTTCGAAAATTGATAAAACTCAAAAAACGTCGTACCCTTTGGTCCAAAATACGTGAAACTATTTTTGTATATGTTTTATGGTTATAGAGTGTGCCCGATGAAAAAAAATCAATAATTTAAAATTTGGCTTTTTTGAAAAATTTCAAAGGGGATAGTACACGAAATTTTTCAAAAATCGATAAAACTCAAAAAACGTCGTATCCTTTGGAACAAAATGCGTGAAATTTTTTTGTACACGATTTATGCTATATAAAGAGTGCGTTCGGTCAAAAAAAATCAATAGTTTAAAATTTGGCGTTTTTTGAAAAAGTTCAAAGGGGTAGTACAAAAAATTCTTCGAAAATCGATAAAACTCAAAAAACGTCATATCCTTTGGTCCAAAAAGCGTGCAACTTTTTATTGTACACGTTTCATGGTGTATAGAGTGTGCTTGGTGAAAAAATCAATAGTTTAAATATATGGAAATTTGTGAAAAATTTCAAACGGGGTAGTACATGAAATTCTTCAAAAATCGATAAAACTAAAAAAACGTCGTATCATGTGGTCCAAAAAGCGTGTACATGTTTTTGTGCACGTTTTATGGTTTATAGAGTGTGCTCGATCAAAAAAACCAATGGTTAAAATTTAGCGTTTTGAAATATTTCAAAGGGGGTAGTACACGAAATTCTTCGAAAATCGATAAAACTCAAAAGTCGTCGTATCCTTTGGTCCAAAAATAGTGAAACATTTTTTTGTACACGTTTTATGGTTTATAGAGTGCACCCGGTCAAAAAAAATCAATACTTTAAAATTTGGCGTTTTTTGAAAAAGTTCAAAGGGGGGTAAGTACATAAAATTCATCAAAAATCGATAAAACTCAAAAAACGTCTTATCCTTTGGTACAAAAAGAGTGAAATTTTTTTTTTACACATTTTAAGGTTTATAGGGTGTGTCCGATCAAAAAACTCAATAGTTTAAAATTTGGCATTTTTTGAAAAAGTTCAAAGGGGTAGTACACGAAATTTTTCAAAAATCGATAAAATTCAAAAAACGTTGTATCCTTTGGTCCAAAATGCGTGAAAGTTTTTTGTACACGTTTTATGATATATAAAGAGTGTGTTCGGTCAAAAAAATCAACAGTTTAAAATTTGGCGTTTTTTTAAAAAAGTTCAAAGGGGGTAGTACACGAAATTCTTCGAAAATCGATAAAACTCAAAAAACGTCGTATCCTTTGGTCCAAAATGCGTGAAACTTTTTTGTACATGTTTTATGGTTTATAGAGTGTGCCCGATTAAAAAAACCAATGGTTTAAAATTTAGGGTTTTTTGAAATATTTCAGAGGGGTAGTACACGAAATTCTTCGAAAATTGATAAAACTCAAAAGCCGTCGTATCTTTTGGTCCAAAAAGAGTGAAACATTTTTTGTACACGTTTTATGGTTTATAGAGTGTGTCTGATCAAAAAAATCAATAGTTTAAAATTTTGCGTTTTTTGAAAAAGTTCAATGGGTAGTACACGAAAATCTTCGAAAATCGATAAAACTCAAAAGAACGTCATATCCTTTGGTCCAAAAAGCGTGAAACTTTTTTGTAAACGTTTTATGGTTTATAGAGTGTGTCCAATCAAAAAAATCAATGGTTTAAAATTTGGCTTTTTCGAAAAATTTCAAAGGGGGTAGGTAGTACACGAAATTCTTCGAAAATCGATAAAACTCAAAAAACATCGTATCCTTTGGTCTAAAATGCGTGAAAGTTTTTTTACACATTTTATGCTATATAAAGAGTGTGTTCGGTAAAAACAAATCAATAGTTTAAAATTTGGCGTTTTTTCTGTAGTATATAATGCCATACTTATTGTTCTAATCACATTCACGAGGATCTTGTTATGCGCCAAATTTGAAACTTGAATGTGAAATTTGAAACTTGAAAGTGATTGAATGAGTTTTAGACCGTGATGTTGGATTTGTGTAAATCGAACGATGAAGATCAATGATGTTGTGAATTCTGACTTATGATGGTCATGTAAACTTGATTTATGAGATTGTGGTTATCAATCTGCTCTAATCTATACTTGCTTGCACAATTATTGAATCAGGAGTTCACAAAAGGATCTCCAAATTATAATACTCAGTCTCCAGAATTTACTTCAAAATCACCGGGGGTGAATGTAACAAATAATATAAGACTACAAGAAAAAAAATAGTCCGTTGAATAAATTAACATAAGCTTATATATGAAAGATTCCTTAAAGAACAATTTGACGGTGGATGTTGTACAAGACATGTCCTCAAATCATCAGACGGGTAACACCAGACGAAGCAAATAATACTTCCTAGCTAAAAGCTTGTAAAATTGGCTTGGCTAATATATTAGTTTTTGGCAGCTTTTATTACATGATATGTTCTCATCTTTGATTTTATTGTTAATACTTTTGTAAGGCTGACTCATTGTATATCTTAATGACAAAGAAGATGAGAAGGAAGCAATGAAGCATGCAGTTCCGCCTCACCGAGTTTTGTTCATGCATCCATTCTATAACTTCCATAGCGGTTGCATCTTAAGATTGGACACTGGCCTTCAGCTTCTATTTTGTGTATGATAGGAATAGTACAATGTATATCACCATGCATAAAATATAATGTCATTTGGTTGATCTTTTTGTACCTCTATATAGCTTGTTCACTGCGTTAATAGTCATTTACAAAATGCTTTAAAAACTTTTTGCCACAAATATTTTATGTTTTCTTATATCCTTATATTGAACTGTTCACTCATTCGGTGATGTTTCTCTGCCTCGAGCTGCCCGGAGTGCAATGAAAAGACGTCAACGGTCCTCCAATGTTAACAAACTACAACTCCTTCAACATGTATAACTTTAAAATGGAAGACCGTCATCAGCAGAAGCTACACAACATGTTTCCAAACTTGTTAAATTTATGTGACAAAGTTTCAAATTCAAAACATTGAGGGTGTGTTTGGACGGGGATTGATGGAGGTTATTTTAGATTAAATTTGGGAGATTAATTTTGTGGAGGTGTTTGGTTGAAAATGGAGATTATAGGGGAGATTATAAAAGAGGTTAAAGGAGATTAAAAATGGGGGAAAAAATGACCTCATATCACCAAGGTTAAAGGAGATTAATCTCCCTTCATCAATCACGATTCCACTCATGCCCCTGTTGGAATAAAAAAACACGATACATACATGAGAAGGCAGTCGACATTCTTTCTTCTCACCACTACGGTTGTGCATCCGGCCCGGTCCGAAATTTTCAAAAACCCGGACCGGGGACTAGACTGGGGTCTATTTTGGTCCTTTACGTTCCGGTCTATTCCAGTCCGTGTTTTTCTAGTTTATTCTAGTCCGGACAGGATTCGGACCAATATAGAATAAAATATTTAAAAAATTTCAAACATTAAAAATATTTTTTTAAAAATATATTTTTTGAAATATGTACACTATTTTTTTAATATATAAGATAAATTTATTTAAAAAAAGGATCAGGGACCGGGTTTTTTTGGTCCGACCTAGTCTTTTACTCTAGTCCGACCCGTTCTTTTAATATATAAAAATATATTTACCGTAGTCCGACCCGATCTTTTCCGGTCCGGAGTGGGACCATAATTTCCAAAAACCATGGATGGGGGACGGACCGGTTTTCGGTCCGGGTCAGTTTTGCACAGCCTACTCACCACCATGAGTTCTCCAACGAAGCAGGAGAATAGAGGAGAGTGGCGGGGGGAATTGGTTCCGACGAGGCCACCGGCGACGAGGAGAACGAATTGGGATGTTGAAGACGAGAAGGAAGGTTGAAGATGGATCAATTTGTCGAAGGTATACACAGAAAGGCCGGGTAGGAACAGCTCGACTCAGAACCACGTAAAGACATCAAAGGAGCTAGGAAAAAAAAAAGTTAAAATAAGGGTAAATTTGTAAAACTGTATTAATTAAATCCATTAAAAATCTCCTACCAAACAACTTAATATAGATTATTTTAAATCAAATAATCCCTAATAAATCCCATATAAAATTTAATCTCTTTTAATTCCCATCTAGATTAATCTTCAAAATAACCTCCATCTTTGACCAAACACATCCTGAAGCAACAACTTGTAGATTAAATTTCCAAATTTGTAGTGTTGCTTGTAAATTTCATTTAAAAACCTGTCAAGTACATTCCTTAGATGATACACGAAATATATTTATTGACAAGAAAATCTATTTACGAGTCGATAGAAATAACGACATACGAAACATATTTATTGACAACAATATCTATTTACGAGTCAATAGAAATACATGCAAGTTCCATTTTTAATATAAAAAATAATAATTAACCGATCAAACTCGGTTAACTAGTTTTAATAAAGATAAATAGAATCTTTTTAGTTAATTTTCTCGATTTATTTTGAGAAGAATGAGGTTGTACATCCTTTTTTGTAAAATAAATACTAACTAGGCTCCATTAATTTAGATTAGTTTTTAATTTTAAAAGGCAGTTATTTAGAGGGGGTAAAAGGGAGATTTGGAGAGATAAAAATCCCATATATATAGGCTTAATTTACCCAAAACCCTAGCAAAATTAAAACTGTCCCATTCTTATTGCTCCATTGAAACCGCAGATTGTCGATAACCACCAAATCCGCCGACTGGAGGTAGGGCTGCCATCTTCTCCTGTGGCGGCATCCATGGAGTTTCTCGGCGACGGCGACCCAGTTCCTGACAGACATGACGGTGGTGGAGTCTTAGGCTGTAACACCCCAAATCCGTAGGACTCGAAGTGCTACTGGGCTAGGATCTCACAATGGATCCTGACCCTAGCCTGACAACTTCACTGAATCTTACAACAAGGCACCAATAGATTAAAACAAAACATAAAACTGATATATATATATATATATATATATATATATATATATATATATATATATATACATATCAAAAGGTGATACACGGTACTACTGAGTACAAAAGTCAAAACATAAACCCGTACAATATAAATATCCCAACCACGATATCGTCCCCGTGTACGGAACCCTCAGCAGATCACCCCTCCGGATCACTCTGCAGCTCTCCTAATCTGCAAAGGATCTACAACACGGTATAAAACCGTTAGCTAACTATACAGATATATAAGAAGATGCTAGAGCACAAACACACGTCAATAATATTAACACATCATCATGATATCACACATTTACCCGGTTTATTATCTTTAATAGGTCCAACACTCAATCGTATAATAAATGTATATGAATATACGTGACACGAGGAATGTATATATAACTCTCGCCTCTGCGTGCAATAGCTAGCTGGAGTGGTATCAGCGCACTTTCCCGTATACCATATGGAGTGGTAGGTGCCCTTCCCGTATACCAGAACTAACTAGCTTACAGAGAACTTCCCAGACTCCACTACGGGATGAAAGGTAAGTTGTCACAACCACTACAATGGGCGGTCAATATAAGATAGGTCGGTGACCAAATAATAACACATACTATAAAGCACATAACACACACCACTCAAGCATACATCCAATATAAGGATAGCAGCTAAGTAAGTCCTATGGACTTACCTCGATCTCAGAAGTAACTCGCTACGAACAACTCTCAGAAACGTCCACTCTAACTGGAGGACAACACAGCCTATACAAGGCACACATACATATATATCACAATCCTATCACACAAAGGGGTCACACCTAGACCCAAGGGATCCATAAGGATCAAGTCCAACTCGTAAACCTCAAAGCCGTAACCGGCATAACTATATCATACTCATCAACATCCGAATCCTAGCATGATACTAAGCTCCTCATACTAGAAAGGAAAGGAACTACCTAACTATAGGTAGTCCCGGGACAAGACGCACCTGCGTGAACTAAGGACGTAGGGGCGGAACGCAGGCAACCGCAGGCGCGGTGGCACTCAACCGCGGGGGCGGTGACAAGAGTCGCTTTCCAAGGGATGGAGTTAGAGTGTATAATAACTGGCAACGCAGGCACGGCGCGGGCGCTGCGGCACGTCTTCCGCAGGGGCGGTGACTTCTGGCCGCGGGGGCGGCGACAGTGCAGAACGAAACCTCGCGGCTTCTCTTTAGCTCTTCACGTGATCAAATCACGTCTACTCTCTTCCAGATTCATACACATGCCACAACATACACATACAAACATCAATCCTACATTCAATCATCTAATCCTAAGCTAAGGAAGAAGAAGAACAAGAAAGGAAAAAGAGAAAGAAAGATCACTCACCACCACTGTGGTCCTAGGCTGCAAGAAAGCTTAACATACACCAAGGCTGGCTTCCAAGCACAGCAACACACACACTAGCATCATCATCAACCACAAAGCCATAACAAAACTCTTCCAAGCCAAAGGAAACCAAGTCAAGATCAAAGGAAGGTGAAGGAGAAGCAAGAAGGACGTAGGAAGCTGAAGAAAGGAATGAAGATGGAACCCTTGCTCAGCAAGGTAAAACGAAGAGGTAAGGTAAAGGGTAAAGCATGGTCAAGAGAGTCAACAAAACCGGCTGCAGCCGCCGGAAACCGCAGGGGCGGTCCCATGAGCCGCAGGGGCGGGAACCCGCAGGGGCGGAGGTCATGTCCGCGGCTGCAGAAAGGCCAATCTCGGCCCAAAGCCAATCTCGGATATGGTTCGATCTCGGTCCGAAAGAATAGGGTCTCACATAGGCGGCGGCAACAATAGCGTTCCCGGCGAGGACGAAGCTTCCTGGAGGCGGCGAGGAGTGGCGAAGGTGGCAGAGTCCCGGGTTGCGAGATCTGGGCTCGTACTAGCACGCATCTGCAGGACCGGCTCGCGCGATAGAAGACCAAGGATGCGGGTAGGTGAAGACTTGGATCCGGATTCGATGGTGGTCTAGTTCCAGGCGGCACAAATCTTGATCGACAATGGTGCATCTGATGAGGGCAGTTCGCGAAGATGGATCTGGATTCACGGGGAGGAGACGAGTTCGAAAGATTTAGATCCAAAGGAAAGCAAGTTCGGGGAAGGTTCCGACGGTCCAGGAATCGGCCAGAGGCAATGTTGGTGCCGATGGCTCATGCGGTGGCTAACAGAGACATGTTGGACGGAGGTTTTGGCTCCCAAATCTGATGGGATTGTGTAACAAATCGACGGAGCTTGTGTAACAAATCGACGGGGCTTGTGTAACAAATCGACAGTGCTTGTGTAGAAATCGACAGTGCTTGTGTAAAAAAATCAATAGTGCTTGTGTAAATCGAGATGAATTGTGTAAATCGAAAGAGGTAATTGATAATTAAAATCAACAGTGCTTGTGTAAAAAATTGACAGTGCTTGTGTAAAAAATCAATAGTGCTTGTGTAAATCGAGATAAATTGTGTAAATCGAAAGAGGTATTTGATAATTAAAATCAACAGTGTTTGTGTAAAAAATCGACAGTGCTTGTGTAAATAGATCGAGATGGCTTGTGTAAATCGAAAGAAGTATTTCGTAATTAAAATTTTTTGTTAAATCGAACGTTATATTTGTGTAAGATTAGTTTGTGTAAGTAGACTTTAAATATAACTTTAAAAAAATAACAATGCATTACCAAGTTCAATTAGTCTAGCTGGTATAAGGGTGGGAGGTAGGGTCTGTAATCCAGAGTTCGAAACCCACCAAATACAAGATTTGTATTTTCGACGAAACTTGTGTACGGATCTTGTGTAACTCTTTGGGTCGGACCTTGTGTAACCCGAGTGGGCCTAATTGGGCCTGAACTTAAATAAATTTGGTTTGGACTTTAAGTAAATTGAAATTACCAATTAACCCTTCCAATTAATCTTTATAAATAATTAGGAGGAGCCTACTTTGTCAAGCAATTTAATTATAAGCCTAAATAGTAAACAAGTTTCCAAAATAAGCCTACTTACCCATTTACTCCATTTTGATACCAATTGATACGGGGATAATCCCGCTAGGACTCGATCTAGGTGCAAATGACTCCGTTGAACTCAAACTAGAACCAAACGTTGAACGAAAAACAAAGAAAGACACAAGAAAAGATGGAAATTCAAGAAGAAAGAACCAAGGAGAGAAACAAGAGGAAGAACCTCGATCTGAAGGATCAAGACCCAAAACTCCGTCAATCCTCAACCCAATCCACACTACAACCTTACACAAGCCTTCTAATCAAGGCAAGCACAAGGAGGAGGCGAGTGAAGGTTTGAAGCACCAATCTCGGGATCGACACAAGCAAACTCAGTCAAGCTTAACAACTCACAACGATATGCCAACCAAAAGCTCTCTCTCTTGATTGATTTTGTAGAAATAACAATGTCTTTTGTAAATGAATAATCTAACTAGAAAAGAAACTAAGGAGGCTATTTATAGGCACTCCTATCCTAAAAGAAAAAAGGTAAAATAAAACCAACAATATAATTTAGTAAATTAAAGAGAGCTCCCTAAATTATAGCAAAAACACAAGTCTTCCCTAAATTATAACAAAAATAGGGATTTGGCTATCTCGGCCTCCATCTCGGTGTCTTCTAACAATCCCGGCCGAGATCCGGATCATGTCACGCCTGGCGCTTCGCTCCCTGCTCCGTCCTGCCCGTCGTCCACTCCTTTGCCGCTAGGGTTTTGAACTCCAACTTCAAACTCATTCCAACGTCTGCATGATCGTCGTATTTGGTACATTCGGAGCTTGTGTAGGGATATGTCCTTGTGTAGGACCTTGTGTAGGGATATGTTCTTGTGTAGGCTCTATAGAGGATGGTCCTCCATCATACTCCCCCACTTGGAGAGGATTCGACCTCGAATCATCATGAACTTCAACTCTAGGCATGTAAGAAATAACATCACCATAATCATCCGGAAACTCTAGCACACAAACCTGAAATTCTACATAAAATTTCACTCGCTCCTTCATAGGCAACGGTGTAGAGTTAGTAGAAGTTAGGGAAGTTAAAACACCAATATACTCATAAGGATACAAATGTATAGATGAATATGAGATTCTAATACAAGCAAGTGTGATATGTGCTAGAACTATAACCTCAAAGATAGATTCTCTCCCCTTTTTAGCTCTAGCTAAATTCATAAATAAGCCCATAATAAAGGAAGTTAACTCATATACTTTATCTTTATTTTTCTAGAGCGTGCTTGGCTATTTGTTTTAAACACATGGAGAAGAAGAGGTATGGACATTGAAACAAGTAAAGGTGGGAATTATAGCCCATTTCCAAAAGGCTATTGATTATGTTGGATACTTCTTTATATTGTTGTCGAAGGAAAAGTGATGGTGAGTGGTGGTTGGGCTTCATCTTTTCATTACACTATCTCAGATTTTATTCTTTCCAATGTGTGGATATAACTTTGCTATAAGTATGTAGTCCCATATACATATATATTTCCCACACCAAAAATAATTTAGGTTCCATACGGATTAATGATTGGAGTAAGAACTCAATATACTATTGAATTTTCGTTTTAAAATTAATTAAAAATAAATAAAAAAATTGTTCATAAAATTTATATATCAGATTGTTTGGGATACACATCTCAACATCCATCATCCATAAAATGTATTTGCTGAATTTGCATAGTTTAGGGTTATTCGGACGTCGTTTCTTATATTTGAATTTGATTACTCATTTCGATACTATAAAGAGTGAACAAGAAAAGTGTTTTAGTTCTATCGTTTTTTAGTTTTAGTATACGGTCTCATTAGTTTGTGTGAATTTTACATAGTGTGTTTGCTTGAATATGTTAATAAACTAGTTTATATTTAATTAAACTTGAATTCTAAAATTCTAAAAAAATAAAAATAGGTTGAAATTTTTTTAAAAAATATATATTGTTCATATAATCGGCACATTATGAGAAAGAAAAAATTGTCTAATTTAAATATTTATTTATAAATAAAATTCCCTTAATAAATTATTTTAAATATATCCTTTTATTTTAAAATGATACATTAAAATTAGTTTGTAAACTCATAACTAATTTTGAATTGATTAGCCAAGTACAGTTTTATTCAAAAATTGAACTTAAACTAAAAAAATAAATGGAAAAAACCAATATAATATACTAAAAAAGGAAAATTGTTCAAATTCCACCAATTTTAAATATCCTATATATTTACAATCATACAAAAGATTAGAGGTGGCTAACGGGGTCAACGGGTCGGGTCCTAACAAGTCCGGGTTAAAACGGGTCGGGTTAAAAAAGGCTTGGTTATTAATCGGGTTGTTTCGGGTCGGGTCGGTCTTGGTCGGGTAACGTTTGTTCTGGTTGAAATGGGTTACCGGGTAGTATCGGTTCCCGCGTCATAACGAGACGGGTCGGAATCGGGGCGGTCATAACAAGAACGGGTTGAAACGGGTAGGGTTAAAACAAGCTCTCATTTTTATCGGTTTGTTTCGGGTCGGGCCGGTTTGGGTCAGGTATTAATTGTTCGGGTTAATACGGGTTAATACGGGTCAATCGGGTTGGAGTCGGGTCATTTTTATGTTTGGGTTGGGTCGAAACCAGATCGGTTTGCGTAACATCTTTGATTCGGTCAAATTATGTTCGGGTTCGGTCGAAACCGGATCGGGTTGCCTAACATCTTGATTCAAGTCAATTTATGTTCGGGTTTGTGTAATTTATTCTAAAATTTATACGAAGATATTAATTTGATAAAAGATGAAATAAAAGTTTTGTTGTTTAATTGTTTTAGACTTTTGAATCGTTTTGATGCTGTATTAGTGTGCATTTTATTTACAAAAATGTAATAGTAAATCAAAGACATGCGTGATAAATAATAATAACAATAATGATTTGCCGAATCGGATAATAATCCGTGGAATTCAGTCGACCTATTTGATCCATATTCGAAAATATGATATCTAAAAACAACTTTAGTCGGATCGGATAATTATCCACATAAATGTTTGATCTAAATGATTTTAACCCGATCTGTTTGATTGAATATGGATTTAACCGGATATGGATATCCGACTGATCCGTTTGATCAAAATATTTAATCTGACCGACTAATCAATCCATTTGATCCATTATATCCATATATGCTTTTCCTATTTTGTTTGCTATAAAATGTAAAATAAAATCTATCATCTAATGTTAAATCGAATAATAATCCGTGGAATTTGGTCGATCTATTTGATCCATATTCAAAAATATGGTACCTAAAAACTACTTTAGTCGGATTGGGTAATTATCCACATAGATGTTTAATCAATTGATCGGGATGTTTTAGCCCGATCTGTTTGATTGCATATGAATATAACCGGATATGGATATCCGACTGATCCGTTTGATCAAAATATCTAATCTGACCGACTAATCAATCCATTTGATCCATATATGCTTTTCCTATTTTGTTTGTTATAAAATGTAAAATAAAATGTATCATCTTTTGTTGAATCGGATAATATCCGTGAAATTCGGTCGATCTATTTGATCCATATTCAAAAATATGGTACCTAAAAACGAATTTAGTCGGATTGGGTAATTATCCACATAGATGTTTAATCAATTGATCGGAATGTTTTTAGCCCGATCTGTTTGATTGCATATGAATATAACCGGATATGGATATCCGACTGATCCACTTGATCCTGACCGGCTAATCAATCAATTTGATCCATATATGCTTATAGATTATATCGAATCAGATAATAATTTGTGGAATACAGTTGATCTATTTGAACCATATTCTAAATATGGTATCTAAAAACGACTTTAGTCGGATCGGGTAATTATCCACATAGATGTTTAATCAATTGATCGGAATGGGTTTAGCCCAACCCGACTCCGAACCCGACCTGGCCCCGAAAATTTTGAAAAAGAAAATCTAATGTATTTTCCTAACAATAGATGGGACATAAAGATGATGAAGAAGAGCACCCAATGAATCAATACCAAAGCCTTCAATCATCATCAAATTTAAAGCACAAATCCACCATTACCAATCTTCAAAAGTGGAATTTGCATCAATTAACGTACCTTTATAACTTACCACTATTTAAAATGACAACAATCCAACATATAATAATAGTAATCAATGATAAAGAAATATTAGAAGATATGATAAACAAAATCATTAGTCAAAGTCAAACTCCATTGATATCTACCGACCTTCTTTACCTTGGTCGGCCGATAATATAATACCTATAAAGCTTAGCTGGCCGGTTCATTTTGTGTGCACCACCACATATGACATAACCCACATAACATTTTCTATCAAAAATATCTTTTATTTTCCAAATTGGGTCCTAGCTTCTACAACTTATCAATCGATAGTGATCGATTGATAGAGAGCCTTTTTTTTTTTTTGCTTTTTTTAGTTTGTAAAACGAAACGAAACAAATTAACCGAAAATTCAACTGATTAACAAGTTATGCAGTATCATGTTTAATTCCAGAAATTTAAGGTAACATTTTACGAATTTTAACGATTGTTGGGCGGTAGAGTCTGATGTACCGTTAGATTATTATTTTTGGGCGATTTTAAATGCACGGCGGAATAATTCACAAATGCACGACGTTTACGGTTTTCGGAACCGTGACCGTGGTCAAAAAATAAAAATAAAAAATAATTTCCTGACACGGTCACGGGATCCGTGACCGTGGGATTTTTTTAATATTTTTTTCCCGTAAAATTTATAAAGTAAATCTATTCATGGTTATGGTTTCCGGAACCGTCCGTGACCGTGAGAATTTTTCCCGCTTACGGTTTCCGAAATCGTGACGGTTCCGAAAACCATAAACGTCGTGCAGTTGTTAATTTTTCCGCCGTGTACTTAGAAGTTACGTTATTTTTCTATGTAATATATACTCACGTTGGATTTTATAATCATTGTCAATATTATCTCAAATTTAATCACAAATTCGTGATGAATCAATCATCGGTTTTCATAATATCCTCTTGCGATGGCTATACCATGACTAATCATGAACAAGAAGGGGCCCTAGCCATTAACAATTGACCACGTGTCAGATTGTCCAAGTTTAGTATAATGTAATTGTCTAGTAACAAGGAGGCTTAAATGATACGTGTAAGGAGTACGTGTCCTCTCATTCCTTTCAGATTTTGATATGCTTGGTTGTTCATGTTTATTTTATTAGAAAGATTCAAATTGACAATGACTTGTTTGTTTATTTGCTTCAATTTCCATCCAAACAAATAAAAAAATAATAAAAATATTTTCTTCCATCTCTCTCACACAAAATAATCTATTCATAAACCACTCATCCCCTCTAAGTATTTGCACTAAAATTCTTCTTCTTCTTGGTGATAATGGCTGATCGATATGAGCCCATTAAGAATCTGGGTTCTGGTAATTTTGGAGTTGCAAAGCTTGTGAGGGATAAGAAAACCAAAGAACTTGTTGCTGTCAAATACATTGAAAGAGGCAAAAAGGTTTCACCTTTCTTACATTTTACCATCTTCTTTCATGCTTGTAGTTTCTAAAGGTTTCACCTTTCTTAGATTTTACCATCTTCTTTCATGCTTGTAGTTTCTAGAGGTTTCACCTCTCTTAGATTTTACCATCTTCTTCCATGCTTGTAGTATCTAAAGATTTAACCTTTCTCAGATCTTACCATCTTCTTCAATGCTTGTAGCTCTAGAGGTTTCACCTTTCTTAGATTTTACCAGCTTCTTTAATGCTTGTAGACGTTGTAGTTCTAAAGGTTTCACCTTTCTTAGATTCACCATCTTCTTTCATGCATGTAATTTCTAAAGGTTTCACCTTTCTAAGATTTTACCATCTTCTTTAATGCTTGTAGTTTTTAAATATTTGTGTTTGATCCTCTATAATTGCTTTGCAGATTGATGAAAATGTTCAGAGGGAGATCATTAATCATAGATCACTTCGACACCCGAATATAATCAGGTTTAAGGAGGTACGAGGTTTGCTCAATGATTGTATAAGAAAGATCATAAGAATTGAACAAAGTTTAAGGTTTCGGGTTTTTGCAGGTTTTTCTAACTCCGAAGCATTTAGCCATAGTAATGGAATATGCAGCAGGAGGTGAGCTTTTCAAGAAGATATGTGATGCTGGACGATTCAGTGAAGACGAAGCTAGATTCTTCTTTCAACAATTGATATCAGGAGTTAGTTACTGTCATGCCATGGTAAATAAAAAATAAAAAATATAAAAGATTTCATCTTTATTTACCTTTTTTGTTTTTCTTTCGTGTTTGGTTTGTTAAATCTTTTGTATTACTGTAGGAAATCTGTCACAGGGATTTGAAGCTAGAAAATACCCTCTTAGATGGTAGCCCAACTCCTCGACTTAAGATATGCGACTTCGGTTACTCAAAGGTACTTATTTGTCTTTCATTAATTAATTATTTATGTTCCGACGGAAATAAAAAAGAAAATAAATACTAAAACTAAAAACGTCATAATTTTATATTATGTTGCACGGAAACAAACAATGAAACGTCTTAGTTGTCATAATTTTCGTCAAGATTTGTGTTTAAGGAGAAACATTATTCAATTGGAGTTTTTTTTCTATAAGAATATGTGTTTTTGTATTTCTAAATTTCAGTTATTTAGGAAAAGGAAATGTTCCCTTTGAAATTTGTAGCAATCTAGAATGGAAAGCGCATATTTTTGGAATTTTTGGGTATAAGAAAATACTTATGATTAATTTTATTTGATATGTAGTCCGGATTACTACACTCGCAACCCAAGTCAACAGTTGGAACTCCGGCATACATTGCGCCGGAGGTTCTCTCAAGGAAAGAGTATGATGGAAAGGTATATTTAATCTTAGATTGAGATTAATGCAAATAAAGGCTCTCAATTTTATTGATTTTCTTTGTAAGTTTTGTTTATTTGTTGTATATTTGATCTTGATGAATTTGAATGTAGATTGCTGATGTTTGGTCATGCGGGGTGACACTCTACGTGATGCTAGTTGGAGCCTATCCATTTGAGGATCCAGAGGACCCGAAAAACTTACGAAAAACAATCACGGTATGTCATTAAAAAACTTAGAAAGTTATCACGAGCTCTATTAAATAAATAAATCAATCAAGTCTAATATATAACGTGTGCATTCAAAACAGAGGATCATGAGCGCCCAATACACAATACCGGATTATGTGCGTATATCCGTGGATTGTAGGCATCTTCTTTCTCGTATATTCGTCGCGAATCCGTCAAAGGTAATCCGCAGCTCACTACTCATACACCTTCATATAAGTACATTATGACTCAAAAGTATTGATTTCGGTTCAAATCATAACCCGTAGAGAATCACAATACCGGAGATCAAAAAACACCCATGGTTCCTAAAGAACATGCCAAAAGATCTTGTGGAAGGCGAGAAGACGAACTACAAAGGACGAGATAGCGAGGAAGCGTCTCTTCAGAGTGTCGAGGAGATAATGCGGATCATAGAAGAAGCAAGAACTCCAGGGGATGCTTCCAAGGCTTGTGATGAACAAGTTGGTGGTTGTGAGTCTTTGGAGCCTGATGACTTGGATGCTGAGCTAGATTCGGATCTTAGCGACGACTTCGTTACTGCGGTATGATATTGATGTCTAGAGCCCTCTTGTCACGTCCTTCTGCAAGAGTTTCTAAAGGTAGTTTGAAGAGAATTGTGTTGATAGAATAAGTTGTCTCTTTTGTTTTGGGTACAAGAACAAGTTACATTTTATGAATTGCAATTTGTAAATAGCTTCATGATGATTGTAGTTTGCTTGTGTGTTTATATAAGATTCTTTACATGTTTTATTATAAGTTGTATTTGTAATGGTGAGAAAGATTGAAATGTAGTATCTTCGTATACTTATGTTGTTCATACTAGTTGTTCATATTTCAAATATACTAGACTCGGTTTGACATTTTACTCGTAATCTATCCATCCATTTATCAACTATCGGGAGTTTGGATGCTTCGTGAAAATAACAGATATACAAAAAAATTTAAATTTTATACATTTTATAGATTTATATTTAAAATAATAACAAATTATTTAGTTCATGTAATATTATTCAACATTATAAAACAACACTAAAAAGAAATTCAATAAATAATATAAATTAAAGTCAACTCCTTTGCAGAAGTGTCAGAGGAGAGATTTAGAAAATCCGAATCCAAAATTAATATTTGAGAGAGGGACAGTGGTGGTCAATGGAGGAGACTGTTAGATTTCAATGGGGCATGTATGACGTGGGGTTCATCCACGTCCGAACGCACATACACGTTGTGTCAAATTCTAACACATTAGTCTAACGGAATTTCACAACAAATTGGCAATAAGAGGGTAGTCCACCGACCTCATATACAAGACCCCTCATCCTTTTATCATCGATGTGAGATCAATAATCCTCTACCCGCCTCAAGTGCAACCGTTTGGCTCGGTTGACACTTGACGCTCGACACAGACGGACCGTAGAGCGGGATTTACATGCATACGACTATACGGACGCACATATGCGTTAGGCTCAAGTCCAACACAAACTCATTGAGGTTTCATCGTAAAATCAATTGACAATAGGAATGCATATGTTCGTTAAATTCAAACCCAATACATAAACTCATTGAAATTTTATCTTAAAATCAATTAAGTATAGAATAAGTTCACCAACTTTTTCAAATTGAATTGGGAAACTTAATATTCCACATATGGAGAAGTGTTGGCCTATGTGCCTGCTTGATGAGAATGATGGCAACATGAAACGGAAGATTTTTACTTTAGAAATTTTTTTAATGTTGTTTAGGATTATAAATTATAAATTTAAGTATTTTTTTTTAATAATTTATTAATTTATAAACGAGTGAAATAGATTAGATGGGTGAGATGGTTAGACATCCACTATCCAGATTCTTTAAATTAACCATATATTTAGATTGGGGGAATATTGTATGGAATGGTTAGGCAACCATTTCCATCTTATTATAAATAGCTTTGACTTGGAAGCCAAGATGCATACATAATTAGAAAATAAATGCTCAATAATAATGCACCCAAAAAAGACTATTATCATAACTACGATAAGAAATGAAAGCCACTCAACCGATAAGGACAATAACACAACAACGACAATACGTGATGATCTTTTACATTATATATATATATATCCGGTATCGTTCTCCTAGTATTACAAAATTAATTTTAAAAAATAAGATTTAAAATTATAAAAAAAAGGAAGATAAAATAAGCTATATCCAACTATTAAATTATAATTTGATAGTAAATCACAATAAAGTTATTTTCAACAGCTTTATTGTTTATTGGATTCAAATATAAACAATCAACAAATAAAAATGAATGAATAAGCTTTCTAATTTCCTAATTCATGACTTAAATAAGCTTTCTAATTTCCTAATTTCCTAATTCAAATATAAACAATTACGGTCGGCTAAAAAATTTGATTTTTTTTTTAATTTGCTTTTCTTCTTGGGTGGAGGGTCTTATTTTATTAGTATGATTGGAATTGACATTGTCTTATCTCTCTCACAAAAACCCTCTTGCATCTCTCTTGGGTATGATTGAATGATCTATTCATAAGCAAGCTCTGGTTTATCCTCTCAAATGGCGGATAGGTATGAACCCATAAGTTGTGGGAACATTGGAGAGGCAAAGTTGGCAAGAGATAACAAGACCAAACAACTTGTTGCTCTCAAATACATTCAAAGGGGAGAAAAGGTTACACCTTTCTACCATTAACTACTAATCTCATCGTTGTGTTTCTAATTTCTGTCTACCCTTTCAGATTGATGAAGTTCTTGAGAGGGAGATCATCAACCATAGATCATTTCGACATCCGAATATAATCGGGTTTAAAGAGGTACCATACTTGCTCATTGCTCATAGTTCTTGAGTACTATATAATGGTTTATTGTGTATCCTAGCTATACATCTGAAAATTTGTATTCGCATCTATTATTATGTTTAGTCATCTGTCAATCTGATTTTTGAGATCAATGTGATCACTATGTGACCTGAAATGCTCTTCCATGATATAATTTGTGTTTGTACACATGTCACGGTTGAGTTTTCACTAACTCCAAGCTGTATGCACCTTAGCCAGCTTATCTAACCTAATGTTGCCAATGGAAGATGTTGGAGATTTGTTAAAGATAATAAATTCCGACATCTAAAGTTGGGACAATATGAACCTAGTATATAATGAGAATATTTCGAGTCTGGTATGGTATATAAGATCGGTGGGCTACTCCTCCAATTTTTTAAGAATAATCTGCAAGGTTATAGGCACGAATCGCGACCAGTGTCATACGTAGCCATTTTTTAAGAACCATGTAAATCAGTGTGTTTGTTCTATCTTAAAATAAGGCCATATTTGACATCTGTAGGTATTTCTAACACCAACACATTTAACCATTGTGATGGAATATGCTGATGGAGGTGAACTCTTCAAGAACATACGTAATGCTGGCCGATTTAGCGAAAATGAGGTGTCTACATCATCTTCCTTTCGAATCTTTTCTCGAATAGAACTTACCATGATTTATGACCATCTTCATGTTTGATGCAGGCAAGATCATTGTTTCAACAGTTGATATTAGGAGTTAGTTACTGTCATTCCATGGTAAAATGATGTTCATTTACCTCAGCACTTTTCCCTTTATCAAGTTTACTGAATCTTTTGTGTTACCACAGGAAATCTATCACAAAGATCTAAAGCTAGAGAACACTTACCTAGTTTGTTTAGCATTCGGTTCTTATATGGTCCATTTTAGGATTAGATTGCAATCAAAAGAGAAATAGATAAACAACCTAGTTATGATTGATCTTATTCCGTCTTTAGTCCGATTTACTGCCTTTACAACCGAGGTCAAAAGTCAGAACTCCGGCCTACATTGCACCAGAAGTCCTTTCTCATAAAGAGTACGACAAAAAGGTATGTAATTGTCTCAGTCAATTGATTTTAGAATACGTCTTTTTCCATAAAGATTTGATCTTTAATTTGCGGATTTTGAATGTAGATTGCTGATGTTTGGTCATGTGGCGTGACTCTATATGTAATGTTAGTAGGAGCCTATCCATTTGAGGATCCTATTGAGAACAATAGAAATTTCCACAAACAAATCACGGTATGTTCCTAGCACATGATCATACTTATGTGTTGGACTTCTAACGTTGTCTAGTTAAGCTACAACGAGTTGGCATTGACAGAGGATAATGAGCGCCCAATACTCAATACCGGATGATATACATGTATCCGAAGATTGTAGGCATATTCTTTCTAGTATCTTTGTCGTGAATCCCTTAGAGGTAATATATCATCGCTCTCTAGTTATAAACCGTTGATAAATGTCTGCCATGGTTATTTGCATTGATTTCTACTTGAATCTTTACGTGTAGAGAATCACTGTAGAAGAGATCAAAAACCATTCTTGGTTCCTAAAGAGCTTAACAATTGATGTGGTGGAATATGGGGTGACAAACTACCAGAGCGTGGAGGAGATAATACAAATCATAGACAAAGCAAGAACTCCTGACGGACAGCCCTGATGACTTAGATGTTGAGCTCGAGTTAGATCTCAACAATCATTATGTTCACCTTGTTTAGAATCGAGTTTTAAAATGTGTCTAGCCCACTTGTTTAATCAAATAAATGAACCCAAACCGAGATTTTGTGATTCAAGTCCGATTAACTCGACTAATAGGGATGTAATACGAGCCGAGCATTGGCATGCTCAAGTTCAGCTTGTTTATAAATGAGCCGAGCCTAAAATTTATACGAGATTTAAAATGTGTTCATATTTGGCTCGTTTAGAATATGAACGAGCTCTAGCATTGACATACTCAAGCTCGGCTCGATTATAAACAAGTCAAACCCGAGTTGGGGCTTGTTCATATATGACTCGTTTAAAAAATAAACGAGCTTAAAGTGATCTTTTGACGAGATGAGTCCAAGCAGCTTGTATTATATTACAACATTTACTAATATAACAAACGCTGCCGAAGATAAGACTCTCGAGTAATCTAAAAGATTGTTATTTTGAAGCATTGGGCTCCTGCTGGATCATATTGGGCCGTATTGGATCATATTGGGCCCAACTGACAGAAGATCTATATTGGGCTTCAGTTGATATTATAGGGTTTACACTTAAATTCTGTATAATCCATTTGAAAAATGGTAACACGCAATCAAGCATTAGTTACATAACTTTGGTAGGTACCTTTACATATGAATAAGTCACTTAACGTATATTTTCACGGAATCCATTTCAGGTTATAAAACGTGTTATGTTGAGTTATATCAATGTAAAGTCATATAACTTTACATAAATCAATACTAGTCTCCAAATAATGTAAGGACCCAATCACATGGAACCCTCTTCACATAACCATACATTACATACCAAAAATAATGGTAACTTCAATTATCCGGTTCAAATGTTACTATATATTGAATAACCGAATCGGACGGCTTTCAATACCACTTTGAATGGATGAGAAATCTGAGAATAATTTTGACAGTCTTTGATTGATATGAAAAAATCTGCCTGTGGATTCTCTTAACTGGCGTTAATTTTAAGCACTGCACAAACAAAGCATCCAAAGCTTTTTTTACTAAAAAAATTAACTAGCAATAAAGGGTTTTTCTTCCTCGTAACTTTACGCATTTACAGTTGATAAAGTAACAATCTTTATTATCTAGCAAAAGTAAAAGTTTCATTTCCATGCAAATAAAAAGGTAGATAAGATTCTATTTGTGATAAATTTAAGTATTTATAATAGCCTTAGTAATTTTAAATATTAAGATGGAGTAATAATCAAGAGCATGCAACGTTGCATGTAGAATATAATCAATTTAATTGATAACAACTTTTGAACTAGCCAAATTTACAATTACAACCATTACTTTTTTGCCTTCCACTTTTACCCTTCCTCCAAGGACAAAAACTTAACTTTCTCCCAACTAACAAAGGGCATTAAAGAGAAAATAAAATTCTTTGGATGGAAAAACCAAAGAGAGAAAAACCTAGCAAGAGAACAGAGCAATCTCTCACAAGACAAAAAAATTTACTCTCTTTTTCCCAAACTACCCCTCATCATCACACCAAATACTAAAATTATAAATTAAAAAAAAAAAAAACTCCTATTTTTTTGTAAAGCCCTAAAAAGACACTACCGCCGGATCGGAACCGGAGCCGCAACTCCCCACGGGTTCATCGGCAAGCCACGATGGGCGGGGGTGGTCGGAGCAGCGGAAGACGAAGACGGTGGAGCTGCAACTCGCTCGCAGGAGGGACACATGGTGAGAGTAGTCGGTGGAGTCATTTGCATGTAGAACTGCGGCGAAAGCTTGAGTTGCCGGAGCTCTTGAACCTCCTTCTGTAATCTCCGATTCTCATCTGTTAACTGCTCACAGCATCTCTTTAAAAACTCACAATCAACCTCTGTTTGCTTCAGCTTTGTTCTGTTGATTAAAAAATCGAAACCGTAAATACGAGTGATACACGAGGGTATAAATGGAATAATGATAATATTACTGACCTTGCCCTACGGTTCTGAAACCACACCTCCACCTGACGGGGACGCAGACCGAGCCGTTTCGCCAGAGCCAACTTTTGCTTCTGTTACAACACAATTAAGGCGTGTCAGTAAAAATGACTTAAATACCCCTAGTAAAAGCTCGGATTTACAAGATCAGAGGAGGCGTATTGCATACGGGATTCAGAGTGTTGTGTTCTTTGAAGCTATCTTCTAGAACAGCTGATTGGTCTTTCGACAGTCGGAGCTTCTTCCTCGATGTATCACCGTCTTCATCATCGCTGATTCTCTCTTGATCATCGCCGGCGCTTGCGGTCGCGCCTCCGATGATTGTGATTTCTCTCTCACTCCTCTTTCCACTCACCGATGAGATCGTACTGTTCGGCGACGATACTCCAGCTTCTTCCTCCTCACCTCCGTTCGCCGGAAGTCTGTTCACATCGATACCTCTCAGAAACGACCTCGGATCGACCGGCGTAGTTCCGATTCCTCCTCCCACTCTACAAGCCACTTCTGACGCCCGATCTGTAAAACAAAATCAAATCCGCGAAAATCTCGATTAATTTCTCCCCTAAAAATAGCCAGATCTGAGAAATCCGGAATACATGCAAGTAAACGAAACCTTACCAGGGAATGACTCCAGCCACGAAGCCTTGTTCTGGAGGTTCTTAGCTGAAGCGAAAGGGAGATTCGCAACAGGAAGAGAAGACGAACAGGTGGTTGTTGAAGAAGAGCCACCAAACAGAGAAGAAGACATCAGATTCAACTGAAATGGAGATCGATTCTGTTGAACAAGTTGATGATTACTATTGCAGCTCAAGCTCAAACTCAAACCTAGATCTTCTTTCTCCACCATCGTATCAGATTTTTTTCTCTCTTGAGATGAAGCTTCTCTCAGAAGTCTTCCTCGAGAACTGTAAAATGGAAGAGAGAGATGAAGGGTTTGGATGGGAGCGAAGATGATGAGATTGAGGTTGGTTATATAGAAACAGGGGAATAGGGAGATAAACAACTCAATCATGACTTTCTGTCAGATAATTAATAAAATAATACTTTTTTATTTTTATTTTTTATATTTTTCAATTATATTATTGGAAATTAAAAAAGAATATTACATGCCTTTTTTCGATTCTGTACACGAGGTTAGGATTACAGAATCAAAAAAAAAAAAAAAATTGATTTGAAGAAAACTAACCAAGGTTAAGTGCATGGGTGAGGGTGAGGTTAAAGTATGGGATCATCTATTGCACGCTGACCGTTGACTGTAATAAAGCAAAGAAAAAGAAAAAGAAAAATGAATGCGAAAGGCATTAAAAAGAGGTTTCTTTTGAGGTGTTCAACTGTAAAAGAGTTGCCTTTTAATTTTATCAGAAAAATAAAAGAAAAAGGTAAAAGATTTACTATTATTAGGAAATTAAAATTGGATTATTTTATTATTTTGTGAAGAAAAAAGGTGATTGGGGTTTATCTTGCTGATGAAGCTAAGGGATTTGTTGAACATTGATTATCTCCTTAATTATTTCTCCTACTATAGTCTCCTGTATTTATGACTTTTATTTGAATGCTTCTTTGACTAATCACTTATTTTTCTTTTGATTTTAGTGACTAAACAATAAAGGTTTCAATTATAAAAAAATTCAGATTGGATGAACAAGTTTCTTAGCCGGGTATTAAATTTTAATTAAGGGAAATTAGATTACTAACTACAGGAGATGTGTAGCTTGTTAAATTGGAAGAAATGGAGTATTTTTATATTATTAGTTTAGTTTGTGAACCTTGACAATGAAAGTAAATTTTGAATTTTGTAATGTTTTAAACAATATATTAAACAAAGTAAATAAAGACATTCATATGGGATCGGGATTAATTTTCATGCTGATTTTTAAAAATTGATCTTTTTCTATTGAAGATTGTGATGTATCAAGGTTGTTTTATGAGTTTCCTAATTTTATAGTAATGATAGGTTTAAGATTGTAAAATGAAAAAAAGATGGTAGTAAATTGGGATCTAAAAATATCCAAGTAATTGTAAGATTTTTTTTCAATTCATTGTCATTATTTTTAGTGAATAGACTATCTTAATTCTATTCGCACAACTTTTTCTCTAATTCTCATTTTAATTTATATTGAAAAGTCAAAATAAGAAAATATATTATTTTATATATAGCGAGAATAATGGAGTTCTCGTTCAAATTGATTTTAAAAAGACACATTAAGAAGGTGTGACATAACGATACGACTTCACGATACATAAATTCTCCAAATGGATTTAAACTGACGACATTCCGAAATTTGTTGCGAAGAACCAATCAACGTAAGGACGAGGGAACCAAATCCCACAGAAATCATCATCGAGTGTGTGCTCCCTATGAGGGATTTGAACAACTTGATGACGAAATTGATGGTTTTGCAGCCCATTACAGATTGAGAAGCTTGAAAATGTGTTAATGACGACATTGATGATTTTACGGCCTGTTTGGAGGTTCAGAAGCTTGAAACGTGTGTTGTTGGGGTATCCTTGATGTGTTTATTGTTTCTCTCCGTATAAAGGGAGAATTTTATGGCTGAAGATACGGCGGGATAGTTATTATACAAACCGTTACAATCTTGACTTGCATGTAGTCTTCTCAAAACCCAAAACTAATTTAAATGGTTTATGTGATACGAAGCCCCGTGAATCCCATAAAAGTGGTGAGTTGACCTAGCTAGGATTCGAGTTATCAATTATCATTATCCGTCATAATTATCTCATAAAATATTTTATCGAACTACATTTAGTTAATAGCGGGAAAGGGTACTGTAAATCAAATGTTTCCATTTAAAAATAAATAAATACTTAATATAAAAAAAATTATTTAATTTTAAAAAATTAATATAAAATTTTATTATTTTTACAACATCTTTTTTTAGTGAAGTCTAAGATATGAAGTTTTATTTTATTTTTGGAGATAAAAGTTTCTATTCTTCATAAAAATCAATCTGAATCAGTTCACATAACACGTACGCATTCGTAGAGGTGAGACCGGGTAGGAGTTCTTGTTGGCTAAATTAAGGCGACCCTATGGGGAGTTATAAAGATTGACCCTCCATTTGGTTGTAACTCCGAAAACAGAAACGAAATGGAAATGAATCTAGTCAACATATGTACTTTGTTCATGGAATCATTCCGGTTGGTTTAATGCAAAATGCATTTGCTTTCCCCTACTTTGTTACCCTATAAGGTATTAAAACTAATCAAACTCTACTACAATTAGCTCAAACCACAAGGAATGATTCCCAACAACTTCATGAACAAGGGTGTACGTGTGGACTAGATTCGTTTCAATTCTGTATCCATTTCCGGAGTTCAAACCAAACGGGCCCTAAAAGTAAACAAAGTCCTTAAGTTAAGTAATAAAGGGCAAGTAGTGGTGGTATAGTCTTCCTTTAAGACTCTCTTTAAATTATCCCATGTTGGAAGTTGAGAATTGAATGACTCTCTTTATATATAAGGATCAACAACCATTAATTATATTATTTATGGTTGTTTTGGAGGAAGATGTTAATAGTATATATATATATATATATATATATATATATATATATATATATATATATTCTTTCCCGCAACTGTTTTAACCGACATAACCGATAAATTAATTGCCGTCTCTACTGAACTGTGTATAAACATAATTGGTGTCACGGTTTTGAGTAGAGAATCAATTTCAAATTGTTGTCTTATCAGATTTAGGCTTTATTGTATCATCAGAAGTGATTTGCTTAAAACCTAAACAACAATAAGACATGGGAGCAAATATCACTTAAAAGAAAGTGATCCGCGCCTCAAAGTCTTAACAAAAATACAAAATACACTAACAAATAGGATTGTCGAAGATTATAATGTAACAAGGGCCAGGCAGGCGTTCGTACAGGTGAGAGCGGTAGGAGTTCTTGGTGGCTAAATTGAGGCGACCCTATGAGAAAGTTATAAAGATTAAAAGTAAACAAATTCCTTAAGTTAAGTAATAAAGGACAAGTAGTTTGTATAGTCTTCATTTAAGACTCTCTTTAAATTGTCCCACGTTGGAAGTTGAGAATTGAATGACTCTTTTTATATATGAGGATCAACAACCATTAATTATATTATTTATGGTTGTTTTGGAGGATGAGGTTAATATTATATATATTAATAATAAAGACTTGGAATTGAATGAATTTCTTTCCCGCCAATTGTTTTATCCGACTTAACCGACAAATTAATCGCCGTCTCTACTGAACTGTATATAAACAAAATGAGTGTCATGGTTTTGAGTAGAGAATCAATTTCATATTGTTGTCTGATTAGATTTAGACTTTAGTGTATCATTAGAAGTGATTTGCTTGAAACCCAAACAACAATAAGATATGAGAGCAAATATCACTTAAAAGAAAGTGATTCACGCAAAGAGTTGTGTCTGGATTGCGGTCGCGGTGGTGTGTTTCCAAGACGGTTACTTATTGAAGGGAGACACTTCCACAGAATCTCGTCATTCACTTCCCCAGGAGTTCGTGTCCTGTGGTACATGCATCCGGCGGTGCTACTTGATAGTGCCCGGCTCGTCCATTACCCGCCTCATCTTCGGGAGATGCTTTTTATCACTGTGTGCTACCTTGTTATGGTTTTACTTCACCTTCACCCGTTCTCTCTTTTCCCCGGTTTGTTTGTTGTCCATTGGGTTCTTCTCTTTGACGGTTAGTTCCGTCCGCCGAATTCTTTCGGCCTCTCGTTTCACCGTTCCGTTTGTGAGGTGATCGAATCTTTTACCTTGTATCGATCTCAAAAAAAAAAAGTAATTCACACCTCAAAGTCTTAACAAAAACAAAAAATACCCTAACAAATAAGATTGTCGAAGAGTACAATAACGACCAACACATGCGTCCGTAGAGGTGAGATTGAATAGGAGTTCTTGTTGACTAAACTGAGGTGACCCTCTATGAAAATTATAAAGATTAAAAGTAAACAAAGACCCTAAGTTAAGTAATAAAAGGACACTCTAATTAACTAGCATGGTTAAATTTTGTGAAATACAATCTACAAGGTGATTTTTTTAGAAATAATAAGAAAAATAGTTTAAATAAAAAAAATACTCGAAATAGAAATAAGTAAAATTTACTAAAAAACTATTATACGGTAAATGGAATTTACCAAAGAAAAGGAAGAGAAAAAAAAATGTAGCTTTAGGAGCATCAAATCATGAGTGAATTGGACGGACATGATTGGCGATTTGACATTGCTAACACTAACATCATCATCATGCTTATTCACATGTACATCATTTTGTTTCAACTTTGTTCAAAGCCCATCATACCATGTGAATTGAGTTTCATCATTTCTTTATTATATGATGTTTTTGTGATATTTTTAATGTAAATAAAAAAAATACTTTTAATTTTTACTTGATTTTTCCTCATAAGGTTGGTAAATGTCCTTTCAATACCTAATACTTAGCTAAAATAACAATAAAAATATAGTTCTGTTTAGACATAAATAAATAAATAAAACTTATCATTTCAATTATTGAGCCTTGAATTAATAATATTTTTAACAAACATAAATATAATATTAGACATTAAAAAATGAATTTCATAACTTTGATTTTGAAATATAAAACTAAATAAATTTGATATGTAAAATTATCACATCATTAAATTTTCACTTCATAGTATTTTTTTAAACATATTCACTAAGATTATAATCATAAATCCCGAACTTTATTTATGTATGTTTTCTTACTTTTACAAAGATCTTTCATTAGTGTAAAAATCAGTCTCGATATAAACTAAAAAAAAAAATTATTTATTGATTCTATCGCGGTAAAATAATTTTATAAATGTAAACTAGTACTTATTATTTTAGATTTATGACTATTTACGAATTATATAAACTTAAATCAAATCACTTAAATAAATAAAAACTATCTGAAATACCAAATTCTTAATTTTGCTTCTAAAAAAAATCACTCAACATATAAACCTATTATGTCAATAATATTAACAAGGGGTCTAGCTGTCTCGTCCAATTTCAATAATAATTTTGAAAATTTAGCTGTTTAGGATACATATAGAACATTTCTTTATAAATATTCATTTTAGCTGTTTAAATTCTCATATAATTATTTTATATAATTTATTTTAAATTTTTGATAGAAAATATTTATAAATTAAGGTGTTCTCATTAACATAAGTTTTTTAAGGAAAATTAAATGTAGGACCGTGACTCATGGCATGGTCTTTCATGCTTGCCTTTTTATTCTCTATCATATTTTATTTCTAAATATTATAGTTTTAATAATAATGTAAAATGATCATATAGCTAGAAAAATTTTTTTGCTTAAGAAACATTTTATACTTTGCGTGTTTTGACAATTATTTTAGATGATTTTTCATTAGTAGAAACGAGTCATATTTGCGAAGTTTTTATCTACAACGTGATATCCAATGTACGTTGTGTTTAATTCGATAGTTTTCCCTATACAAGGAATTTTGTTTGAAGATAAAAAATCACTACAATCTCTGTTTAAACACAACTAGTTTTTATCCTTCAAAATTCCCATTATTATAACCTATATAAGCCTGGTCTAACATACAAGTATTATAATTTCCGATTAACTTATAGGTAATGTGTACAAAACTCATAAAAGAATATTAAATCTTTCTATATAAGATAAATTAATAAAAAGATAACACAACCTTCGAAAACGTATGATTGATTCACTCAGGAATCTAGAAAACAATTTTTTTTTAAAAATAAAAATAACATACACTCATTGTACTACAAGGAAAGTCGTATCATGTAGCACAACAAACTTATATGCTTATAACTTGTCTATTGACTTAAATCTATTGATTGAATATTTGAATGTAAATGGTCAGACTATCTCCCGAGTAACGATCACTTAACCTATTTTTCATATATGGAATGTGCAATCAAATGCACAAAGGATATCGGACCTCCTTTAAACCAAAAAGGTTAAAAATATACTTTTAAATTATCGATGTAAATTATTATTAAAATAAGATTTTTATAGCTAATGGTTAAAATTTATTGAGGTAAAATCATATTTTACACAAATTCAACATTTTTAAATGAAAGTAATTTACACAACTAAATTTGTGAAAATATTTGATTAAAAATGACACATAACATGGTAAATATTTATTATGTTAAACATGCCTAGATGTACAATGCACAAAATACGGGCATTTAGATAGTTAAACTAAAATTTGAGGGGGAAATCTGTAATATTGATTTGCAATAATTTTGAAAAGAGTCGCTTTCTAAGTCTTTTTAACATGAAAATTTTTTATCGTTCTTTTATGACATGCCACTACCCACCACTCGATGTAGTGCGCGTCGCTTTCACGTGCTTCATAGAAAAGCAAATCTGCCGTGTAGGTAAATTATACATGAAATTACATTTTAGGGGTAATATCTATAAGTAAATGGGCTAATCGTTATAAATATGGGCTCGTTTGATATCGTTAATTCCGAATCAATCAAAACTGTGTTTGTTTAGAGGTTTTTTACACATGAAAATAATCTAATTATTTTCATTTTCATTCCGTTTCCATTTCATCATCCAGCCAAACGGGACACATAGTATTTAATAACACGTCTTAAGAGATATAAAAGGAAAATATGGAAGAAAAATAAGGATGAAGAGTTGGTATAGAAGTGGATGTAAATAGAATATGTTAATATATTAGAGTATTTTACCAAAAAAGGCATTAAAAGCAATGATCTTTGTTACTAGTTACTATCATATGTTTACCCTTAGAACTGTGGCATGTGGGGACAAAGGCTTAATGATAGTGTAAAAGATTGAAAGGGAAATAAGATTGGGGACCAAAGTGTTGAACCCAGGTTTCAGAGGGGGCTCTAAATAATAAATATATGCAAATTGGTGTTAATGTATTTATTTGTATCTACACTTTGCCCCCTATTCAATGAAAGTGACTTATCCTCCCTTATCATCACCCACCACCACATAATCATTTTCATATTTTCTTCTTCTTCTACCTCTTCCTTCATTAATTGTCAATATTGATTTGTTGCATCAGAAGCTTCGAACTCATATGATTCAACTTCAATGGCAATAAATAATAATGGTTTATTGTTCCGAAACGGATCCGAATTGAACCGACTTGATCCGGCTCTAAATCTTTCAAATTTCGTTGGTCCAAATAATCAAGTCTACCAACTAAAATTGGTTCGAGTTATGTACATTTTTTTGAATTAGGTAAAATGGTTTGTGGTGAAAGTTAGAGAGACTAAATCGGATACGAGTTGTTGAAATAATAAAGCTCTCACAATTCAAGACTGGATATTACAAATCTTGTATATAATACTCCTATGACCAAATAGTTTTGAGATGAATTTGATCTTATATGTTAAGCTTAGGCCTGATGTAGACGTGCGCTTCTATGGACACGACCTCGATTGGTATTTCACCGGGCTTCAAAACGAGCACATATGTGCTATAAGCCCAACAACCGAGTATAGTAACACATTTAGGATTTATCGTATACACTAGATTTGATATACTTATGTAATCGTTATGTGATTTTATCTATCATCTTAATACACCGTCAACGAGTTCGGTATACTTATGTAATCATTATGTGATTTTATCGATCATCTTAATACACCGTCAACGAGTTCAACTAAACAAGGATATATCCAAAATTGAAATTTTAAGTAGCCTAAATTTGACTTAGATAATAAATTCAAAATCTTGCCCGAAATATCGATCATCTTAATATTTAGCGTGAGTATTGATTATTAATAATAATCAATACTCACGCTAAATATTAAGGCAGACGATTTCGTGTTTTTTTTCCTACTTATCATTCTTTCTATTAAGATCATCTACTATATAATACTAAACCAAAAGTGAATTGAGCCACATGTCGTTGTTACATTAAGCCACCTCGTATTTTTCCACGTGTCACCACCACATTAAGCCACGTCGGATTTTTATCATGTCTTATTTATATAAAGTCAATTGTTTCCGTTTTTATTTTATTTTGTTTCTTAATTAAATGTATGATATGAGATATAAGAAAATATTATAATATAAAAAAATAACTTTCTATAGTTAACAAATATTATACTATTTATGTGTTAGAAGATTATATTATATAGATTACTCAAGTTATTTTTAAAACAAGAAATATGATTGATCATTTACTTTTCTCATTTTAAATAATCGAATATTTTGGATATTTATTCAATATCATATTATTTATTTTTAATTTTTTTAATAATCGGTTTATTTTATTTCATTTAAGTGTATTTTATCAAAAATTTTTTTGCCATATTCAATTATAACATAAAAGGAAATATTGAAACCTATTATAACCAATAAAGATATTACATTATTATTATTATTATTCATATTTCTTATTTAGAAAAATCTTATAATAGGGTAATCGTATACAATTTTCTTTTAGATATTTTTAAATTTTGCATTTATTTTAAAATAATTTAATAATAATTTTTGCAATAGATTTGTCGGTTATTCTAATAGACTATCTCTCACATATACTAAGTAAAAAAATATTTATTTTTAAACAATATATATGAATAATCTTATAATTAATTTTTTGACATCCCGTGCAAGGGCACATGTACTAAGCTAGTTTTAGTAAAAAATAGTAATATCAATTAAGTTACGACTAGAATGATTTATTATAATACATGATATCATATTCCACCAAAAGAAATAGACGGTTACAACATTATGTTCATCCTAGAAGCTGTAATGAATTATTACTAGTATTGTAATATCCGTATTTCGATTATTCGATCGAGATTTTTTCATAGTAGTTTATCTTATGAGTTATAGGGTTTTCGTTTGAATTCGAAGTAAAGGAATTAATTTGGGAACTAGCAACTGTATATTGAATGGATAACCGATATAACTATTTTCGGAGAATTTCTAGTGATATATTTTATTTTGAATTATGAAGATTAAATTGAAAAGGTTAGCGATATCTTTTGGTTAAGAAAAATATCTCCTACCTCCAAACCCTATCCTGTGGTAAATAGTGTTTCTCGAGTTACGGTTTTCGAGACTTTACTATTCATCACCTCCTACCTCCAAACCCTATCCCCTCTCTCTTTTGGTTTCTCATCCCAGAAACACTATTTACCACAGGAAAAGCACCATTCCGAGCAAACTCACTCGTTTCCCGTTGTTTTTACCAGAGTCGGAACTAAGCCACCGAGAGCCACCTTCCATGAGCTAGATTACTGAGATGAAGCCCGTCACCGGCCGCCACCAACCGCTCGCGCTCCTTCGTAGTCACCGCAACCGAGAACAAGCAGCAACCTTCTGCGCACATCGTCTTCTTTGTCGAAACTATAATCTCCATCGAACCAATCTGGGGACTCGAAACCGCCATAATCTAAACTGGATCTATGAGCCGACAGGAAGCCCGATGCCAACGGAGATCTGGAGCCGCCAACAAGCGCCAACAACTTGCACGAGCGTTGTTGGAACGGAACATGCGCCTCCTTGGGATCGACTTTTGTCTTTCCCAACCTAGGTTCCGACCACCTACAAGATCAAGATGCTCTAGAGACTCCATAACCAACCCTGCCGTCGACCATCGTGGGCTCTACCGCTGCCGCCGCTGAAGAGCCTTCTAAACCCTAAATTTGGTAAACTCGGGTTTGACCAATTTTAGGGTAAATTATAATTTCGACGACCCCATACTTTATATATACATTTATGGCCCATATTTATGGAATTTGCAAATCTGACCCTGACTAGATAATTACAAGTAATGTTGTTATGTTTAAATTCCGCTTTGATGTGTGTTTGTGATAAAGTAATACTATCTGATATTTAGAATTGCTAGCTAGCGGTTTTACCGTATGTTGTTAGATTTCTTGTAGATTAAGGGAGTTGCAAGGTGATCCGGAACGGATGATCATCCAGGTTCACGTACTCATATAGAGTGAGTGGTTTTCGATTTTTGCATGCATATAAAGAGACTAACATTATTTAGTCTGTTAGTAGTTATGTCTTACACGGATGTTTCATTCTATGTACTCATGTCATTATCATTTCTAAAAGGTTTTCATTTGTTTTATTTACATTTGTGTCTGGTTGTAAAATCCAGTGAATTTTTTGTCAAGCTAGGGTCGGGACCCATTTTAAGGTCCTAGCGTGATATCTCAATTTTATGAAAATTGTGGTGTTACATGTATGCAAATAAAGAAACTCCCAGGTAAACTAAATATACCATTAGAAAATAATCATATACGAATAAATATATTAACACTACCTTTAGGGTTTGTATAGTTTCTACCCCAGAAATAAAAACGAAATAGAATGAACCTAGTCCACTTAAATGTCATTGTTAATTTATAAAATTAATTTTGTAAGATGTATGTTTTTTCATTTACAATGAAAGATGTGTTTCCTTTTTTTCATTTTGTCGACCCTATAGTGGTTTCAAAATG
Organism: Fagopyrum tataricum; assembly: GCA_002319775.1. Classification (NCBI taxonomy): domain Eukaryota; kingdom Viridiplantae; phylum Streptophyta; class Magnoliopsida; order Caryophyllales; family Polygonaceae; genus Fagopyrum; species Fagopyrum tataricum. The sequence goes on from CM008281.1 coordinate 4,578,799, forward strand.
AATCAAGGTGGTGAGCATGGACGGCCCTTCGAGAAGCGTAAACATAGTCCGACAACGGTAAATTAACGGTTAATTTCGATTACGAGTTTTTAGGTTTGATTTTGTTGAAATCGAAGGCATGAATTGAGTAGTTTAGCTTGGAATCACGTAGAATAGGATTTGTAGTGTTCGTGTTGTTGAAATTGCGGAAGAAACAAGCGGAATCGGCTTTCGAATCCACGGTCGAACGCCATTAATGACATTCGGCCGTGGAAGATGAACAGTGGCTTCCACGGCCACGGTTCCCGGATCCGTGGAGCCACTGTTCATCCGATAATGCATTTTATGCATTATAATTCGTTAATTAGAATTATAATGCATAAAATGCATTATTTTGAGTTAAATTAAATTTAATATAATTTAAAATAAAATTTAATTTATTTAAATTCAAATTAAAATAAATTAAAATTACCAAAAATAGATATAAATTAAATATGAGTAAAATAAATTGAAATAAATTAAAATTATGTAAACTAAATTAAAATTATGTAAACTAAATTAAAATTAAATGAAATTAAGTTTAAATAAAATTAATTTAGTTTAATTTAATTTATTTAAAATGAGTTAAATTAAAAGGAAATGAGTTAAATTAAAAGGAAATTAACTCGAATTAAATTTAATGAAATAAATTTTATTTTATTTATTTAAAATGAGTTAAATTAACTCGAATCAAATTTAATTAAATTTAATGAAATAAATTTATTTTAATTTCAAATAATTACTAATAACATAAATTAAATTGATATTAAATGTAAGTCTTATTAAATTAAATTAAATTAATTCTAAATTAATTATTTATAATTAAATTTAAAGCGATATTATTATAACCGTAGATATTACAGGCGATGTCTCATTGCCGCCGTCCTACGGCGTCGGTTCGTAGAGCTCGAGACCAGGAGCGAGGTGGTGCAACATAGGCGGTGCAGAGACCGGTACAAGTGCCATACCGACCTTCAGCTTCCGATCCTTCTCCACGAGTACGACATTCAGAGATACCATCCGCGGATTATAACACCGAGGATGACGATGAGGGCGATGAGGAGATTGTTGGCCCTGCTACACATGGGGTGGAGGAGGACATAGCTGGACCTTCACGTACCCCTACTACTCATAGGGTGGAGTAATTAACAATTGCACTACGGTTACGGTTGCCGGACCCGTCACGGTTCCGAAAACCGTGACCGTGGAAAAATTGTCACGGTTACGGTTCCCGGACCCGTCACGGTACCGTGACAATTTTCCCACGGTCACGGTTTCCGGAACCGTGACGGGTCCGGCAACCGTAACCGTAGTGCAATTGTTAATTACTCCGCCGTGCCCTTAAAATTGCCCATTTTATATTAGACTGGAGTTGTTTATATGACTAGGATACTCTGTCAACACTATGGTACATATATTTTTCTGAATAAGATCGAGGATAACAAATGTAACGAAAATTACTAGACACAAACGACAATTTACAAAGTACATAGTATATCACATGCCAACTGTGCTCAATCTATTTTTTTTTTTTGAATCTTCTTTACTCCATATAAACTTTCTTCATAGAACGAAAGCTATAAAATTCGGATTTTCGATGCGGTTACTATACGGTTCGGTATTTTGACTAATTTCCAATATATTATAAATTATAAAAATTCGGAAATGGAATAGTTGAAGCAAAGTTGAAATGCATAGAAGGAAGAATGCGTTGAAGGGATTGATTCGGTGGGCCCAAAATCCTTATATTAAGATATTTTGTCGTATACAAGTTTAACCAGGGTTAAATGTAGATACATGCCTACGATGTTACAATGATTGGGCAAATTGTTTGGGACCACAGACATAGGAGGGTGGAGTTCACGTGGGAGGATGTGGGTGGTCCCACCTTCCTCTCATCCAGGTCACGTGCTCAGACTTGACACGTAGGACTTCCCATGCAATGGGGTTCGCTTACACTCTCTCTCCAATCGTGCGTGTCATCTTGTCTCCTTCCATGCCCGACACCTCTCTACTCTCTCCATCTACACCTTACTACTTTATCTAACTCTACATTTTTGGGAGATTTTAAAGACACAAACATCAATTTACTATCGGTACACTAAGTTAACGTTTGGTTAAAATGAAAATCGTTAGGGGAGGAAAAGAAATAAAAATGGTTACGTTATTTTCTAAAAGATCTTTAATGTTTTAGTTTAGTAGTTGAAAACGGTTAGAAAACAAGCTCTCAAAGCCAATAAATCAACATGAAGCTAGATGATTGCAATGCAAGGGAAAGATCAGGAAGAGTCATGTCATATTCAGCGGCGCAAGGTGAAGGGCAAAGAAAAAAACCCTAAAAGCCACACACTTACTTTAATTATTGTGAATGGATACATTATCCAAATTTCTCTAATATTGTATTTTAAAAGATAATTATTTTGAGAAAAACAAAACGAAAATTACATTATCAAAGTCACCAAAGTTCAAAACTTCACCAACTTTGATAATGTAACTCTTCAATTTTTTATTTTTTTAAAAAAACTTTTACTCTTTTTGAAAATATGAATTTTGAGTCGTTAAATTTTATTTGAGTGAATTTATTTTTTTGAATAAAAAAAATTGGTAGAATTTTGTATGTTATAAAAGCCAATAAAAAAATCTATTAATTATTCAATAAGGGTAGGTTTTCATGGTGTTTTTTTTTTTTTTAGAATAGTTCAGGTACATAATAATCTTGTGGTAAGAAACTATGGAGTAATCTAGACCTTTGTGTTATTTGAATCAAAAATTAACATCAATTCATTTTTATTTAATGATTTATAAGAGATGCGGTGACAATTTTACAATTTGTAGAATGTACGAGGACAATTTTGTCTTGTTGAATACCTTATTTTAAATGGGATGAGATGATATTTTTGTAATTTTTTGAAAAAAACCATAACCATGACAATCCGTATACTATCATTTGAAAAATGTTTGAACGAAAATTATAAAACCTTGAAAAAAAAAGTGTAACATCCTGTAAAAAAAAGTGTAACCATGAGTTACGAGTGGGCTCGTCCTAGTAGGCGGTCGATCACTCATCTCTCGGTTGACGGACATTGGCTTGACGTGGGCGTTAGAAGTTTATGTGAGGGAGATTGTAACATCCTGTAAAATTGTCATCCCACATCGTTCCATGTCAACAAGAATTATTCTTTTCTAGCGGTAGAGCGAGGAAAAATAACTTTGGAGTTCAACGTGCTCGTGCAGGAGCAATTTCAGGATGGGTGACCTCTTGAGAAATTTTTGCACGAATATGATTGGCATGGGAACAACGTCCCTAAGACCCCGGGTCTTACAAAAAGTGTTAAAAAATACGAACCAACCGTTTGAACTAATTGAACCAAAATATGAACAATTAGAATAAATATTGTGAATGAATTGAGTTGAACTAATAACTTTTAATGTTTTCCCTAGAAAATTACAAAATGTTACCGCGTCACCTACTAAAATAATTAAATGACGAGAACTAATCTGTACCGTTGGATCAAGTGCATCAACAGTGAAAAATTTTTAGTAGCTCCGTACATGTATTTTTGCTTTGTACCTGAAACCGTTTCTTTTTTAAAAAAAGTCAAAAGAAAATGAATAAAAAATGTTCCGTAGCTCCGTACATGTATTTTTGCTCCGTAACTAAACCGTTCTCTTTTTCTATAATAACTAATTTATATTTATATTTTTGAAATTCATTAATTTATTGATGTTTTTCAACTAAACCTATAAAATTTTTGAAATCAAATTTATTGAATTCAAACGGCTAGCTACCTCATAAGGAAAAAATTCCTTATCTTTTTTTGAGTAATTTTTTAAAAATCAAATTATCAAGTCTTTATCACCATCACAATTTAAATAATGAAAATGATAACTCCGTACAGAATAATTTACAATAATTTCCACATGAACGTACTCCAACATGCATGTTAGGTATGAGTCATGATAAACCATATAAATTAATCGATTTTTTTTTTACAAGTATTATCAATCAGCATATACATAGTTTTCTAGAAAAGAATTAGAAAAATAGATGATTTGTTTAGAATCAAATTTATATGATAAGCATATATTTTAGGAATCTTACTTTCATATGTTCTTCGCAATTTACACATAATACTCCCTCCTATTGTACGTATATATCGTTTTAGCCTTTAAAATATGATCATTTTATAAATCGTTTTATAATTTTTGAAAATTGATTTTCAATTAATCTATATATCCTACTAAAACAGTATATATTAATGCTGACGTGACGCGATGCGTAAGTAGTATTTTAAAATGAAACTCTCGCAATTAACGCTAATAAATCTTTTTTAAAATTTTCAGTTTTTTTTTTCCTCCCAATCGATTTTCAAAAATATTCTTGAAATGTTAAATATTTTCAGTATTTTGCTATCCCACGTCGATTTTTCAGTAAATATGATAGTTTGAAATTTTGCATAAATAAAGCGAGGGTTTGAATCTATATACTCTACTAAAGCAGCATACATTAACGTTGACGTGACGCATTGTGGGAGCAACATACATTTATTAGCCTTTTGCCTAAATTCAAGTATTATTTTTATTAAAATCGGTTTAATATCCGTTTTGTGGGTAGTTGATCTACTGTTTTGTGGGTAGTTAATCTATTGTTTTGTGGGTTGTTGACCTACTATTTTGTGGGTTGTGGACCTACTATTTTAACATATAGTGTTATATTAGAATTAGAATGTAATGACACTTTAAGGATAACCATAGATATACCTCAAGGCTACAGACTTCTAGAATGACCTTAGTTACTTTAATTTTTGGGACGAAACTTATTTTAAGAGAAGACTGATGTAATAACCGGAATATTTCTATCTCAGAAACCGACACGAATCACTCGGTGTGACGATAGAATGGAACAAAAATCAGGTTTGATCGTAAGCCTTCTCTTCTCCCCATGTTTTTTTTTATATATCAAACTCGGCCCATTACCCCTCCTCCTTTTCTTGGCAGACTAATGAAAGGCCTAACTTCTCCTTCTTCTTTTCTAGCCCAAGAGCAATAGCATAAGGATCTCCTTTCTTGAGCCCGATCGGCTTGGCCTGCCCAATCCGCCTCTTTCTTTTCTTCTTCATCCAAGTTGTGAAACTCTCTACTTGTCATACCTCTTCTCTCCTTTTTCTTTTTTTTTTTTCCGGCCTAGGAGCAATAGCAGGAGGATCTCCTTCCTCTTGTTTGTATCTGGTCACAAGCAGTTGGGATTCAGAGCTTGCAACGGCGTGAAGATTGGACTTATTTTCCCGTCGTTGTCATCTCATCGAGTATCACGCACCAGGCCGACATCGGGAGGAAGCACCCTTCTTCTTCTTCCACGTCCCGACAGGCAACTTTTTTGACGTTCTTGGACGACCTGCGCACAACCCCCACTCTGGCCTCCGACCTCGGCCTTGTCACTACATCGGCGAGCCTACCATATCACCTCTTCCATAAATGACGGCCGGTAGGGTCTAGTCTCTTTTTTCCGTCTTCCTCTATTATTGTTTTTGAACAAATACTTGACTCACACCCTCTCCTGCATGCTAGTCCCAGTCGAGCAACTGAGGCATTGGAGTGCAGGAGCCGAGGTCTGGGTGCCCTTCTTGCTGCCGGGTGGTAACATGATTTATCGACCTAGTTTAGTCATGCATTTAGGTAGATTTTCCCTTTCTACATTCATGTTTTAGCCTTAGTTTGTGCCATTTAGGCTTGTTTAGTTCTACTTTGCAAGAATAGATGTCTACACATACTATTTGTGGCTTTGTAGGTGATTTGGCACATTATGGATCTAAAACGACGTATTTGAGGATCAAGCCTCGAAGTGGATGCATTGGAGCGAGCATACGTGCACGGGAAAGGGCTAGGAATCAAACTAAAAACATGAAGAACGACTAAGGAAACATCTCGGGCGAGATAGAAGCATCTCGGCCCGTGACCCAAGCTACTATTGTGCAATCTCGGTCGGCATCTCGGTCGAGATCCACACAGTATTGACCGAGATTTTCCCAGACACTGAAGAAATTGGAGTCAAATCCAAAATCTCGGGCCCGATCCGAAAAAAATCTCGGCCGAGATTTTTTGTATTGGACCAAGGTCATGACCGAGATTTTCACCCGAGATTTTTCAATCTGCCTGAGATTCTTCGATGAGAATCTTATTTCGTTTGTGGGCTTTTTCCTTTTCGGCCCAACGTCTTTTAGCTAGAGTTTGTGTATAAAAGGAAGCTCTGGGTTCATCTAGAGGTGTGCTTATTCGGGGCTAGAGTTGGCCTCGAGGGAGGAGCCGTCTCCTACCCTGCCGTTTTCTTCAACCTTTGTTCTTCAGAGTTTAGATTAGTTTAGATTAAAGATTCGCACTTTCATATTTAGTTGTTGTTGGAAGACATTGTTGATTCGAGATTTGACAAGATTGCAAGTTTTCATTCATTCAAAGTTGAATTCTTTCTTTCGCTTTTTATGCATTCATTGTCTTTCTTAGTTGTAGATTTTGATATGATTGTTATTGGCTAGAACTTTGTGGTTCCAAGGTAGATATAGATTTGTTTATACCTTGGACTATTATGGATTAAATTGTGCCTTAGAATTGGTGTGAATCGCCTTAAATCCTAAGGGATGGTTTGGATTCAATCAAGTTTAGAAACCTTGTAAACTGGTAACCTAAGTTGGAATTGATACGTAACTGTGATATTCCTTCTTATATATATAAGAGAATTGACCATAGGTAATAAAGGTGAAACCTTTATTGGATAGAATGTGTCATTATTCCTTCCTTAAGACAGGTAATTCATGAGACGTAACTGTAAAGGATTATTTGATCCTTAATTAAGTAATAAGGTTTATTTACAATTTCTCCCTCTTTACCTTTAGACTTAACGGTAATAGGTAATTAAGAGTAGAACTAGATGTTCTTGAGACGTAACGGTAAACCACCAGCCTAGAAACGTTCATCCCTGTTACTTTTCAACCATAGATGCCTTGTGAGTTATCTTAAGTCCTTGTGTCATAAACAAGGATCTTGAACCCTTGGAATCCATTTTCTTCCTTTTATTTGATTATCTTTTATTTTGCCTTGTTTTATAAAACTGTTCTTGATTGAAGGTGACATTCAATTGAGAACAACCCAAAATCCCCAAAACCTTTGACTTTTATTTCCCTACTTTTCCAACCCCTTTCTTATTATAGATCTATACTATATTTAATCAGTGCTGCAAATTAACCCTCCCAGTCCTTGTGTTCGACCCTGAAATACTTGTCCTACTTCGTACGATACATACATTGTGGGTTCGTTGCTAATTAGGGGAATTATTTACAGGTTTATAAATTTAAAACTATCCCTCTCTTGTTTTGTCAACCTTTGCGTTTTTGTCACTATTGACACGGATTCTAGGGGTGCAAAACCAGCGACACCGGGCATGTTGTGGTGGAGTCGAGGTAATCGTCTCTTCCCTCGTTGTTGGTTTTTCAGCATACACAGTTATAAGCATAGTGTTTTGGTTGTCCTTGGTTGGCGAACTCAATACCTCTTGCACTTAGGATTTAAAAAAAAAATTGTGGTCCTAGCAAGGCTCGAACTCGGAGCTTTAAGCTCATAGGTTAATTTTGGGAGTGTTGTGACTTATGTCATGTTCCTTCTATATTTCAGAAAAATTTGGGCAGTATAGCCTTTTTTGTGAGCATCTTTCGATACCTTTAAATCATCGGTTACCGTTGATTTTTTGATATGTTGTAGATGAGAATATGTAATTTATGGTGTTAAAATTTGGGAAAGATACAACAGTTATATTTTGACTTATGAGGTCGTAAATTAGGGTACAAACGCAGTTTGTGAAATATTCAAAAATTTGGCTAAGTGTTGGTTTTAAGTGTTCGTGTAGGCAACTTTGGATTTTTGTGTTGATCTTTTGGATAAGAGTTTATGGATTTTTGTGTAGGCAAATTAAAGTAGACATGGCATAGTATGCTTAATATTATTCTCATAATTTTTGGGATTTAGTAGACGGGTGTTACCTTAGACAAAGTAGGACACTTGATCGATTTCCGAAAGATTTTTTTTTTGGTTTTGATTTGGAATGTAAGTTTGAGTAAGCCCTCGAACTTGTGATGGATCTTTTAGAGCTGTGAGATGTTGATGGGTCATTGTGGAGGTCTTAGACCATTTTGGAACCCTTTTCAGAATTTTAGGAAAAGTTAGGGTGTTTTGGTAATTTCCTTAAAAGTTAGGGTTCTAAGACATTTCTCATTTGATCAACTATTGGATATCGTATGCACATATAATCGATAACGGGTAATGGCCGATCGTCTAAACGATAACGGGTAATGGCCGATTGTCGATCAGTTCAGGTAAGTCTTACGGACTTGCTTAGCTAACTCTTCTTATATTATTAAGTGCGATATAGTGGTGCATGTTGAGTGAATTCTAATTACAACTTGAGTAGAACGGCGTTACCGTTTATTTTCGACCCAAGTGTTTGAGAACGGGTCGTGGCATCAGTGATTAGCGTTGCCAGATTACTGGGGGCTCTATGCGACCAGTCCATACCGGTATAAGGTGAGATGCATCGGATCCAACTCGGATGGTTTATGGGGATAAAGGCGAAGGTCGAGAGACCTTCTTGCCACACAATAAGTTGAACATTAGAATTGAATCACCTAAATGAAGATAATAATATGATTTGAGTGTGAACATGTTGTTTGTTAAATTTCCGTATTGTGTGTGTTTTTGTTATAGAGTACTTGTGATATTTAAATTTGTTAGATAACGGTTTTTACCATCGTTGTAGACTTTACAGTTAGGTGGTTGTTGAGGGATCCGGAGTGAGGTGATCCCTTTTTTCCTCGTTTTTACTATTCATCGCTACCACGACCTCCTACCTCGATTAGACCCGCCAAATCTGAGCCCTCGAATCACACCTGAGTTATTTCATCTTGCGGGATCATCCTTGCGGTTTAACACCAGACTGTCATAGCAGGAAGACATTGTCGTCGCCACCGTCCTCCTCAAACCAACATTGTGAACGACCACCGCCAGAATCGAGAGATCGTTGCCTCTACGCAAGATCCGCCACCATCGCCTTCCCCAGAATCCGCCAATTGCAGCACAATCTTCTTCTCCTAACCCTAACACCAAGCCGATGATCTAACAAATGGTCGCCGTCTGCCGCCGGAGCACCCTTTCTCCTTGCCCTCGCCATACCCGGAATCGCGAGACACTGCATTGCCTCTAGCCGCCAGTTGCCGGAAGAAGGCCGGTCGAACTGTTGTTGTCGCCTACTCTGTTGGAATCAAGAGCTGCCACCGCCGCCTCGAGGTCCGACGGGATACCAATCGGCCACGCTGGTGAGTAGATAAACTCAAAACCCTAAAAATTGGGCATCTCATTTTTTAGTATAACTACAATAAACAACCCGTATTTTATATTTATGTTTATGACCCATATTTTCAAAATTTTCAAGTATGCCTTCGACTGGATAATTACAGAAAATAGCCCAAAGTTTATATTTACAAGAATGACCCAGAGTTTTTGGAAGTTCACAAAATGCCCTGAATTTGATAATTACAAAATATAGCCTTAACCTTATAAGTACAGAAAATGTCCCAAACATTTATAATTATAATTTATGGACCAAGTTTATACAAATGAAGTTAAACTTGTATAAATGACTTGTTTAAGTTATTGGAGGCACGTTTGGAGGAGAAGATAGTCTTTTCAACTTCAATACACGAGATTCTCCATTCGTTTGACACCGATCCGTTAGCCTCCTACACCCTTAATTGAATATTGTTTTGTTTGTCGTTGTTGTAGGTTTAAGATTATCTACTTGAGTTAATTGAATATATTTTGGGCTACATTATTAGGTACTTGGTTGCGTGATTTTGTTTTGGTGATTATTGAGTTCTTCTTTTTGAGGTAATTGACTTACTTAGTTGTCGTTCTATTTTAGGGTTAAGTTTGTCGTTGATTGTAAGCAGGACTTATTTAATTATTATATTTTATCTCTTTATATGTTTGCAAGTGTTTTAACTTAATTTGAGTGTTGACTTTATTACCTTTAGGGTTTGAGATGATATTTGATGATTGTGAGAGTAGTCGAGAGTTGCGTTTGTGTTATTTCTACGATGACTAAGATTAAGACAAAGACAGTTATGACTGAAATTGTGGTAGATAGAGTGATGTTTGAGATTGTCATAGATAGAGTTATGGTTGAGATTGATTACAGAAAAAGTTATGATTGAGATTGTGACAGACCGGGCTGTGACTGCTATTGTGAGTTGTGTTGAGAATAGGGTAATATATTAGTTAAGTTACGAACTGACAGTTACGCCTAGAGGGTAATTCGTTATGTTAGGCGCTAACAACTACACCTCGTGATGTTGGATTGTGATAGATGATTATGTGGTATATTGGAATAGGTTAATTGATTATGTTACGCACTGACAATTCCGTCTCAAGAGACCCATTAGTGATGGACGGGTATGATATATTAGAAAAGGGTTAATTGGTTATGTTACGCACTAACAGTTAATCCTAGAAGGTAATTGGTTATGTTACGCACTGAATGTTACACCTCAAGAGAGCAAATGGTTTTTGATCATTATGTATGAGATAAGTTGTTTACTATAGACACAAAGGGAGGACAATGATGAGTATAAATAAAAGTTGATTGTTGTATATGAGCAGATATAGATATAGTAAGAGATTATGAGAGTTGTTGATGGATACGGATAGGGTTAAGATCAATTTTAACTTAACTTATTTTTATTTGTTATGGATCTTATGTATTATATTATTTATATTGATATGTTTACGTTCTTTCTTAGCTTGCTTCTTATTTGTTGAGGTGTTTCATTTTCTGTTTTTTACTACCGATTTATATACTTGTATTTGAAGGTTATTATTGATAGTTTGATTTTCATGTCTCTTGCATGATACGTACGGGTTTAATTTGATTCAAGAGCTTTGACCCATTCTTGTAATGTTAGCTAATGGTTCTCTTGTTATTTTAGTGCTTTGTGCAGGTATTGGTTTGGCCTTGGAGACTACATTCCGAGAGATGGTGTAAAACTGGACTACATGTGCCTTAGGTTTATAGAAGGTTGTTGTGTCTTGGTCCTGAGTTTTTTTGAGTTTTTTTGGTTGTTGTGATTGAGTCGTGAGTTTGTCTTGTCTTTATAGTTCTTGTTGCATGTTTTTAATTAGCATTACTTAAATTGTTTTGTAACTAAAGGTCGGATGTTCTATTTTATATTTTTCCGTGCTCTTGTTGGAAGGTCCAATAGTGAGTTTGTTGTCACACTAAATCTTGTAGACCCACTATGTGTTCCACATTCTAGTAACACCTCGGGTTCCAAATCCGGGGTGTTGCACAACGCATGAAGGCCCTCATTCGCGCACGTTCTAGCTAGATTTGGAAAACCGCTTAATCAACCGTTGCCTCGAGTCACACTCGATAATGGTTACATATTGTCAAAATCTAAAAGGACAACCGATCAACTTGAAGACATTGATCATCACGTAAGTGAGTAGAGATTGGTTTTTCATTTAATCAATGAATTTCCACTAAGTTTACAGTAGTCAACATCAACAAAACTCGACTGCTGCAATCGTTCATAACATTCTCATTCGGGAGGAAGCTCGTTTCCCCCGGAATAGGGTCGAGCTTCGGCTAAAAATCCAGCCGAACCGATTGAAATTGAGAATTGGAAAAACTAAACCAAAACCGAAAAACTTGGTTCATTTGCGGTTTAAACCAAAAATTTTCAATTCGGTTTAATTGAAAAATGATGAAAACTATTTTTTAGATTTAATTAATCCATAAAACATTATCACAAAAAGCCCTAAATTGGCTAATTGTGGTCATCTCTTCAAAAATCGATTCATAACAAAATCAAAATTCAAAAATTCAAAACATATCCAAACTCAAAAAATTGAAAAAGTGAGGAATCTAGAGCTAGAATCTAAATTTAAAACAACATCACAACAAACTAGAAATCACAAATACAAAACATTGCAAAAGCATAATGGGGAGAAGGAAAAAGGGGGAGCGAGGGAGAGGCTCGCTCCTAAACTTAGGTCGAACGAATTGCCAAATCATTTTCATTGCAAGGAAGAAGCAAAGAACACTCGATATTCGACGTCATCTCTTTTGGTTATCGTCTATGGTCGTTGTCGTGGTTGTCTCTTGTCACATGTGGTTGTTTCCCTCAATAACACGGTCTTCTTCTTCATTTCTCCACCTCCTAAAAGTTGGAAGAACAATCACAAGTTGGCCTAAGTTTAAACCATAATACTTTAAGTAGCCTAACGGGCAACGACCTAACTCCTAATTTTCTTGAATTTTTTTTTCTTTTCTGAATATGAACTGGAACCGTAATTTTGAACAAAAAATGAACCAAAAAGTGAAAAGTTAAAATCATTGAACCGAAACCAAAATGCTAACTTGTGATTTTCCGTTTGGTTCACTACGAACCGTTTGATTTGGCATGATCAAACTACCAGACTTTTGCTCAGCTCTACCTCGGACCACAAATGAAAATTTTGTGTTAGTGTACTCATCCGACATCATACCTCCGCCTATTTCTCAAACCAACCGATTGGATGATTGTGGAATGACAATTATAATGGTCATCTATGTCTTATTGTGAATCGTTGTCTATGTCCTAGCAGCCTCCACCTCGTTTGTACCCTACGTCTCCAATTCCACCATCATATTGTCACTGAAGCGTTTAATACGATGTATCAACAAAATCCATCTGAATCTTTGGTATATGAACAATGGAGATACTTCACACATGACCAACTACTCATGTATCTTATCTCCCATTTTATTCTCGTACCTTATCGTCAATATTTGTTGGAGACGGCACATTTATGCCGGTTGTTAGTTCGGGAAAATGATTTCTTCTCCCTATTTAATATTACATGTGTTGATTGCAAAATGCGAGAGTCGAGTATTTGTTGTCTTGTATATTCTAAAAAATGCAAGAGTCGAGCAAAAATTGTCTCCCTCGTAACATAAATTACATTATATTTGGTTATTATCAATTGAGATTTCATAAGTTTGTTGTGGTGATTTGGTTGTTTTTGATATTATTAATAATGTACCTGCCAACGATAAAATAATTTATTCTCCCTATTTACTACGATACGATTTTGTGTTCTTTGTCATCGTCATACAAATCACCCGACTATTCTATTACAAATTGTTATATATTGATATTATCACTAGTTCGAATTGAACTTGATTATATGTCTTACTATATGTTATTGTTGTCTAGGGTTTATCACTAGTTCGAATTGGCACATATTCTTGTTGTATGCCTCGCCTATTCTATTACAAATTGGTAGCCTCGAAAGTCTTTCAAGACGCAAACTAAGAGAAAGAGGGCAAGACGCCAAGCAACAAGATTTTAGCATGCCCTCGTATGTGTCATTTTCCTAATCTAAAGATAGTAGAGCACTCCTTCTCCCGAAGATATGAGGTAATTTTTCCGATTTAAAAATATGAGTTTTGGATACCTATATCTTGTCACCACAATGTTTATTTCAAATAAAAATATGCCATCTACACATGTCGTGGTCGAGTCCTCTTGTTAGCATGCTCTCCTAGGTCACTTGGGTGTCCATGATTTACAAAGTCTGGGTTACTCTCTTCTCATTTTCGATAAGTCTATCGGGCACTCCGTTTTCTCTTCTTGTCAGTTGGAAATGTGCCGTCGTTTTCCATTATTTGTTTTTTTGGGACGAGTTCTTTTGACATTTTTCATATCATTCATTGTGATTTATGACCATCACCAGTTTAACCGGTTAGTAGTGATAGTGATTTTTGTTATTATATTGTGTTATTGGATTTCTTAGAGTGTGGGGTTAGGTTCCTCTTTTAAGTTAAATTTTGGACGTATCTGTCATGAGATGCAAAACCAACTTGTTTCTCCATCAATGGATGTACACCATTGAGATTCTGACCAGAGCTGATATTACCAACTACAAGTCTATCATTACACTTGTTGACATCAAAGCAAATCTCGGTGTCAATTCATCCCCAACGGTTTTCGATCCCACGCCTTAAAGAATCCCTGTCGAGGCACTCCAAAAACCTGGCATTCACTCTGCTAAATATTGCTTATGTTATGCAATATGGGTACCTTTTTATGAATGATCCTAGGGAGCACCGTCTATGGGTGTTGAAACACATTTTGTGATATATCAAGGTAAAATTTCTATTACTATCAACATCACAGGGTCTTCTTGACTGCCTATTCATATGCTGATTTGGGTTTGGTGTCTAGACAATTTCCGTTTGACTCGGGCAATTGTGGTTATTTTGGAGATAATATTGTACCTTGGTCTTTTAAACGACAAGACACAATGTCTCCTTCTAGCCATAAGCAAAATACCATAGAGTCGTCAACGTAATTATAGAATTATGTTGGTGGCACAACCTACTTTATAAAACAGGTTTACAAGTCCCCCGAAACCAAATAAGTACATTAGTATTTGTCATACACCTATCCTCAATCTCCACTTCATTCAAGGAGGTCACGTTAATCCAAGTACATAACCTTCACGTTCCAACCACACATCTATGTTACACATTATTTACTAAGGATCTCTTCACTTCATTATACACACATTTTCGATTTAGTGTTTGCTTTCACTTTCCGACTTCATCTCATTTTGTAATAAATAAAGCATCAAACAAATAAATATATACATCGGTATAATGTGGAGCACACCCATAAATAGCTAATTAATATAATAACCCCAAATAATTAAAACTTAGTTAAGGATAGAAATTGGAATTGAAGTACAACATATTCTTAAACATCAATATTCTTTTAAGGAGAACATGGCCACTTGAATGCAAGTTGAGCAATGGTTCACCATCATCTACCTCGAATCTTCCAACTCTATTATTCCTTGTTTGTCTATTTCTATTCTATTTTATTTTAGGTAGTTAGTGATTCCACCTGACAAAATCTTGTATGAATATGAACAAAATTTGTTGCAAAAATATGAAATTATGCAAAATGATGTCATTAGTTTGGAACAAATTTGCATTAGGTTTCCTAAATTAGTAAAATAAGGTTTTTGGTGATTGTTTGAAAAAAAAATTTTATTAGAAAGAGGGATTTATGCAAAGAAAATTAGAAGGGATAGTTGTTAATCCTTCGAGTCCAGAAGTCTACTACTGTGCTAATTTAAAAAGTTTTGTTTTTGTCTATTTTATACATTATAATTTGGTGACCTTTTTTTTACATTGTTTTATCACTATATATATATATAATGAGATGAATAAGATAATTATTTAAAGAAATATATGTCTAATTTTTTTAATGTGAGCACAAAAGACACCAATTATTCAAAAAATATAAAATGATAATTTGTAAATGAATGATTATTAAAAAACTAATTAATTTGAATTGAAAATATATAATAACTTAAAAAGTACAGTATAATATTTTAAATATATAATTTGTTTAGAATAAAACATGGGCTTTAAATCACATCTAAATTATGAAATCACTAATTTCACAAAAATTACCTACCTTATCGGTCAAAGTAAACCCATCTCCAATCCAGACAATCCTTAATTTAATTAATTGTAATGAGTGTTTTACATAATTAATGCATAATTGTTTGTGCAAGTTGATTTGTTATTTCATATTTCAACAGCTTTTGATTTTGTGGCAACATGTGCATCCTCATTACTCGGCCCTATGTTTTCTATTTTTTTTATAGCATCGAACGTTGTATATAGGGATAATAATGGGTATATAACATCGTTCATTTGTTAACCTTATCGGGTAAATCTACTTATCTTTCGACTAGTGATCGAACAATAATAACTGATTATTATTGCTTATATTGCATTTTTATATATTTGTGTACATGTAACACAAAAATCATACTTTAAATACACATGTTACTGATAAATAAGATATAAACATTATATATAATGTGTAACTTAATATACACAATAATAAAACTTTCATAACTTTGTGATTTTAGGATAAAATATAAATATATTAAATATTTCGGATGTATTGGGTGATGGGTGAAAACTTATTACTATTAACCGCTCATCGTCCGAATTTTCAAATTTTCGTTTTTTTGGATCGGATGATTATGATAGACATTGTATGCATATGAAATTATCATCCCTGATTATATACATTGTTTATCAAATAATATGTTGTTTATCTTATAAATCCAATTAAGTCCCCTCTTAAACAAAAAACAGAGTGTATAAAATCACCGAACACATATGCATTAATGTAATACTCTCTCCGGTTTTTAATATATGTCTATTAAAATCACATATTAAAAATGTGGAAAGCATAAAAAAATACATTTATTTACGTAGGTATTTTTAAAAAAATATCTAAAAAATGATAAAATGTGAGAAGGTATATTAATACAAAGAAAAGAAATGCCTTAAAAATACATGATTCCAGACCGGTAATAAAGGGAGTGAGATGCTAGACCCGTTTGTTCAAGTCAATATCTATCTATATACTAAAACAGCCCGTGAACTTACACGTGGCACAGTCTGCTGAATACACGTCATTATATTTACACGTGGAACAATTTGGTGAATCCACGTCATTAAATTTACACGTGTCAACTTTTTGTTAATTCATGACCCACCATATTAATTTTCAATGGAACTTTATATTTTCAAACTTTTTAAATACTTTAGTAACTGATTTTTTAATTAGTCCCTCATATTATTAATTGACCTTTAATTATTTATACTTAAAAATTAAAATAGTTAAGATTTGCAATCTAATTTTACAGATATTAATATTTTGTTACTTATATTTTTTAATTTTCAATGGAACTTTATTTTTTCAAAATTTTATAAAGTTATTTTAAATTAATTTTATTTTGTTTAGTTTATAATTTTCAAACGTTGATTTTTTATAACTTATAACTTTATTTTTTATTTAAAATTTTAAAGATCTTAATATTTTTTATTTATGTTTCTAATTTTTAATTGAACTTTATTTTTCCTGAAACTTATAAACTTTATTTCTTTTTCTAAAATAAGTTCTTTTTAAAATTCATTTTTTTTAGAATAAATAAATTTTTAGAATTAAAAAAATCCACTTTTTTATAATAAGTGTTTTTTCATTTAAAAAAAATAGATTTTAATAATTTTTTAAAAATATTTCAAATAATTTTAAATGATTTTTTAAATAAACTTATAAATTTCTTATTGAAAAAAATGGGGAAAAAAATCCCAAAAAATAAATTGGATTTTAAAAAAAAATATAGACTCTTTGAAATAAATAAATTATTTTAATAATTTTTTTTTGTCATTTACACAAAATTATTCAAAAAATCAGGAAAACAATACTCCAAAAAAATTAAAAAAAGTTTTGATTTTTTTTATAAAAATGTAAATATTTTACTTAATTTATGACTTTTAACATATTAATTTATTTTTAAGAAAATAAAACCACATTACCGGAATTAGAATTTTTTTCCAAAAAAATAAGTTATATTATTTTTATAAATACATTGATAGTATGTATCCATTTAAAAAAATTTCAAAGTTGGTATTATTTTGAGTTTAATTGATAGTTGTTATTGTTTTGACTTTTTTTATAAAGAAAATTAATTTAGTTTTATATATTATTTGAATAAATTAACATATGCTATTAGTCTCATTAATTTTTAGGTAGTGAACTATTTAATATTGTAATTTTTAACTTAGACATACTACTTATATTATATAAATCTCTTTTATTTACATTTTAATATATTATTATTTAATATTGGTAATTTAAATTTTATGATATGTTTTAGACTTCTTTTTTTGTTAGTATATGTTTTACACATGACTTCTTATCAATCTTATATAATAAAACAACACGTGAACTGATACTTAGCGTAGTTTCGTGCAGTCACCTTATTAATTTTATAGTGTCGTTTATTCGTTAACCAAAATCACGTACTCTAACATTTAATTTAATAAAACCTAATTCTTTTTAGGATTGATACTAACTTTGGCATTCGAGTATCTCAAATAATATTGTCCCGGAATACTCTTTTCCGACTGTTATTGCAGGATTTGAATTATTACTTGATTTCCAATCATAATGTGAAAATACTGACTTACAACAAGTATCACATAACAATTAAGAAAATTCTCAACATAATAAATTATCAAAAAATATTTGACACACAATTATCGTCTAACCCGTGCAGGGCACGGGTATTAAAACTAGTATATTACTAAAATCAAACGCATTTTGCTTACATGTCGCATCCCAAGGCATGCCTCGTAAGATTTTTTTTTCAAGTTGTTTACAGAATTTGCCACACTATATTTACTGATTTGCCATTTATTTTTTTATAAAAAAATTGTTATTAAAATATTACTAAACAATCACCGTGTCACGTTAGTTTTCATTAGTTATATACCATAATACGTCATCTTATTAATATAAAATAGATTATTATCAAAACATAAAAGGATTTTTGGTTGCTACAAATACCAAATTTGAAATAAATTTTCTTAACGTAATTTGTTTTTAATACAAAATTTATTTGGTTTTCCAAAAATATAGGTATTTTTTATACGGTCTTTTTTTCCAGAGGATATTAAAATATCAATTTTTATGTTTAAAAGTCCATTTAACCTATCATTAAATTTTATTTAGATTAATATTGATACATAATACGTAAAAATTATAATATTATATTTTTTATTTAGGTAAAAAACCGCACAAGATGCGAACACTAAACTATTGTTAACTAAAATTAAAGATTACAAATATAATATATAAGTTCCGTGAACTAGTACAATCAATTATTTTAGTTCAGACTTAACTAGACTTATGTGATAAGCTAATGAATAACACAAGTACACTCGTATACACGCAACTGACTTTATGTTTCAATAGATTTTGACATGTAACTAATAATCATGATTTTGGACAATACAAATCCATTTTTTCACAATACAAAACTTTATACTATAAAAGAACAATAATTTGGTCCAAAACAATCAATAATAAGCCGGTTATTAATCGTAGACTTGGCATGACTTATTATTGAATAGTTTTCATAGGCCGGTCGAAAATACTTTTGAGACAAGTGGGATATTATTATATTTTTTTAATGATATAATTAGGTCTAATACTGCTTTTCTCCTTTCCACGGACATCCAAATCTTGCTTTATTTTGTGCTCAAAAGGGTTTAAAAGTTTAATATTAAAATAATTCATGTATAATGATCGATGTGGGACTTAATTATTGCACATGATTAGTAGTCATAATATGAGTCAAGCTTATGAAAATATATTTAAATAAAGAGTGCAAGAAACAACTCAAGTACAGATTTCAATCTTACTTTATTGCCAATTTCGATTACTAATAATAGTCGTATATAAAAAGGGGACAAACTCCTGAGAACTTTGAGGAACAATTTTGACCTTTAAATAACTTATTACTTTAATCACTCTTCAATATTTTTATATAGTTTATATTATTATCACTTTGTGAACCACAAAACAAAAAATATAATAAATATACATTTGATTGTAATAAAAATATAACTATTAATTTCTTGTATCTAGAAAGAAAAAAATTTATGATAATTATTTATAACAAAGTTTATGCTCCATAAAAATAAAAAACTCGTATAGTAATTATAAAATAATAAGTATGTGGAGAAATATAGTGATAATTATTAATTTCAATCCTATGTGATTTTACCATTTTCTACGCTAAATCCACTCTCTTTAAATCCATCTTTATAATTTACGATAAAGTTTCGGACTTTATCATGCAAAAACTTTAATACCTTATAATATAATAATAATAAGTATGTGGAGAAAAAAGGTGGGAGTGGAGAGAGAAAAATCCGACAATATGTTGGGTTGATGATTAGGTGCATGCTGTCCCCACGAGTGCGTGCTAGCTGTCCCCACGTGCTGGCTTTAGCTTTTTTTATTTAAGAAAAAAGGAAAAGAAAATAAAAGTCCGACAAGTCTTGAATCTCCATGATGATGATGATCATGGTGATGGTCAATTATAAATAATAATTGGCGATGGGGCCGTACGAGGCTCCTCTCCCATGTGACTTGCACGTGAAATTGGACCCCTTCACGATGTTGCCATCACCCAAACAAACCCTTATTAAGTTTGTGTACGTACTTTTTTTTATTTTCCCCAAATTGCCATTGCTACTTCCACAATATTTCATTCAATTATTATATTTTTATTCCTTTTATTCAAATATATTTCAATTATTAAGACTTTTATTCAAGGCTTGTGATTCAATGATTGAATAGATATTGTTGATGTATATCTTGAGGGAGATTGAGATCAATTCTCGTAAATCAACATAAATCTAAGAATCGATGATTCAGTTTATCACAAATTTATTATCTAGCGATATTTTTAGAGGTTTTTTTTTGGTGGAAAAGAGAGATATTTATTTGTAGTGTTTGATAAGTATATTAGAGACTTATGAATGAGAACTATTCTAATATTCATATTTAAAAAAGAGTTAATATAAATTTATGAATAACTGACTTTAATTTTCAAGTCAAAAGAAATATCCGAGTCGTTGTAAAACATAAACTATTTTCATTATTAAACTATAAGTTGATCTCCAAGACATACAACTCGCACGACACCTATTCGATATTTGTAGTATTTACTCAATTAGGGTTACCAATTTTGGATGCCTAAGTAATGATAGGGGAAGCTATACAAAAGAAATGGGAGAGAAATTGCATTTAATTGAGATATTAGGATATTTTTGACAAATACATAATATTTGGGAGGATTTATCTAAAAAAACGAAACAGAAACACAAAGGAAGATGGGAAGAGAGAAGAGGAATAGTTGTTCGGAGATGACATTCAAAAGCAAGTGGTGAGATGTCTTTATTCAATGAGTGATGATGATAGAGTAATTATTCGAAGTAGATAGAAATGAGTGGAGGCCAAAATTCAAAAGTAACCGCATTTTCATTATTACTTTTTATCGTAAATAATATTTTTATTACATTTAGAAAAACTATACAAAATTAATATTCATTACTAAATTATTAATTTAAAATAATATATATAGAAAAACTAATATTGTATAGCATATTATTTAAAATTATGACCAAAATTAAACAAAAACTTAATATAATATTTAGTGCAATAATAATGTTTGTATGTACATATCTCATTATAATAATGTATAATTGTCTTGGGTAGAGTTTTTTTTTAAAAAAATTACATTTATAAACGCATTAGATTTTCTTAGAAAGAACTTACATTTTAAGAAAAAAAAAATTTGTGATAACATAAAGCGGTTAGGTTGGTCACCTTCTACATGTAGTCTAACCTAAAGCATCATTGCATATTAGAACTCGAAGCTCGGGATCATTAGAAAAATTGGTGTTGAGGATCGAGATTTCAATTGGTTAGCAACACGTACAGTTGATTTCTTTAAAAACGTGTCTAATTTGGACATCGTCAAAGAAACGAAGATATAGTTTGGAGTCTGTTATAATAAGACAATAAATCTAGGTATACTGATACAATGGGCCAAAGGGAGAAACATATTTTGGGTCCATGGATTAATGGGCCCGGAGTGACAGGGGGTACGGGGTGGTATTAGGCGGAGCCCCCCGTCGTACGAATTCTATCTATTTATGGAATTCTATCTTTTTATAGGACTCTATCTATTTATAGAGGATTCTATCTATTTATGGTTATAAATAGATAGGTGTAGGGTTGTATTCATTATCCACCAAAGTATATTGAAAACCCTAGCTGCAAGGTTTGTGCAGCAAAAGCACAAAACGTTTTGTCTACTTCTCTCTCTATTTCTGAAGTAACTCGTTGAAAGATCACAACAACTGGTATAAGAGCAAGGTTGTCGATGAGTTCCGTTGCAAAATTTGAGGTTCCGTGATTCAACGGAATTGGCAACTTCGGTCTTTGGCAGCGACGAGTTAAGGATCTGCTAACGCAGCAGGGGATGTTGAAGGCGTTGAAGTAGACAAAACCGGAGTCGTTAAAAGACGACGAATGGGAGGAGATGCAGGAGAAGGCAGCGTCGGTCATTCGGCTCTGTTTGGCAGACGAGGTAATATACCACGTTATTGATCTCAAATCTTGTCAAGAGATTTGGACTCAATTGGAGAAACGGTATATGTCAAAATCTTTGTCTAGCAAATTGTATCTCAAACAGAAATTGTATGGGTTGAAAATGGTGAAAGGTTCTGACTTGGTGAAACACGTGAATATTTTCAATCAAATTATTGGGGATTTGGCTCGGGTGGATGTAAAACTTGGAGATGAAGATAAAGCTATGATCTTGCTATGTTCTCTACCCTCTTCATATGAGAATCTAGTGATGACGTTGACGTGTGGGAAAGACGAGATAAGTCGTGATACGGTGTCAACAACGTTGCTTTCACAAGCCGAACGACGACAACATACCAGTGAGAGTTCTCAAAGCGAGGGTTGTATGTTAGAGGCAACCAGGATAGAGGGAGGACGAAAGAGAAGCAAGAAGGAAGCAACAAGCAATCCAGGTCTAAGTCCAAGGGTAAAAAGCCATTAACTTGTTACTTCTGCAAGGAGGAGGGTCACTTCAAACGTGATTGTCCTGCCAGGAAGAAAAAGTACGAAGATAAGAAGTCAGAGGAATCTTCAAGATCAGCAAACGTGGTGCAGAAAGATGACTCAGATGGTGCAGATTCTGATATGTTCTCTGTGACGTCAGGCAACTACTCATATGTATGGATCATGGATACGGGATGTTCGTTTCACATGACTCCGAATAGAGATTGGTTTGAGACGTACAAGTTTGGAACTTTTGGCTCCGTCCGATTAGGAGACAACAAGGCTTGTGATGTTGTTGGCATTGGGCAAATAAAGGTGAGGATGCACGATGGTGTGATTCGAACATTGACTGACGTGCATCACATTCCAGCTCTAAAGAAAAATCTGATTTCCTTGGGGACTTTGCATGTGAAAGGGTTCTGTTTCAAAACAGAAAAGGAATGTGTAAAGGTGAGCAAGGGGGCAATGACAATTATGAAGGGGCAGATTACATCGGGTAATATCTACCGGTTGGTAGGGAGTACCGTTGCAGGTGGAGTTGCAGCCGTGGCTTCTGAGACAGATTACACAACTTTGTGGCATATGCGCGTAGGTCACATTGGCGAAAGGGGGATGATTGAGCTTCACAAGCGAGGTCTCCTGGATGGTGTGAAGGGTTTCAAGTTTTGGGATCCTGTTGCAAAGAAACGGATGATCAGTCGAGATGTTGTATTTGATGAGCAGGCAATGCTTCAACATGCCAAGGAAGTTGAGAAACCTACAGTTACAAAGACTGAATCCAGATTAACAGTGGAGGTGGAGCTTTCAGATTCTAGCACACCTACACCAGCAGGTGGTGAGCATGATGTAGATCAACAATAGGTTGAGAGTCTTGTTTCTGGCAGACGCAGACGCATCACAAGGGCCCCTATAAGATATGGTTTTGAGGAGATGGTTAATTATGCTCTAGTTATTGGCACAGATGATCCATCCAACTTTCAAGAGGCTATTCATAGCCAGGAGAAAGAAGGATGGGTAGGTGCTATGGCTGAGGAGATGGAATCTCTCCATAAGAACAGGACGTGGGAGTTGGTTCCTCTTCCAGCAGGTAAGAGGGCAATATGATGCAAATGGGTGTTCAAGAAGAAACAAGGCATCTCAGAGAAAGAAGGCATAAAGTACAAGACACGACTAGTAGCAAAGGGTTACTCACAGAAGAAGGGGATTGATTATGACGAGTCCTTTTCGCCTGTGATCCGACACACGTCTATCAGATTGGTGTTGGCACTAGTAGCTAGCTGGGATTTGCATCCGGAGCAGATGGATGTAAAAACAGCTTTCCTTCATGGTGATTTGGAGGAGGAGATCTACATGGAGCAACCAGAGGGTTTTGTCCAGCCGGAAGAGGAGAAACTTGTATGCAAGTTGACAAAGTCATTGTATGGTATGAAGTAGGCTCCTAGGCAATGGTACAAGAAGTTTGACCCTTACATGCTTCAGATAGGCTACCAGAGATGTGAGTATGATTGTTGTGTTTATGTGAGATATTTGGATGATGGATCCCCCTTATACTTGCTATTATATGTTGATGACATGTTGATTGCTGGAAATAATATTGATGATGTTGTTGAGTTGAAAACCTTGTTGAGCAAAGAATTTGACATGAAGGATCTTGGTGTTGCAAATAAGATCCTTGGTATGGAGATTCGCAGGGAGAGAAGTTCTGGGAGGTTATGGTTGTCTCAGAAGACTTACATTGAGAAAGTGCTTGACATATTCGATATGGCCAACTCCAAATCTGTCAGCACTCCTCTAGCGAATCACTTCAAACTCTCCTCAGCTCAGTGTCCGAAGTATGATGGAGAAATCAAAGATATGTCCAAAGTTCCTTATGCAAGTGCAGTTGGTTGCTTGATGTATGCTATGGTGTGTACAAGACCTGATTTGGCCCAAGTTGTTAGCCAAGTGAGCAAGTATATGTCTAATACTGGGAGAGAACACTGGGTGGCTGTCAAGTGGATTCTCAGGTATTTGAGGGGTACTGCTGACCGTGGAATTATGTTTGGTGGCCAGGAAGGTGATCCTTCAATTGTAGGGTATGTGGATTCAGACTATGTCGGTGATCTTGACAACCGGAGGTCCACTACAAGGTATGTCTTTACTCTTGCTGGGGGGCCTATATGCTGGAGATCAGTTTTGCAGTCTGTAGTAGCCTTGTCTACAACTGAGGCATAGTACATGGATTTAGCAGAGGCAGCTAAGGAGGCTCTGTGGATTAGAGGAATTGTGGAGGAACTGAGTGTTGAGCAAGGTGGAGTTGAGGTACATTGTGATAGTCAGAGTGCTATATATCTGGCTAAGAATCAAGTGTACCATGCTCGGACTAAACATATTGATGTGAGATTTCACAAGATTAGAGAGCTAGTAGCTTTTGGTGATATCATCTTGGAGAAGGTACACACTTCTCAGAATGCAGCTGATATGATGACCAAACCGGTTACCACAGACAAATTCAAGCATTGCTTGGATTTGGTTTATGTCACTCGTTGTTAGATGAGTGAGAAAGCCCCATGTCAAGAGAAACAAGGAGGATCTGACATGTAGAAGATCCTGGAGTTGTATATGTGTTTTCAAATTTTGTATTAGATTATGTTGTCTAGGTGGAGATTGTTATAATAAGACAATAAATCTAGGTATACTAATACAATGGGCCAAAGGGAGAAACATATTTTGGGCTCATGGATTAATGGGCCCGGAGTGACAGCGGGGTGCGGGGTGGTATCGGGCGGAGCCCCCCGTGGTACGAATTCTATCTATTTATAGAATTTCTATCTATTTATGGTTATAAATAGATAGGTGTAGGGTTGTATTCATTATCCACCAAAGTATATTGGAAACCCTAGCTGCAAGGTTTGTGCAGCAAAACCACAAAACATTTTGTCTACTTCTCTCTCTATTTCTGAAATAACTCGTTGAAAGATCACAACAGAGTCGGATGTAATCATCTCGACCTCTGGCCGACAACTCCATCAACCTTAGAGTACCTTGATAACACACAAACTATCACCCCTCGATTTCGATATTTTTGATATGCAATTTGATAGCCTCTTGTAATCCATCTTTAAGAGCAAAAAGTTCACCTTTTATTATTGAGTTGAAGTTATTTTTTGAGAATCGAGGCTTACAACCTCTCCATTGTGATTCTGAATCACAAAACCAGTGGTTGTTAGTCCCGAATCGAGTTTTGATCCATCAAAATTAAGTTTGTGGAAACCATATTTTGGTTTATCCCACTTAATATTGTGTTTTTTTCCTTTTGGTAGAGTTAATGTTCTTTTGATGTTGTTTTATATTGTAATCGTCTTCGTCAATGATTTTAGTTTTCTACTTATGGATTTGGTTTTTAATGAAAATGATTACTGTAACACCCCGAATCCGTAGGACTCGAGGCGCTACTGGGCTAGGATCTCACAATGGATCCTGACCCTAGCCTGACAACAACTTCACTGAACCTTACAACAAGGCACTAACAGATTAAAACAAAACATGAAACTGATATAAATATGTACATGTCAAAAGAGTATACATGGTACTGCTGAGTACAAAAGTTAAACCAAAAGCCGTACAACCGATAACAACCCCAAAATCCCACAAATATGCCCAGTGTACGGAACCCTCAGCAGATCACCCCACTGGATCACTCCTCAGTCCTCCTATCCTGCGAAGGAACTACAACACGGTATGAAACCGTTAGCTAACTATACACATATATAAGAGAAGCAAGAGCACAATCACACATCATATAAACGATAACAACTCATCATGGTATCACACATTCACCCGGTTTATTATCTTTAATAAGTGAATCAATCAATCGTATAAAATATGTATATATATGAAGATAGGTGACACGAGGAATATGATCCCCGCCTCTGAGTACTCTAACCAGCTGGGGTAGTATCAGCACACCTCCCGTGTACCCTGTGGGAATGGTGAGGGCCTTCATTTATACCAGTACTGGCCTGACTACAGAGAACCTCCCAGACTCCACGGCGGGATGAAAGGGAAAGGTTATCACAGCCACTACGATGGGCGGTCAGTATAATAAAGATAGGTCTGTGACCATCATAACATAATCATACTCGTAATCCTATTCCTAATCATGCTATAAAGCATATAGCAAACACCACTCAAGCATACATCCAATATAAGGATAGTAGCTAAGTAAGTCCTATGGACTTACCTCGATCTCAGAAGTAACTCAAATATGATCCACTCTCAAAACGTCTACTCCAAACTGGAGGACAGCACAACCTATACAAGGCACACGTACATATATCACAATCCTATCACACAAAGGGTCACACCTAGACCCAAGGGATCCATAAGGGATCAATTCCAACTCGTAAACCTCAAAGCCCTAACCGGCAATTCCATACCGTAATCATCAATATCCGAATCCTAGCATGGTACTAAGTTTCTCATACTAGAAAGGAAAGGATCTACCTAGCTTTAGGTAGAGCCAGGATCAAAACGCACCTGCGGAACACAAAGGCGCAGGGGCGAAAACAGATGGCCGCGGGAGCGGCGGAACGTGGTCGCGGGGGCGGTGACACGGGACGCGGGCAGCCGCTGGCGCTGGGCACTGTCGCCGCGGGGGCGGTGACTCCTGGCCGCAGGGGCGGTGACACGGGACGCGGGCAGCCGCTGGCGCTGGACACTGTCGCCGCGGGGGCGGTGACTCCTGGCCGCAGGGGCGGTGAAAACGCAGAAACGATTCTGCAATCTCCTCCTCGGCTCTTTCACGTGATCAATCACGTCTACTCTCTTCCAGATTCGTACACATACATAAGTATACACATACAACCATCAATACACATCTATGCAAGCATCTAATCCTAAGCTAGGAAGGAAGAACAAGAAAGGAAGAAGAGAAGCAAGAAGATCCTTACCACACTTGAAATCTAAGGCTGCAGGGAAAGGTCACACACAACACAAGCTTGCCTCAAGCTCAGCAACAACAAACACTAGCATCATCATCAACCACAAGGTACACTTTCAAAGTCAAACTCCAAGGGAAACAAGATCAAACTCACAAGGGAAGAAGGATAAGCAAGGTGGACGTAGAAAGCCTGGAATGGGATGAGAACAAAGTGAATGAAACCCTTGCTCCGCAAGTAGAAGAAAGGAATAAGGTTAAGGGTAAAGCACGAGTCAAGAGGTCAAGGAAAACGGCTGCAGCCGCCGTAATCCGCAGGGGCGGTAGGAGTGCCCGCGGGTGCGGTGCGCCGCAGGGGCGGCGGGATTGGCCGCAGGGGCGGCAAAGCTAACCTCGGCCAAAGTTCGTCTCGGTCAAATACCAATCTCGGTCCGAAAGATCACGGCTCTTACACCTCACCCCCCTAAAAACAAGTTTCGTCCCGAAACTTGCAAAACCTCAAACACAAGCAGGGAGGAAAAACCTCTCCCGTAGTCATCATCATATCACAAGGGCATAGAGGAAGTACATCTCTAGCCAAAACATATCTATAACAGAAAGGCATGGAGGTAGAACATCTTCGGCACTACTATGTCCATCAAAATAGCATGGAGGAAAGAACCATCTCCAGCTAAACCTATCGCATCACAATAGCATGGAGGAAAGAACCATCTCCAGCTATAACAATAATCATACCAGCATACAAGATCTAATCAGATCATAAATCACATCAAGCTAGCATGAACAAAACACAACATGGCATATAAGCACATACACACATAAACAGATAAGACTCACCAAGCTAGTACTAAGATCTACTCGGTGATCCTACTGATGTATCTAACCCAGCATAGAACTCTGGATAGTTCCTCTGGATACTATCCTCAGTCTCCCATGTAGCCTCCTCAGGTCCTCGTCTCGACCACTGTATCCTCAACATAGGAATGTCCTTCGAACGCAGGCGTCTAATACCTCGCTCTAGGACTGCAATCGGATGCTCTACAAAAGTGTGGTCCGGCTCAACCACTAAATCCTCATAACTCACAATGTGTCTCGGATCTGGTATATACTCCCTCAGCTGAGATACGTGAAACACAGGGTGAACACCCTCTAATCTCGGAGGCAAGGCTAATCTGTATGCTGCACTCCCAACTCGATCCAGAATCTCGAACGGTCCGACATATCGGGGACTCAACTTTCCCTTAATGCCAAAACGTCTAACACCTCGTGTCGGAGACACTCTCAGCCACACATGGGCTCCAACCCTGAACTATAGAGGTCTACGCCTCCTGTCAGCATAAGACTTCTAACGGCTCTGTGCAGTCAGCATACGCTCTCTAATCAATGCTACCCGAGCTACATCATCCTGAATCTGATCAGGCGCTAAATCACTCATACTGCTCCGCTCATCCCAACATAACGGGGTACGACATCTCTGTCCATACAGTGCCTCATATGGGGCCATCCCAATAGATGCATGCCAACTGTTGTTGTAGGAGAACTCAACAAGCGGAAGATGATCTGTCCACACCTGTCCCCAATCCAACACACAAGCTCGCAGCATATCCTCCAGAGTCTGAATGGTCCTCTCTGACTGACCATCTGTCTGAGGATGAAACGCCGTCGTAAAATTCAAACTCGTCCCCAAGGAAGTCTGGATCTACTGCCAGAATCTCGAGGTAAATCGTCCATCTCTATCTGAGACGATCGTCCTCGGTACACCATGGAGTCTCACTATATGCCTAGTGTACTCCTCAGCTAATCTGCTCACCGGCCACGTCTCTCTGATAGGAAGGAAACGTGCCGTCTTCGTCAACCGGTCCACTATAACCCAGATGGCATCAAAACTCCGACTCAATCTCAACCCGGTCACAAAATCCATGGTGACGTCTTCCCACTTCCTCTGTGGAACAGGAAGTGGATGAAGCTCGCCCCCAGGTCTGAAATGCTCAATCTTGACCTGCTGACAGGTCGCACACTGTGCTACAAATCTGGCTACATCGGGCTTCAGCCCTCCCCACCAGTATATACATCTCAAGTCCTGATACATTTTACTCGTACCTGGATGTACAGAGTAAGGGGTATAGTGAGCCTCCTGTAAGATCCTCTGCCTCAGCTCTGTATTAGCAGGTACACAGACGCGACCACGGCGTCTCACAACTCCGTCTGCTCCAAGCAGGAACTGTGGTGCCTCGTCCCGAGACATCCTATCTCTAATCCTCTGTAAGGTCGGGCAGGTTTCCTGTTTCTGTCGGATCTCGTCCAACAGATCAGGAAGAACCTCTAAAGTACGCAGCTGGGCATCCTCATCAGGAAACTGGATGTCCAACTCTAGCCAGATCAAATCTCTCTGCAACTGGCGCTGAACTGTCAATCTCGCAATCGCCTACTCTCGAGGCGTCTTCCTGCTCAGGGCGTCGGCGACAACGTTCGCCTTCCTTGGATGGTACAAGATCTCTAAATCAAAGTCCTTAATCAACTCGAGCCACCTACGCTGGTGGTTATTCAATTCCCGCTGCGTGAAAATGTACTTCAGACTCTTTGGTCTGTGAAGATCTGACACGTAGCACCATATAAGTAATGTCTCCAGATCTTCAGTGCATGAACTACCGCTGCCAACTCCAGATCATGAGTCGGGTAGTTCTCCTCATACGTCTTCAGTTGTCGAGACGCATATGCAATAACTCTACCTCGCTGCATCAAAACACATCCCAAGCCTAGCTTGGATGCATCACTGTAAACCACCAAGTCCTCAGTACCCTCTGGCTGTGCCAAAATAGGAGCAGAAGTCAAACGCCTCTTCAACTCCTCAAAACTCTGTCTGCACTGATCAGACCACACGAATCTGGTAGTCTTCCTCAGTAAACTCGTCAATGGACGGGCAATCACAGAAAAACCCTCCACGAAGCGTCTGTAATAACCGGCTAGGCCAAGGAAACTACGTACTTCCTTGACGTTCGTCGGTGTTGTCCAAGCTGCTACAGCCTCAATCTTCGCTGGATCCACCTTGATCCCATCAGCTGAAACCACGTGACCCAAGAATGCTACTTCTGGCATCCAGAACTCACACTTAGAGAACTTAGCATAAAGTTCTCTATCCCGCAAAACCTGCAATACAATCCTCAGGTGTCCTGCATGCTCCTCACTGCTACGAGAGTATACCAGAATATCATCAATAAAAACCACTACAAACTGATCCAGGAAGTCGATGAAGATACTGTTCATCAACTCCATAAAGACGGCTGGGGCATTCGTAAGCCCAAATGGCATCACTACAAACTCGTAGTGGCTATATCTGGTCCGGAATGCTGTCCTGTGCACATCCTGCTCCCTCACCCTCAGCTGGTGATACCCGGAACGCAGGTCTATCCTGGAGAACACAGTCGCTCCCTGTAATTGA
Organism: Fagopyrum tataricum; assembly: GCA_002319775.1. Taxonomy (NCBI): domain Eukaryota; kingdom Viridiplantae; phylum Streptophyta; class Magnoliopsida; order Caryophyllales; family Polygonaceae; genus Fagopyrum; species Fagopyrum tataricum. The sequence continues at coordinate 4,609,778 of CM008281.1, forward strand.
TCTAACAAATCATCAATATGTGGCAGTGGATACTTGTTCTTGATGGTCACCTTATTCAGCTCTCTGTAATCTATGCACAATCTCAGCGATCCGTCCTTATTCCGTACGAAAAGAACAGGTGCTCCCCATGGGGACACACTAGGGCGAATGAAGCCCTTCTCGGCCAACTCCTCAAGTTGCCTCTTCAGCTCCAGCCCTTCTCGGCCAACGATTCTGCAATCTCCTCCTCGGCTCTTTCACGTGACCAATCACGTCTACTCTCTTCCAGATTCGTACACATACATAAGTATACACATACAACCATCAATACACATCTATGCAAGCATCTAATCCTAAGCTAGGAAGGAAGAACAAGAAAGGAAGAAGAGAAGCAAGAAGATCCTTACCACACTTGGAATCTAAGGCTGCAGGGAAAGGTCACACACAACACAAGCTTGCCTCAAGCTCAGCAACAACAAACACTAGCATCATCATCAACCACAAGGTACACTTTCAAAGTCAAACTCCAAGGGAAACAAGATCAAACTCACAAGGGAAGAAGGATAAGCAAGGTGGACGTAGGAAGCCTGGAATGGGATGAGAACAAAGTGAATGAAACCCTTGCTCAGCAAGTAGAAGAAAGGAATAAGGTTAAGGGTAAAGCACGAGTCAAGAGGTCAAGGAAAACGGCTGCAGCCGCCGTAATCCGCAGGGGCGGTAGGAGTGCCCGCGGGTGCGGTGCGCCGCAGGGGCGGCGGGATTGGCCGCAGGGGCGGCAAAGCTAACCTCGGCCAAAGTTCGTCTCGGTCAAATACCAATCTCGGTCCGAAAGATTACGGCTCTTACAATTACATTATTACTTGGACCAATAGGCTCATTAATAAAATTGATTTTATTATTGAGGCATACAAACTTGTTAAGTTTAATTGGAACTTGGAGGTATATGGATACTCTTACGAGGCCAGTAATCATCTTCTTTCCGGCAAAAAAGCCTAATCACAATTCACCCTATCACTCTATCACCTTCTCAAACCAGATCCGTCAACTACCTCGTTTTGGGTCGGACAAGCCATCCTCCTTCGTTGAGCCGAAGGAAACCACAACTTAGTGTATCCTCCGCCTGCTTACCGCCCTCTTCAAATGCCTAGCAAGCTTTGCCAGCACTTGGAACCACTACACCACCACCCTCGTTGTTCCCCACTCATATTTCGTCTTGCCCCCATCAACCACCGGTTTTCGCCGCCTTCCTGTCGCCTCGCCAAACGCCACCGCCACTGGGAAATCTTGCATGAGCTCCGCTAGGAGAGCTTAATAGTGTCGTCACCACCAAGCCCTCGACATAAACCCTAATAGGGTGTGAAGGTCTTTTGGGTAAATTACAAGAAAACACCCATATTTTGTGTTTACATTTATGGCGCGAACTTTCAGATTTTGCAATTTTGCCCCCGAGTGGATAATTACAAGAAACGGCCCAAAGTTTTTATTTACAGGAATGATCCAAACTTTTGGAAGTTCGCAAAAAACTCTAATTTGAATCATTACAAATTATGGCCTAAATTTATAATTACAAAAAATGTCCCAAACATTTATAATTAAAATTAATGGCCCAAGTTTATACAAATGGAGTTAACCTTGTATAAATGACTTGTTTAGGTCATTGGAAGCACGTTTGGTTGAAGAGATAGTATTTTAACTTCGATAAGCGAGATTCTCCATTCGTATGACTTTGACCCGTGAGCTTCCTACACCCTTTTCGGATATTGTTTTGTTTGGGCGTTGTTGTAGGTTTGAGATTATTTTCTTGATTTAATTGATTATATTAGGCTATCATTATTAGGTTATTGGTTGATTGGATTTGTTTTGATGGTTATTGAGTTGTCGAGCAATGAGTCCTTACCCAGACAAACTGGGATCGAGCCATCTTCCTTCAAGTATGCACTGGCCACTAGTTACGGTATGACCTCCTTCTCCTTCCTTCCTTGACCTTCACGTGCATGGATGTACGAGAATTTATTTTCCTCTCTAAGACTCTCGCATGACTCGAACCCCGGACCTTGTGTTCTTGTGCAGTTTTTGTAGAAAATCCAATTTTGAGCAGTCAACTTCGAGGACATCGTTAGTTACTCTAAACCTATCATCTACCGTTGAAATTTTAATATGGTTTAAAAGAATGCTACGTAGTTAATGATATTATAATTTGGAACAATCCAATGGTTAGATGTAAAGTTATAAGGTTGCAAAGTTAAGACCGGATGTAATTTTGTTAAGAATTGTAGAATTTGGCTAAGGTTGGAACTTGAGTTATGTGTGGAGAAATCATGGAATTTATATGGATATTGTGAATAGATAACTAGGCTTGTTGAGCATGGGAACTAAGAGAAGGATTGTTGTAGTGATATAGGAATTTTCCCGGATTGTTAAGGGTAAGTAGAGGATATATATTCGCGGTTAAAGTAGGGTTTGCGACTTCGGTTGTAGATTTGTTTAAAATCTCACACTCGTTAGGAGTCTTTTGGCGTTCTTATATATTGTTGGGATATACAGAGAGGCTTAGAATCATTGTGGCCCTTTTTGGAGTTTTAGGAATGTGAGGGGAAAATGATAATTTTTCCTAAAAAGTCAAGTTTCTTATTCTTTCATCTCAAGTATCCTCTTGACTAGGCTTGTGAGGTTAGACATTTACGGATCGAGTTTTTAAACTTACCTAAGTAGTAGAAACATGTTATTAAAATGTTGTTCCTTCTTGACTAGGCTTGTGAGGTCAGACCTTTACGGATCGAGTTTTAGCGACACTAGGAGCGCAGTACATACCAAGTGAGTCCCTTGGACTTACTTAGTTAACTTGGCTTATGTCAAAGTATATTATTATGATGGTGAGTGTCTTGAGTGAATTAAAGTATAACTTGACTAGGACGATTGCACTTTAATTCTTAAGACCCAAGTGTATGTATAACGAGTCGTGACATCACTGCCCAACGTTAAACCGCGGTTAGCACAAACAGTGTATACGGCGAGATGCATCGAACCACTCTTGTTGGTATATGGGAACGGAGACGAAGGTTGGAGGATCTTCGTGCCACACAATTAAGTGGAACAAATAGATTGGAATCATTTAATCAAAGATAATAATCGGAACCTTGTGTGAGCATGCTGATGTGTTTATTCTTTTGCATTGGGTGAGTATGTGTCATATTATGTTCTTGACATTAGAATTGTTAGCTAACTTTTTATACCGTCGTTATTAGACTTTGTAGGTTAGGCGACTGCCGAGTGACCCGGAGCGGGGTGGTCAGTCTGGTTTCCGTACTAGTTATTTCGGGCTTGGGATTTTCTTTGGTGTTAAGACTCAGTAGTTATCTTTGGATTCTATCACATTTTATGCATGATTGACTGACACTATCTCTTTGTTGACTATGTCATTATTTTAAAGATTTTATTCGGTTTCTTATTTGTGTCTTATTGTAAGATCCGGTGAGAATCTCACTGGAACCCATTATGAGGTCGTAGTCCGTGACATTCGAGTTCCTATAATTCGGGGTATAACATTTATTTTGTTACTTTTGATTAAGTTTAAGTATTATTTTTTTTATTTTTATGTAGTTAAAAACTAAATTGAGATATTAAAAGTGTTATTTATAAATTTAAAAATATATATAAAAATTTTCAGTCACTTTTTCTGAATTTTATATTGTAAAAGTAATAATATCAAACTTGTTGAATACATTATTTAAATTTTTTAGAAAAAATGACCAAGAATAATACCAACTATGAGACATGAACCAAAAATAATACAAACTTTAAAAATTACTAGTTGGTATACTAACTATTTCGCATTAAACCAGTTTTGATACGGGATGAAATTATGCTCAATTTTATTAAAAAAACCGCCCATTACTTTTTAAAATCACACAAAATTACCCCGACATTATATATTATTTTAAAAATGACCCATATTATTTTTCTATACCTAACGAATTATGTTACAAAGGTTAGTAATCAATTTATTCTTTAATATTTTAGGAAATTTATGTAAAATATATCTATAAGAATGATTGAGAAGTTTTAAAATTTTCAAAATAAAATTTTGGTTAAAAGACCCATACTTGGTGAAATTTCCACAAATTTTAGTATGAAATAATATTAATTTTTAAAATTTATAATTTTAAAATTTTAAAACATGAAATGAAGATCTTTTTCCACTAATTTACGTTAAATTTATTAGTTTTAAATTTTCAAATTACACAAAAACTCCAATAAATGATATATTCTTTCATTAAATTTTACCCACAAACATTGATTTTTCCCCCTCAAACTACTCATAAAATTATAAAACAATAATGACACTAACATGGGTCTATCAACAAATTTTTATTTTAAAAACTTCTTAAATTTTTTTATTGAATAAACCACCATAAATATTTAAGAATAAAGTGATGACTAATCTTTATTACATAATTTGTTAAGTATACAAAAATAAAATTGGTGATTTTTAAAAGAAAATAAAATATATAGGTCATTTTGTGTAATTTAAAAAATGTGTGGGCGGTTTTTGTAATTAAATTTTACTACAATTTTATCCCGTATCAAAACTGATTTAATGTGCAATAGTTTGTATATAAAATAGTAATTTGTAAAGGTCGTATTATTTTTGATTCATACCTCATAATTAATATTATTTTTTTTGTCATTTTTCCAATTTTTTATCAAAGATTATAACGTATAGTATACGCATTCAGGGCAATGATATGATGTAATTTGAATGGGTTTCAGTCAGTCACTGACTCACTCGTCACTAGATTTAATGATTATCTCACTTATTGGTGAGCAATAATATTGATGAAGCATGAGTAAATTAAGGTAATTATTTCTTACTAACAAAATTATACATAGAACTAATCAACTTAAGATCGAGCATGTTTTCACATCATGATTTGGTTTCCATAAAACCCAAGACAGATTAATGATTTCTTCCATGCTGTGTCTATTATGATCTATTTTTTACCATAATATATGATGATAGATATTCAAGGATTATGTATAATAATAAGATGAGAGAACTCATCCGGAAAGATGTCATTGGATGGAGAGTTTCGAAAAACTGATCCAGCCAAATTCCTTATCTTGTAGTGTCAAAAAAAGCAATAAGATGAGAGTTGTCTTACGAACCCTTTCATGTATATTATACTCAAGGTCAACAAATAAATTTGATAAATATATCGTAAAATTAATTGAGAATAAAAGTTTAAAAGGCTCAATAACCCTAGAAATTAGTTAATAGGTCCTTCAAATCGAATTCTACATTTTTTTAAAGATGATATTATCTCATTTTTCCCCCATTAATATCATCAAAATGTGATTTTATATAGTTATCTATGTATAAAACTAGAAGTGATTTACATTGTGATAAAAACTTGTAAAATGCAAAACGGTATAGTATTGGCTATCAAGAGAGAAAAAGTAAAAATATTATATGTCTTACAAAAAGAGTAAAAATCTTATGAATTAAAATTCACATAGTTTGATTAATCGACATAATTAATGAGAATAAATATACAGGTGAAAATCTAAATGATAAACTCCCAACCACTTCACTATATAGAGATATTTTAGTCAACAAAATTTGATGACATATATTCATAACAAACATTTTATATTTCTCATGGTAAATTAAAAAATAAACAAACTATTACCCTAGTTTATATTTTATAAATCTTGATAGTATGATGACAGTTAATAAAGGATGAAAGTTTATAGAAGGTTAAAAAAATCATTTTCACCGTTTATGTTATATTTGATATCATATATACAATAAACATTTTCACCATCTGTGTTTATCAACCATTGAAACCCTCACCACACTTAAATTTATTTTTTTTTAAAAAGCCATAAAGTTAGGAGTTAGAAAGTAAAAAAAAAATAAAAGTTGAGGGTTTGATCTCCTATTTTTAAAACTTATTTTTGATATCCAATTTTTTTTCCCTCTTGTGTTAAACAAAGGACAAGTTCATTAAAGGGATCAAATACGGGAAATACAAGGTCCACAATAATCCCGATAATTCAAGTTGAATTGGATAAATAAAATTTTTTAAAAAAAGCCTAATAACTTTGTAGAATAATATTTTAGAATAATCTTCCTAAATAACGCCTAATAAACTACTACGTTGAGAAGGGGAAAAAAAAAAAAAAAAAAAAAAAAAAAAAAAAAAAAGTGGGAAGGGGACATTTTTGTCAACCTTATAAACTTATTGTGATATTATAATATTTTAAAAATAACCCTGTAAAGTGTAAACTCACTAAAAAAAATGTATAATAGAGTAATAAACATATTGATTGGACAAATGAAGGCAAGTTGAGAGTCAAATCAAGAATCTCAAAGGCTATATATGATGATGGTGATGATATATATATATACACATAGGAAGGAATGGTGTTTGAATTGGTTTATCTACCAAACCTGAAACCCTAAACCCCACCTGTTCTTCATTTCCCATTAGGGCAACAAGATAAGCAAACCCAACCCCACTTGCTTTGCTTCTTTCTTGCCTTTCCCAAAACCAACATTCAACATCCCTCAATTGCTTCATCATTGGATTCCTCTTTTTTATTTTTCTTAATTATTTCTTTGATTTTCTCAATATCAACTTCTTCAATCACAAAATAACATATTTATAAACAGTTTAAGCATAATCCAAGGTTTAATTAAATCTTCTTAGCTTTTTATTAAATAGGTATGCATATTGATAAGTTTGAGGTGATTATAGATCTTGACATGCAATTAAAAAATTGACCAACAAAATCACTAATATAATGCTTTTTTTTTCTTAGTTCATTCACTTAATCATGAATGTAAAAATTAAATTGATCAGTAAAATCAGATATTTTGACATTTAAAAAAATAAACACCACTAAAGTATAAACAAACCCATTAATATTATTAAAATTAATATTATTAAAATTATAGTATGAAGTATCTATATATCCGTTGATATGAGCATTTGATACAAACTAAATATCATAAATAGTTTTTATAATATATCCTAAAAAGTCATTATATATCATAGACATCACGTATATTCATTATTATAATAATAACATTTATAATTTTCTTTAATATTTGTATGATACGAGCGTAACAAGGCCGAGTTTCAAATAGAATGACATTTAGGGCTCGTTTGGTATCGCTAGGAATTATTTACGATAACGAAATAATTTCGAATCAATCAAAAGCTATGTTTGTTTAGAGGTCTTTTTACACATAAAGGTAATCTAAACAATTTTATTTCCTTTTCTTTTTCATAACCGATTTTATTCCATTTTCATTTTACCACTTCTACCAAACGGGGTTAATGTAAGTTTATATTAATAGTTAAAAACAAGCATTGTAGTATCATGTGCATCAATCGTGGCACCCACAAACATCCAGCAAATGCACACGTGTATACCTCACATGCGCCCTCGGTCAACACAAACTTTGATTTGTTCAACGGTCAAAACCTCACTTAAATACAACGCTAAACCCATTAATCATTAGCATAATGCCAATTTTTAAATCATTAATCCCGACAATTCAGCATTATACCCTAATTACTTATTTCTATATCTTCTACGAACTTTCGTTTCCGGGTTCGGGTCGTCTTGACCCGGCTCACGCTGAGCCGTTGGATCTGAACCGTAGTTTTGCAGCCGTTAATGAGGGGATCTTCCATGCGCACGTGCGGAACCCTAGGTGCACGTGAGAGGAGGTTGGAGTCCAATATCTGGCGCACGTGACCGGCTTCGCTGGTTATCGTGTTACTCTTCTAAAGATTTATGCTTCTCTTTTTCTAGAAAGAAGACTATATTGTTTATTAATTAAAATTGGTTTAAGTTAAATACAATAAATTTGGTTTCTTAATTATTTGTTGCTAAAGTCTTGGCCTCTTGGGTTTGGGATGCACGTGTGGGTGCATTGGAATGATTAGGTATACAAGTATTTGGATTACTATAGTATTCTTGTTTTTTTTAAATGTTTTAATTTAAATCTCTATTAAATATTATAAATATTTATAATTTTGTACAAAGTCGAAACGACAAATTAAATAAGTGTGAATCAAGTTATTATACAATATAAATACAAACAAAAAGCACATATTTATGATATAGCAGATATTTCAACGAAAATAATTTTAAAGGTGAGAAATGAAAAAGTATTTAAAACCAAGAGATTATTCAATATAAATACTAATATAAAAATATAACTCATGCATTCAAGATCATAGGAAAAACCATATTTTTATATCGTTAAATATTACTCTTAAAAATCGTAGTATAAATACCAATTAATGATAAATAAATTAGGGAAATTTCGATGGTGTTATTGTACTTTTAACTTTTTCGGATTAAGTTCAAGTATTTTTCAATTTTTGAACGGTGTCCATGAATTTTAGACTTTTTTCGGATTATACCCTTATATCACCCACTCATGAGACCAAAGTTAACATTTTGATGAAAACAGTTAGAATTATATTTTATTTATTATTAATAGTTATTTTAAAGGTATATATAATTAATTAAATGAATAACTTATATTTTTATGAGCCTTAATATGAATAAAGATTAATTTATGAATGGTAGAGTGTATAATCCAAAAAATTATTAAAATTAAGGACACCTTTCGAAAATTAAAAGATCCTTGCTGAAAAGTCAAATCCCGGGTATCATCGGAAATTTTCCACTAAATTATTAACTAATAAACTACATAGGTTTTAGAGTTTTATTTGTTGAGATCATAAATATGTGATTTTATGATTTTTTATCCATAACTTGACGGTAGTGTTGATCATATCGGGTAACCCGTCTGAAAAAATGGGCGGGTATTAACATAGAAGGAAGCCCAGCCCGTCAAGCCTGCCAGCCTGGATTCGGGCACCACCATAGACCCAAACGGGCCGAAAAGTCCGGTCCGCCTAGTACGGATATATAATATTAAACATAATTATAGAATATTTAACATATTTATCATAAATTTAATGTATACTACATATGATATATTAAATGTAATTTATTTTTAAATAAAATTTATATTGAAAAATAGTTTTTAAATTATTTATTAAAAAATAAATAAATAAAACGCGTACTCTGAGACCTGCCCGGACGGGTGCGGAGGCCACTGTAGGCCCGCTAGCGAGGCTCGGCCCAGTCCGGATACATATAAACAGGCCAAAATTTTTCTTGAAACCCGACCCGAGCCCGGATATGAACCGGTCTACTTGAACGAATAATTTTGAATTGAAGGCTTAAATCTAGTAACTTTATATGACTTCTCATTCCTCATAGATTAATCATATAAAAACACAATCCTATATAATATATGTACGTCATTTGAATAATAGTTATTTGATTACATATTTCCACCCTATATTTACAATTATAGACCTAATATAACCTTAAATTTGGTAAAAAGCTGATATTTCACTTTATGTATATTGTAATGGACTTGAAGGTGCAAATTCGGTATGGGCTTAGGCCCATAATATGTTTTAATTTTTAGATTAATTAATTAAAAAGACAGAAAGAAAGTTAAAGGTATGTTTGGTTGGTGGGATTAGGCATGATTTGGCAAGGAGGAATGACAGGGAATAGAGTTACAGAAATCACATGCCATTTTGTTAAGCAAATCATTTTAGTCTAATCATTTTTTTTCTTAATTTTTGGTAATTATTAGTATATATTATTAGTGTTAGATTGAGATTAGCTTTTAGCTAATTAATGATTATTCTTTGTCTTGGCCAGCTTTAACTCATTGATTTGGATCTAATCATTTCTATTGCTTCATCACATATTCCATACTTACCACTTAAGGAGGAATATATATTATATATATTTATATGTACTTTTCTGTGAAGGGGGAATATATTATATCTAAATATATACATGCAGTTCAATTGATTGGTTGGCTATTATGACCCAAACAAAATATACTTCTTTTCCTAAATAATAATGTAAAAAATATGAATGTATTTTTCGGGTGAACAAAAATATCTGATACGACTAATCCGATTCCGATCAACTAATCTAAATATCGGAACCAAAAACAAATCAAAATCCGAAATATCCGTTAGTTGTTGATCCGAATTCGATTTGGGGGGATTTTTTGTATCATTGGATCACATATGAATCCAAAATTTGAGGATAAAGTCGGATTGAATATATCTTACTGGTACGGTAATAATTACTCGGATCATATATCCGAATCTGATTTCTGAACAAATATATATGATTAATATTGTATAGCCTGTATTAATTACTCGCATATCTGCAACGGATTACAGATCGAATATACAACCAAAAGTGTCGGATATCCAATACTCTTGGATCGAACTTTTCAATAATTATCATATATCCGAATACTCACAACTCTACTCTTTCAATTACAATATGTATGAAATTGTCAATATTTCACAATATACGTTTCATGTTTAATAGTTTAAGATCAAAATCAATTTAAAAACTTCCTGCATATAAACTAAGTAATTGTTTACATTAGAAAATTCAGTTTTTATGTTCACAAACATTGTATATCTCTATATGAAAACACTGTATTTATGAGATTGTGCTTATTTAGGGCTTTTGGTTTTGTTTTGATGGAAGATAAAATAAAATTCAATAGAACTTAATTTGACAATACTATTTTGTATACTATCTATGCAAATTGAATATGAATGTTTGGGCTGGTCCATTAGGCCTGACTAATACTTACTGGACCTGAATATTTGTACTGGACCAGAACTTGAGCTTTGCAAATATCTTACAAGCCCATATACGAACCATGTGATTTCAAGAAACAGGAAAGAGTAATCAGTTTACAGGAAAGAGTTTTTCCTTGTTTGATTTTATCATTTTTGTGATATTGCAATGCAGAAGCAATCATAGACGTTGAATCCATTTCTCAAGTCTAAGTTGCTTAAGAGGAGGTCTATTGTAAGGTTTACTCTTCTGCGGACATCTCCATTTTCCTGCAATCTCATTTGAGTCTGAACTCAATACATTGCTTATCTCCATCAACGGCATTCTAGTCGTCATTGGACCCTTTCTGAGCTCTAGTGAAACACTGGTTTCTTCTCGCTCATGCTTCTTTGGATTTACTTTCATTGTTGAAGTGTTCCCTCGTTTTTTAGGATTGGGCAGTACCCATCCCAGATTTGTTTGATCATCAATGTTACTCGATTTGTCTTCAGGTTTAGTAGCTTTATCTGAGCTTATCTTTGTAGATGAATCCTTATGATTATCGCGTTCATCTCTTTCATCCACTGCTGCTTTTACTGCACAACAAGAAATTTGTCCGGGATTGGAGAACTTCTCAGACTTGTATGGAAAATCACTTGTCAAATCTTCAAGGCCATTCTCCTGTACAATAAAACAGGATGATTCAAACAAAATGATCATAAGCACAATTTTTATGTTGGAAAGAAAAGAATCACAAGGAAACAGCAAAAATTCACCTGCTTTGAAGATTCAGGTTCGTTCTTTACACGAACAAGATCCCTTTCTTTAACAAAGGCATCTGTGTGTATTGATTTGTTTGGAAGAATATCACCTTTAATTTTTATTGGTGTGGAAATCCCGGCTTCCTCTTGTCCAACATTGTCCTCAGTGTCGTCATTATTGGTTATACTTGTTAGAGAGCCTCCAATTTCAGCAGTATGCAGTTCAGGAGATTCATACACATAGCTTGAGAACCAGTTCCTTATGTCAAGAGGTTCTGAAAATTCCCAAAAAATAAACATTGCAGTGAAAGGTTAAAATATTGTTTTTGTTTGAGCTTGAAGAAGTACACGTAAACTTACCGGATAGAGGTGAGTCAGAATACTCCGGGACCTGCAGCAAGGTAGCAAATGTATAATAAACAAAAATGAATTTGGAATTTCAGTTGTCATATAATTTGAGAAGTTAGCATCATGAACCAATGCAGTTGATACGATATCACAAAGCTATCCGAAAAACTATCTCATTTCAATACTTAAGTAGATGTTCAAGTTGAAATAACAACAGGTTGTAGTCAAGGTGATGGAGTTTTATCTCACCAACGAAAATAGACCTCAGAAAGATGAACAAAGACACAAATTTACCAAAATTGGCTACGTCCACAGGCATGAGTTCTATTATTGACAGACCAACACATGTTCAGATCAGATTGCAGAACAGATGACATACAGATGTTCAAATGATGATCCTAACCAGAACGAGACTACACAAAATGGTACTTATTCAATTCATATGACAACAGTTTATATTGACACTTGAAAATAAACTTTCACCGTTGCATACTGTTCAGTTGAATAAAAAATCAGTCAATCAGACCTACCAGACAATCCTAGTTGTTCATATTGTAATTTCTTTCCTGTTATTTGACAGTACGAAACAAATAGTGAAATTGCAGTTCAATACCTAAATAGAAGTGTATGTATGCGTACGGTGTGTTTAGAGTGGTAGCTTCACCTTATGCTGACGATCGCACTCATCAGACAATTCATGTAAGGAACACTCGTCAATATCAAACTTCTTGACAGATCTGGGAGGATAGTTGTTCCTAATATTAGTGTAATCACTTCTGGTGTGTTCGTCTTCGCCTTCACTATCTTCAACATACAATCCCTTATGTTTCGATTCTCCTTCTATAGCTATTGAATCTTCAAAACAGTATCTTGAACTCAATTCTGGAGATTGGTAAACATAACTTGAGAACCAATCTCTGAGGTCAGGAGTCTCTGTACAGGCTTTCATGCATATACAATTCAGTTAGTAGAAAAAGGAACATGACAAGCAGCAGAAACTAATAAGTTAACAAGAACATGGAACCAAAGCAAGAAACTCATTCTCTTACAGCCATTCTAAGAGTTTCACCATTTCTAACAAATATAAAGCACAAAACCAAATTCATGAATTTAGAATCCGGTCAGTCGTTCAAAAAAGTTTTTAAAAAAAACCCTATGAAATGCCCATGAAACTCATCCAAATTGCCGTATTGGACATAAAAATGACACATGGAAGATAATCGCTACAAAAATCAAACCCTAACTCTAAACACAATGTTCCGACACCGTAAATGTTGAGTTTCTCAACCCTATTTCAGATGCAAGAAAATCATCAATCAACTCATTATCAGCTCAAGCCCATTTCTATAAAGCACCTCTATAATGGATATATGGAACAGAAGCAAGAGTTTAATCGTCCATAGCCATGAAATACGGGATTACCTATTGAAGCAGCGAAGTCTGCGACAGAAGATTCTGGGTAAGGGTTCAATTTAGTACAATCAGCAGGTGTACTGTCTTCCATTTGATGTGCGAAGGTTTCTGCATAGTAGATCTAAGAGCTTTATCGTCCATAGCCATGGAATTTGGGGCGCGGGAAAGTAAGGAGCTTTAGAGGGATGTCTGAATTTTACAACTTTTCGTAAATTTGGATACATAGGATTTCTTTGGCTTTTTTGCTTTTAATTTTAAAACTAGATATACCAGCGCGTTTAGTAAAATTGTCCTATGGTTGTTGTTTTAAGGAGTCGGATGTGACAGAGGTTTTTCCACGTGTTAGTTTAGGCAATGGGCCTTTTGTGGTGGTAAGACGGCGCTTAACGCAGTTTCTGCAAAGTGGTTAAGTATGAGGGGACTTGTGTCGAAAACCATTACGTGTTTTTTCCGTACGTTTTTGATCCTTTTGATTTTCTTGCGTCTGATGTTGTTGAGGTTTTTAAGATGGTGCAACGGGTCTTACACGATGATGTTACGTCTCTTAGGTCATCAAATGTTGTTTTTAGGAAAATCGATTTTGCAATTCAAAAAGGGTTGGCGGGGCAGCTTGTTGTCCGTCTCGCCTCTAGCTCGATGTAATTAATTTTTAAAATAATGATAAGTTACCTTTTAATTTCAAAAAAAAATAAAAAAATAATGCTTCATCCCTTTCATCACAGAGAACAAGAAATCGGCTTCTCCTTCTCCTTCGTTCTTCTCCCGACACCTTCGATCTTCTCTTCTCTTTTTGTCTTTCTCTTTCTCCTTCTCCTTCATTCTTTTATAGCTCTCTGTTTCCTTCCTTCTTCATCAATTCTATGATTTTCCTCTCCTTCTCCTCTGCTTCTTCTTTACTTCTTCTTTAATTCTCCATGAATTGTGAGGACGTCATTGAAGAAGAGAAGAACATTGTTAATCTAATACTCGTAGACATATCATCAATTGAAGAGAAGAATTGAAAAACATAAAAAGGCACTGTCGATTTCTCTTCTTTTTTTTGGAGAAATTTTCAATTTGGGAAAGTATTTGAAGGACAGTTTGAACATAACTTCTCCAACAACAAACATGAATCCAAAAGTCTTGGTTGACTAGAATCTAAAGAGAAGAAAAAAACTCAAAACTACAAAACTGCATAGAAACCTAATTCTAAAACTCTAACTAAACAACTGCTTTTTTACAACTCTAACAACAAAACTAAATGACATCCTAAACCCTCTAATTAAACAGGGCCACTATATTAGCTGACCCTCTTAAGACTAAAACGGTTTTTTAAAAAAAACAAAGTTTTAAAAAGAAAAACTAGACGGTGCTCAAGAATAACACAAAGCTTACGACCTAACTAAACATGACTATGGTGGTTTATGAGATGTAATTATATTTAGTAAATCCCGATTATTATAGTTTAAATCTATCAAGATTTAGAAGAAAATAAAGTGATGTTTTACACGTTATGAAGAGGAAGAAGACGGGAAAGAAATAGACGGTGCTTAAACTTGATCTAGAGAAGGTATATGACCCGGTAGGATGGGATTTTGTAGTTAACACACTTCAAGAGGTAGGATTTCTAGTAAGTTGGGTTGACATGATTGGAGAAATGTATTATGTCTTTAAGGATGACTATAAATTTGAATGGAGGAGTCACCAAACAATTTATTCCAAAACGAGGGTTAAAATCGGGATCTAATATTGCCATACTTTTTTTGTCTTGCGTGTAGATCGTTTAAGTCATCTTATACACAAAGCGGTTGACATGGGAGATTGGAAACCCATAAAACTTTATAAGAATGGCCCTCCGATCTCTTTTTTTTCCTTCTTCTCTTTGGGATGACATCGCATTGTTTTTAACATTGTTCGTAGATGCCTCAAGTAGTCAACTGAGAAAAGGTGATGAAAGTCGTTCAATTGTTTTACAAGGTAGCAACCTAAAGGGTTGGAACCTATAAAGGGTGACATTAGAAAGAACCTATAAAGGGTGACATTAGAAAGAACCTATGAATAGTCCTAGCTACTACATGGGTAGCAACCTAAAGTCGTTCAATTTAGGATATTTTTATCCCTGAATGTAGTACGTGACATTAGAAAGAACCTATAAAGGGTGAGTGGTTCATCGGTTACGGATGACCTATAGACTATGTAAGAATGCCAATTTTCAAAGGACGAATCAATAAGGATACTTTCTCGCCTTCGCTTAATATCAACGCACATCTAATTGGTTGGAAGTGTAAAAATTTTAGTCTTGTTGGAAGAGTAATTTTGACGAAATTTGTCCTTTCACCGATCCCAATATACGCCATGTCTAGCATCGTGCTTCCAAAGAGTACGAGTAAACAAATTTGATGAAGTTTGATGCTCCTCTCCTAGAGGGTGATCTCAGTAGGATCGAAGATGGGATGTGAGAGAAAAAGGTGAGGGAGTTTTTGGCGAGACCATAGGGGATTGGGATTGGGATTGGGATTGGGAGGATATCTTCACATTCCTTCCAACGGCCATGCTTATGCAACTAGCGGTGGACTCATTTGATGAAGCGAGAAGGGACACAATTAGTTGGATGAGAGTCATATTAAGCCAGTGCACAATCAAGTTTGCTTGTGACATGCTCATGAGAAAATAGAACTCTCGCTCGGATGACTATGGATTTTTATAAGCAGTTATGGAAGCTTAAGGTCCAAGAGAGAACTCAAACACACGAGTGAAAACATTAGTAAAGAGGGTTGTTTGGTAAATGTTGAACATAAGCGAAGACATATGACGTTAAACGATAGATGTCACATATGCCAAGCGAAACCTCATATTCTAGAACATTCTTCGGAACAATAAAGGGTGAAGGAAACGAGGATTTGTACACAATAACGGGATGTATACAGTACCCACAGCGAAGCTACGAAGTATCTTACATGGCCTCGAAATTACTTTGAAATGTGGAGATATGCGAGTGATCCATGAAACGGACTCTCAACTAGATATTACACTCTTGAATAAAAAAACATTCTTCGGTGCCATCCTCTCTCTAACCTCGTCCTTGATGTTAGGCTTTTTACAAAGAGCTTGGATTGTCGAAGCTCGTCATATCTATAGAGAGGCGAACTTGCTGCGGATTTTCATGTGAATTGTACTTTTGGTTTCAATATTGGTTTTCAATTTGTCATGTATTAATATAATTGACCCTCCGGGTATGGTGAATATTATTGATATTGACGTAAGAGGTCAGACTATCCCCCGCTTGAAGACTAAATAACATATTTTTTAATATATAATAAGCGTCACATGATGCACGGGCCACACAAAAAAATTGCGGACATAAAAATTACAGTACACTATTGTAGTATAATTTTTACCATAGTTACAAAATAGAATATAATTTTTTTCTCTCAAAATCTCAATGAATCTTTAAATTGTATATTAGGGTTTAATTCAACGCTTGAGAGTTCAAAGTACATCATCTACGCTAATTAAGTACAATTTGTTTTTTAAAAAAAGCGATGAAAATACAAGTTAATGTGGACGTGATTAACGCCATTGAATCTTAGCTAAAATGAAAGAGTGAGTCATTTTGCCCATAGAAGTACATAGTATGCGTCTATGGTTTTAGTTAACAAAGTAGGTTCTTGTAATTAAGATATTCATTTAATTATAATTAATGGTAGTTAACCGCAAATTTACCCTTTATTTATTTTCCGTGCTTATTACCCTAAAATTAGTTATTCGTGGCTACATTTTGCAGCCACATTTATCCACGCCCATTGTCGCTACGATTTCTATTTTGTGGGTAAAGTTGTGGTAAATTCGAGGTTAAGCATTTTTGTGGATAGTTTTGTGGCTATATGTTACTATGTGAGGCTATGTTCGTGATTGTCACGTCGTTTTCTGGTAGTGGTATATGGTAACCGTCTAAAACCAAAAAGCTCTTTAATGACAACTAATTTTAAAAACAAAATATCTTTAATTTAAATTGTAGTTGGTGGGTTTTGAACCCTGATTATTAGCGCTACGCCATCTACTAATTGAATCTCGTGATTTGTTTTTTTTTTTTAAAAAAGTTATAATTATATTCTAAGTATAATACCTAATATTAATTACAGGGTCCTGAATGCTTCAATTTTAATACCCAGAACCTATGATGCACGAATACCTCTAGACACTGCCGTTTTCCGTGTCGGAAACCCAAAAACTTCCGGTAGCTTCGAGAATCTTCTCAGACACGGTCAAATTAGTGAGGACACGATCAAGACACCTTTCCAACATCAAGAATGGGCTGGACATAACCAAACCATGGTCACAGGTGTGGCCCAAAGCAGGCTTGGGGAGGGATACGAAAGAGATGAACAAGACATCCATATATGCTATGTTTTATTTACCTTTTTGGACTTTAAGATGATCAAGACATCAATGGTTGCTAGCTACTACCAATAGGACTATTCATTTCTCGGTTCGGTCAGGATTTTTGGACCGGACCGGACCGGGCCATACCGGACCGAAGTCAACAAGTCTTGTCCTCAGTCCAAATTCAGTCCGGTTTGACCCGGACTATTTTTAAAAAAAGACATAACGCTGAATTCTTGATTCTCATACATCGTATCTCTCTCCCAACTCTCACGACTCTCAATCTCAAACCTATTGGCGACGGCAAGCATCGAATATCCGCTTTAGGCTCAAGCCCAACACATAAATCCGGTGAGGTTCCAATGTTCCATTGTAAAACCAATTGGCAATAGGAGGAGTAGCCCACCGACCTTGTATACTAGGCTCGAAAGTCCCAATATTTTGATGTGGGAACTGATTATCTCCAATAAACATATTGCCAACTTCATCGAGTTCTTTCATAAATTTTGGGTTCTTTGAGAATTTTCGAAAAATCTCCAAATCTCAAGAGAATCACCGACTCTCAATCCCAAACCCTATTGCCAACTTCATCGGGTTCTTTGAGAAATTCCGGGTTTGGTTGGTGTCATTTGAGGGGTTGTTGGAGTAGATAAATAGGGTTCAAGTGGCTTCAGCCTTGGTGTCAACCGAGACTGAAAAGGTGGTTGGGATGCGCAACTCTAGGAGACGGTGATTGTCTGGCCACATCAATCCTCAGGTCCGTGGTGCAGAAGGCTAATATGAATGAGTTTGAAATTTTGTTGGTTATTTATAAAAGTTTGCATTTTTGTTCATCCTCTTGGGTTTTGTTGATCATTGCTTCTGTGTAGAGACAAAAGCCAAATATTATTTCTCTTGTACCGTAAACTTCTATCCCCCCCCCCCACACCCCCAGTAGGACACACCATAACTATGCCCCCAAATCGCATTAAATGTATAGTAGAGATCTACAAGATGTTCCTAAAAGTAATATTTGATGTTGAATGTTTAGAAGTTCTAAACTTATGTCTTGATGAATGTTTAGAAGTTTATATTTTCCTTGTTGTATCATGTTATATTTTGCTAAATGTTTGCTAAAATTGTGTATTAATCCTATATTCTGAAATCGGAGAAAAATATAAGAGAAAAAAAAATACTTATTTGAACTTTGGTCCAAAACCGGTTTGTCTGGTCGTGA
The DNA here is from genome assembly GCA_002319775.1 of Fagopyrum tataricum. Classification (NCBI taxonomy): domain Eukaryota; kingdom Viridiplantae; phylum Streptophyta; class Magnoliopsida; order Caryophyllales; family Polygonaceae; genus Fagopyrum; species Fagopyrum tataricum. The sequence goes on from CM008281.1 coordinate 4,628,561, forward strand.
ACCGGTTTTGGACCTCGGTCCAGGTCCAAATTCTGCGTTTCGGGTCCGACCCAGTCCGGACCTATGAATAGTCTTAGCTACTACAATATCACTTAACGCAACCAATTTGCTTATTTCTCGGTAGTTCTACAACTAATGACACATTCACATGTCATTGATTATATAATAGATGTCTCTTCTTCTTTTCTTTTTTTTGGTAAATGGTAAATTCATAAATGAGTGGAAAAATAAAGTTTAACCAGGACCAGAATAGTCCTGATCAAACCTACACAACAACATAGTACATCATTATAAAGTATAAGGGTTAAAACAATGCCGTAGTATTCCTGATACGCATGCAAGCCCCCTGAACGTACCATCAACTGACTATAAATATAAATAACACAGACCTCATGGCATTGTCTATAAGGCCCTTCCACCTTCGGAAATGCCATCAGCAGAAAGGGACACTCATAGACCAACAAGGTGCCTAGCCATCAGATCAAGATATCATTCACCTTCGGCAAAGCCATCAGCAAATGAGTCTCCAGTCCGGGACAAGTGAACATAGCAAACCTGTGCAAGCCAAGAGCAGAATACAACTCTGGCATAAAAACATAAAAAGCACTATATCTCAAACCTCTCTCCAACCCTAGTTGGAAAGGCCTCATGGAGTAGTCTGTATACATGCCCTCTGATCATCCGGACCAGGATATCAATGGGGATCCTGTTCCGGTCAAACATCAGGGCATTCCTGGAATGCCATAGGTAGTAGATCGTCGGTGAGAAGGCGTAAATGCGTGCCATGCTCATCCAGCTCCTCCCTGGTGCAGTGTGCAGGAGGTATGTCATGACGTCAGCTCTCGTGATCATCTTTGTAGACATCCGGAATCCATGGCAGACTTGCCTCCAAACCTCCCTCGCATAGATGCAACCAAAGAACAAGTGATTATGTGACTCACTCTCCAGGCCGCACCAGTGGCAAAGTAGGGTCTATGAAAGGAAGTGTAATATGTCTCTGGTGGATAGACGTCCTAGAATCGCCATCCAAATGATAAAGTAGTGCTTGGGCGTGTTGCCCGTGTCCCACACTATTCTGAACCAGTCCACCTCATCTCCATGCTCTCTGATCATATTGTAGGCCTCTGCAACTCTGAACTTACCACCATGGTAGCAGCTCTCGAGAACCTCCTCCAATGTCGTCTCCTCATCCACAAACGTGGCTACCTCGTCTCTGGCTCCGATTATAGCCTTCACTAGAGGCGAGTCACGTCGGTGGGGTACCCAATGGTCTGGCTCGACCACCTGTAAGTATCTGTGATGGATCTACCTCACCCAAAGGTTGTCCCTCTTAGCATGAATGTGCCAGTAGTACTTACACATAAATGCCGAGTTCCAACACCTGAGGTTGAGGAGACCCAAACCACCCTCTCTCTTGGGCATGCAAACTCGTGTCCAAGCTACTCTGGGCCAGCTCCAAAGGAACCGTCTGCATAGTCCTATGAGCCTATCCATCACTAGTGCGAGAACCGGTAGCATAGACAGCCAGAAGCTCTCCGTACCCTGAAGGACCGTCTTGATAAGCTCCAGTCTACCTGGAAAAGATAAATGTCTCTTGTTCCACGCACAGATGTACCTCCCAATCCTGTCAATGAGTGGGGTGTAATCAGTTGCACGTAGAATGTGAGGTGCTATGGGGATTCCCAGATATCGGAAAGGAAAAATTCCCGTAGAGAGTCCCGAGAGCAAGGTTAGTTCATTTGCCTCTGTCTCAGAAACTGAGGCAAGGAAAATAGAAGATTTCGGGAGACTAACAGCTAAGCCCGAAATCTTCTCAAATCTGCGTAAGCAGTCCATAAGAATGCTTACTGATTGAACATCTCCTCTACCCGAAATCTTCTTATTATATATGAATTTACCTCCACTAGAGCTTTAAAGTGATATATTATTTATATTTTTTCGCCGTCTCCATTTCCTATAATTTTTAAGATTGTCGCTTCACCGTTTCTCGTTATGTTTGTTTCCCGTTACCGTTTCGGTTTTCTTGCAACACAGCCCGGAACAAATGTCCAATACTAATTACCTATTATATATAGTTACCCAAAACAAATACTCAAAATTAATTATCCATTTAAATTAGAATTGTAAAGTAGTTCCTTAGTCAGATATACATTTTAATCGGATACCCAAAACAACTACCCACTATTAATTACCCATTTGAATTACCCATTATAATTACCAAAACAAATATCCATATTATTAATTATCGATTTTATTGACAATTATTTAAAATTTAGAATAATTGAAAAGATATCTTCAAGATTTTGTAATCAGTTAAGATAATTAATACAAAAATAAATTACTTGGAAAGAGATCCTTAGAAAATTTTGTAATAAATTAAGCTAATTAATGCAAAATTAGATCAATGGATATGTATTTAGGACCCATTTGGTTTTAACTCTGAAAATAAAAACAGAATGAAAACGAATCTAGTTCATATAAATGTAGTAATATTTGATTAGTTTTGATAACTTATAGGGAAACAAAATCGGAAAAAACAAATGCATTTTGTACTAAACCACAAGGAATGATTCCAAAAAGTTTCATGAACAAGGATACACATGTAGATTAGATTCATTTTCATTCCGTTTCCGTGTCCGGAGTTACAACCAAATGGGGGCTTAATTTGTATCCGTGATACTAAAAATGTCATATTACACCAAACTTCTCTTTAATATTGGATATTAGTCGCATTGGTTACAAAGGTGTGTTTTATTATTTCACATTGGTGCACAATGTGGTTAACGGTAGTTTATGCCAAACATCATTGTGAGTAGATTTTTGTAATTTACTGTAAATTTGAGTTGTGACTTTAGTTTTTAACGAGTTACGACTTTTCGTTATGAAAATGCCTTCTCTCTGATTTTAGACGTCTACATGTTTTTATTGAATACTATGTAATATTTTCGTACAAATACAAATCATATGTCTTCTTTCACAATTTCAAATCGGGTGTCTTGTTCTTAATTTATGTTAATATTGTTAAGAGTTTTTGTATTCGTTCAAACGAAAAATTATGAAACAGTTGGTGCACTCGCACTACGAGTGCACCCCGGGTGCCCTATTTGATCGCATGTCGCAACATTCCTCCGTCCCTCATTTCAACAAATGAAGGCTCTTGAATGCACTCACATTGTGCGTGCGGGATGCATCCTTTGACAATGCGAGTGCACTGACTCCTTTCGTCTGACCGAATAACAATTCCGTAGTATTAATTAAACCATTAAATAAAAATTTATTATCTTTTAAACCAATGAGGAAACAATACACAAATATAGAATAGAAAAGGGGACATGTACCGATGACATTCACGCTCTCTGACCCATACATCATTTTCTGGTCATATAGTACTTTTCGTCTCGCCCTCTTACATTATCTCGTTTCTTCTCTCCCTCTTTCATTATCTCGTAACACCCTCTAATAATGTTACCTTTTTCGGTTACACCCACTCTCTCTTTTATATTATAAAATAACAAAATGGCATGAAGTGAAATTATAGAAAAATATATCTTATAAATGAATTCTTATCTTTTTCGGTGTAACCTCTCTAGTAATTATATATATATATGAAGTAAATTTTAAAATGAAAGCGTTTACGCAAATTAAATTTTTTAAAAATTAGTTACTAAGAACTCTTATAAAGAGTTACTAAAAACTCTTAAAATGAAAGCGTTGACTAGTGCATATTCCACACCTTGTGCGGATTTGTTAGTAAAATAGCTCACGTGTTGATCATTTGTTAGCCACAATATATAATAAAGTAAACAAACGATTAATATTTGTGAAAGAAACGATAAACAAATTAATATAGGATAATTGGATATGGATGGAAAATATAAAATTAGAACTACGTGAATATGTAGAAATTTATCTAGAAAAGATAATATGAAGCAACGCGTAATTATAACTTGGAAATATCTTCAAAGCGTCGGAATCCTAAAAAAGATGACAAAACAAGATCAATATAGGAGAATTAAAAGTGGATTGAAGACGTAGAAATTTGTAGATTTACCTCTAATGGAAGACGATGAAACATGATTGTTATCCATTAGGAAAAAAAGGAATTCTCCGGGGTATATATAGTGGAAATAATGTGATAAGTGTACGTGAGAAGTTAGATATATCTGAAATCTAGATATTGCTTCCCTTGTAAGTTTAGCTTGTACCATACGAGAGAAGTTTATCATTAGACATAAAAGAATTTTTGATGTAAATTTTTTTTAAAAAAAATAAAATTAGCTCGTAACAAACCGGAGAAGTTTATCAATCAAAAATTGAAAAATCTCTCGTTAAAATTTAAATTTTCGAACAGATTTGTTGACGTGAAATTTAGATATTTTTTTAGTTAAAAAGATTTTTTTGGTTTAATTGTAAAATTTAAAAAAAAAAAAAACTTGTAACACACCGGAGAAGTTTATCAATTTGAAATTTGAAATCTCTCCTATCGTTAAAAATTGAATATGAAATATCGAAAAGATTTGTTGACCTAAAATTTAGATATTGTGTTAGTTACAAAGATTTTTTGATTTAACTATTAATTCAGTAAAAATATTTAATCCAATAAAATTTGTGAGGCCGCCACGTCATCAATACAACGGCTCTTTTAGTATATATATATATATATATATATATATATATATATATATATATATATATATATATATATATTTGGGGTGTTTTGGTCAAATAATTTAATATCTTACTAGAAAATAATTATGGGTGACTTAACTCATAATTTATGTTTCATGTTTATTGTAAACAAATTATGAAACACAATTTGTTAAAAAAATCACATTTTAAAAGTTTTTTTTAAATAAAAAAGCTTTATAAATTGAACATACTTATGTCATATAAATAATTTTAAAACTTACACAACTCCGCCCTTTGGGTACGTCTTTTGTGGTTCGGTTCTGCGGACGAGCTCTGATATGAAAGCCGTTCAGAGTCGAAATGAGTAATTTAATTACACTTTTCGGTGTGAGAATTATAAATTAGGCAATTCCTTATTGGAACTAGGTTAATTTTTGGAGACAGTTTTTATTTCATGCCCCAAATGTATAAACGAGCCATTTGATTTTGGACACAAGGTTTCTATTTCGCACCCCAAGTGCGAAATCCAATGTAAAGGTTTCTACTTCGCGTTACAAGTGCGAAATCGACCGGCTCGTTACATGACTTGTACAACTTCCACTTCATATCCAATGTGTAGGATGATCCCTTTTTCCCACCTTGCTTTTTATACGTGGAATTGTTTTGAGCCTTAATTGTGTAGTTCACTTGAATAGTGTGAAAAATGGTTAAAATATATAAATAGACGAGCCCCTTCGCCCGTTTGATGCCTCGTTTGAAGGGGATTATTTCAGGCTGAAAGCTCATTCAACCACTTTTCATGTTGTTTGGTAAAAAAATGAAGGCAATGAAATAGCGACCGAAAGTATTGAATTGGTGACTGAAGTTGATAATTCTTTCAACCGATACATGAGGGTTTAAGGGAATGAAATGTCTTCATTCTCATTTCTACCCTTTCTTTAGGATATGCCTGCAGACTCATCCTCTTCTCTTTCCCGCAAACTCTTCCTAATGTTATTGTGAGTATATAGATCTTCATCTTCATCATCGCAAACTGCAACCGATTTTGAAGACTAATTGGACATCCACCTCTTAGCTTACGATGCCCGAGGTGGAGGGAACCACCGAAGATCTGTTGGAAAGACTCATCCGTTTTATGCTTTTATATTTGTGTTTGAGCTATACGACCTTAATAATGGTGTTTTATACGTTTGTAGCAATTGATAGAATGGTAGGTGGATACTGCTTGTGGAAAGGAAAAAAGGGAATGGATCGGAGCTACGCCAATATCAAATGATTATTGATCGTTTAGATTGTGAAGAATAGAAATTGATAAGTTAGTACAAACAAAATTGTGATCTCATTGTATAATTGGTGAAAAAACATGTTGCATATCTAATTGTTCCCTTTATGCTTTTAGATTACAAAAAAATATTTTGTACTCTTTTACATCGTTACACCCATTTTATAACCATAATAATATTCTTTTCAACGAACACTCAAACAAAATAATTCATTTCATCCCCTTCAACTTCAACTTTATTTTCATTTTTCAATTTTAGTTTCGGTTTCAGTTTTATCTCCAATAATACTCGATCTACTTGAATAGACTCATATTATAAAATCCTACTAGAACATAGTTCCCCTAGGACATTTTGTATATCTTTTACATTCATTTTCTTCTCTTGTAGTACATTTTGTCTCATCACTCCATTTAGGAGTTAAGATAGACATATTGATGATTTTCTTTATTAAATCACCACAATCACACACTTCGCGTACGTAGTTGAGTGGGTGTACAACTACGCATATGTGGTGCATAGTTAGAGTGCATTTTAAAAAAAAGACTCTAACTGCGCAACTCATATGCGTAGTTGAAAACCCTAGATTAAAATGTCAATTACGCACGCAAAGTGCGTAATTGTAACGACTACTATAGATTTCGCTGATACGTCTAGAAATCCCGATCATTTATTCACTTTTAATTGTCTTATTCGATCACCCTCCCACGTCTATTTTCTCCTTATGTATAACGTAAAACACCTTACATTGGAGTTTCTTTTTTTACATACGGGGTCTTACAAAGAAATTACATAAAATACATCAAACAAACTCTAATTTATGGGTTAGTAGTTAGAGGAATCCTAGATCTATAATGTTTCTTCCTTTTCGTTTTCAAGTTGAAAATAAGAAAATGTAACAATTTATACACATTAGCCCTTAATCATGAGGCAATAGTGAATCTCGGCTATGTAGTTTTTCATTACATCGTTTCTTATCTATTACTTCTTCCGATATTAACCTTTACCTTCTCTTTTTTTTTTGTTCATTATAGCGATAGACATCTTAGAAGTAAAAACCTCTAGCATAAACCATCTTACAAAGAGATTGTAGTTGAGGGTGTAATTTTCATTATCTGTGCAAGAGGGCGTTCATCATAGTTTAGTCATATCTAAGTGTATGATTTTTTTTTTCTTCGGATTTTGACATTTTAAAATACCGATTATTTATTTTATATAATAACTATAATATGTTAAGAGAGGATGTGTATTTTTCGCTCTTGAACGTAAACTATGATTGGGTTCAAGACCATATATATATATATATATATATATATATATATATATATATATATATATATATATATATATATATATATATATCTTGATTTTTGGGCTCATGATTTTTTATGTTATTAGGCCGCTTGAATTCACCATGGTTTAGTACAATAGAACAAGAATACACTAAATAGGTAAATATATTTTTTTCCCTAAACAAAGAAGTAAATTAAGCCTTTTTAAGAAAATAAATTAGGATAAACATGCTTACTCTTATCTATTAAACTCATTTTATCTTTGAATAAATATCGTCTCTCGCTCTTTTATTATATTATATCGCCTCTTAACTTCAATTTATCTCTCAATAGTACATATCGTCTATTTTACTCTTTCATTATACCGTATTGTCTCTATTACCACTTTTGATATAAACCCTCAACCTTGTTTTTCTCTGTCATTTTACAACGAACGCCGTCTCAGAGAGAGAAAGACTCTTACAAAATCGCTTGTGACTCTTACAAAATCGTCTTACAAAGAGGTAGTTGCAGAGGATCATACCGGTGCAGGACGAAGTTCATCACAATTCAAACGTAGACAAAAGTAAGATTTTATCGATTTTTTTTACTTTAAGGCAACTCGATCTTGTGTTTATGGCTTTGTGAATGTAGATCTGGACTTTAAATCTAGTATCTAGAGTATGTTAGTGGTTTACTTCATGTTGGATCTCAAATTGAAAAACTTGAGAAATCTACTAATTGGGGTTGTGTGTTTTGAGGTCTTTAACGTAATTAGATCCGAGTAGTACGGTAAAATACAATTCCGTTCAAGTCCATATATATTACAATCAGATTCGAGGGTCTTGACTTTTAGATCTATGATTTTATATCTATTGAAACGATTTGATATTTTTTAAATATAGCTTGACCATTTTCAATCTTTAGATATTTATATAAAATTTTACATATGTATACAACCGGTTAGATCCTGTAGAACGAAAATTTTTAGATATTTATCCAAGGGATCGAACCGTGACCGAACCGGGACCGGGTTATCAAGTCTAGACCGGAGGACCGGAGTTTTTAGAAAACCCGAACCTTAGACCAGAGTTTTAGTCCGATCCGAGTCCGGCTAACCTCATCTCTTAGTTCTTTTTTAAAATAATTTTATAAAATTAATTTTTGTTTGACCCGGTCGTTTTGGACCAAATGTCACCTTACACCTAGAACTTGATCAATCCGGATGTAGACTGATGTCCATGTGTCTTTTATATGTGAACCCCCAAATTGTTGACCCATGTTAATAATTAAGACGAACAAATAGACTAAGGTCTTTAAATCATGCTTATTAGATCGTCTGAAAAACAAAAAATTGTCCCCCTCTTTGTCATCAAATATTTCATATAAATATATCAAATTTAACAAAACATTTATTTGAGTTGTTCCATACATTTAATTGATATCAATGATTTTTTATGATTAAACCTTACAAGTAAACCTTTTAACTTTTTACTATTTTGTTACACAACTATTCGATTTTATATATTTTTTTTGAAAAATCTTGATATATTAATATTTATATTATATATATATATATATATATATATATATATATATATATATATTAATTCTCTTTTTTAGAGTTAAAAACTGAAGTCTATGTTCTTGAGAGAAGAGATGAACAAATTACGATGAAAGACAAAATTTATTGGGTCAAAAAGGTGAATTAAATGGTGCAGTGGGGGTTACAATTACAACCGTTTGTAACTTGTATATGATTTTGTTATGACAATAAAATATAGTATTTTTGAATAATTTGAATTTTCTATAAACATAGTTTTTATAATACATTTTAATATTATTTTTAATAAACAAAACCTCCTTATAAAATATAGGTTATTAAACTATACAATTTTATTATTTTTATTATTTCTGATGATGGTTAATACTAGCATTTTGACAATAATAAACCTACTATAGTTAATTATTTAATTTTTTTTACAAAAAATATCAATAAATTAATTTATGGATGATTTTAAAATATATTTTAACATTATTAAACTTATATATATATATATATATATATATAATAAGTTGGTTTTATCTGTAATTTTGGTTATCATCTATTTATTTGAATACAAATCTAGTTTATTTTTAGAAAGTCAAAATTTATTTTTAGCAATTTTTTTTCCCGACTTTACATTTGTGCAGGGTAAGTGATTTACTACGATACATTTTTTTTGAGAAAAGTTGAGGTTTATTACAATACTTATCCGTAGTAATGTTATATGGACTTTGTTAGGGTCCATTCTGTTGCACCAAATTAAGGGCATGAGATGGGATTATGAAACATGGGTTAATATTAATTGGATTTATCTTTTCATAACTACCACCTTTCTTGTATTATACTTTAATTTTATATTAACATAATTTATTTATATAATTTTAATATTACTTTTGTTGTTTGTTTTTGAATTTTAAAAGTATAATTTTTTTTCCATTTATGTGGTATTGCAATTTTAAAAGTATTTTAAAATTTAAGTCTCTCTAAACTTGGAAACTCAAAAGGAATATATCAAAAGCATAGTATATTAGGAAGTAAATCATATGATAATGTTACTTTGTGGCTTTAAATGACTTATAATCACGTGGTCTGATATAAATATGCAAGTCCCTATTTGATATTTTCTTTCAGCCTTTACTTTTTTCTTTTAATTACATTCATGTTTAGACACAACAAATGATTCTTCCCCATACTATCACAGAATCAACTTGAAATCCTATACACCAATGGCAAGACCAAGGAAGGAACAGAAGACCATGGGAGAGGCCTCGTCTTCGAGATTGACTCGCCCTACTCGAACGAGTCTTCCAAGAGCCTCGAAAATGAACAAACCAAACTACAAAGTTGATTTGGAGGAAGATGATGTTTCTATGGTGTCGATAACAAACAAACCAAACCGCAAAGTAGAGTTGAAGAAAGATGTTGCTTCTAAGGAGTCGAAAACGGACAAACCAAACTGCAATGTAGTGTTGAAGGAAGATGATGCTTCTACGGTGAACGAAACGAAAACGGATAACCAAATCACGCCGAGATTTCAGTTGAGCTCGAATGGATTTGAGATGATTATGAATGAGATAAGCAATGGAAGCAATGCTACTAAATATGGCCCTAAGCTAGTCAAGGCTACTCTTCTATCATATCTTATTGACATGAGAGTCTTCGTGGAGTTCACCGAGGTACAACTCCAAGATTTTGAACGGACCCGGTCTTTGAAAACCGGAAAGCTGACGCGAGATGGGGTTATTTGTGATTGTTGTGACAAGACGTTTACCCTAACCGGGTTTGGAGTTCATGGAGGAGAATCTAGATTTATAATGGAAAACATTATCATTGTTGAAAGGAACTTCTCATTGTTCAATATGTTAGAGCTTATTTGGTCGGTGTTAAGGCGTATAGAGACTTATAATGGCAACAATAAGATCGAAAACAAAGATGATCCTACGGATGGAAATGATGATACTTGCATCATTTGTGCGGATGGTGGGAATTTGATTTGTTGTTCTTCTTGTCCTTCGACGTATCATCAAAAGTGTTTGAATCTACAAGTGAGTATTATGAGGTTTTGTTTGTGTTTTTTTTTTTCTTTCTTCTTATAGTAGAATGTTTGCTAACTATTTGTATATGTTTGAAATTTGATAGGTTGCATTGCCTGACAATTGGAAATGCCAATATTGTTGCTGCAAGTTTTGTGATGATAAGCACCATAAGAAAAGAAGATACTTCACATGTGAACATTGTGAAAAGAAATGTAAGATCTTTCTTATCTTTGTCTTGCTAATATCTAGTGTATTTGTGTTGAGTGGTAATGCTTGATTTAGGATGAAATATTATCAAACTTATATATTGGGCTTGTAGTGCATGATATGCTGATACAAATGTGTTGAATTTTATGTCTTGTTGATCCATAAGAATTTATCGTAGTATTTAGAGTAATTATGGTTTATCAGGATTGTCGACCTTAAAGTATTGATTGGACGCAGTTGGACAAAAGATTGTTCATCCATTTTAGGCCAGCCTCGGATCAACTACTTTAAAACATGTTATCAAGTGTTGATTGAGTCAAAAGATTTTACTTAAATTATATAATTTTAGTGTGCTACTACTTCTCTTGCCAAATGTTTTCGGATAAAACTCACTGAATTTATATGTTGGATTTTTAGCACACATGTGAAACCTCGTTCTTTATCGACCCATAATAATTTATCATGATATAGAGCAATTAAATATAGATAATGGGTTATCAATATTGATGACCTTAACATTGATTGCACACACTTGAGCAAAAGATTGTTCGTCGGTTTGGGTTTGTTGGCCTAAAGAGATTGTGGACATAAACAACAATAGTCTCAAGTTTGCTGATTTTGAGAGAAGTTGTCAGATATTAACCGAGCTATAAGCTTTCACTTGAATGAGCATGTATTATATAATTAGGCAAAGCTATTATTCTTCTTGTCAATCGGTTTTAGGATAAAACCTCATATGACTTATATGTCGGGGTTATAGTGCGTGATGCGTCCATATACTAATACATACTTGTGAAACTTCCATGTTGTATTGAACACCTCCGCTACTCATGAGGAGGGGGAAAAAGTATAGACACAATTTTTGGTACATATTTTACTTACAAATTATTTTTCACTTTCAATTTCAGATCACTATGAATGCTATGGAGGTCAAGCTCCTGACTCATACGACTTAGAAAAGTGTTGTCCTCTTTTCTGTTGCATTGAATGCAATGAGGTATGTGAGTTATATATATCTTAAATTGATACTATATTGCAACTTATTTCAATGAAACTTCTTTTTCTCTGAAGGTTTACGACAAGCTACAAAAGATGCTAGGAGTCAAACAACAAATCAATGAAGATATGTCATTCACTTTGTTGAAGGCGGATGACTTATACATCAAATACACCAAATCCGTTGAAAGCATTTACAATCAAATAACTCAAAACATGAAGGTTGTAGTAGCTACGAAGCTTATGGAAGATTCTTTTGAAGCGATCATTGATAGATTCACCGAAATCAATGTTGTTCGAAGTGTTGGATTGAACTGCAAGTAAGTCTCTTTCGTCAATCACATTACATAAAACACAACATGTGGTTTTAACTTGAAATATGTTGATTGTTGGGTGAGACTAACATATAAGTTTTACGGGTTACTCATCCTATCACGTACTAGTTGGTTTTAGGACGAAACCATGTGGACTTGTGTGTGTAGGCTTACCGGACGTACATCATCCTACTATCTCACGTAGAAGGATGAAACCTATGGACTTATGTGTGTTGGCTCAACGGACGTGTTCTCCTTGTTGTTTGGACTCCACGGATATAAAAATAGTTAATATGAATAATGTGCTCCACACCGATAACACATTTTTTGGGTGAGGCTAACTTATAAGGTTTATGGGTTACTCCTCTTATAATCAATTGGTTTTAGGATGAAAACTCGCGGACTTGTGTGCATAGGCTCACCGATCTTGCTTCATCCAAGGAATATGTGTATCTTATCGATAATACATTACAAGATGAGACTATCATATAAGCTAAATGAGTTAATCTTCCTATATCCGATTGGTATTAGGATGAAAACCCGTCATTTGGACTCAACAGATATAAGAAAAGTTAACATGAAGAATGTGTCCTACATTGTAGGGTGAGACTAACATATAAGCTTCATGGGTTACTCCTACAACCAATTAATTTTAGGATGGAACGTGAACTTATGTGGGTAGGTTCACCCAAATATTAAAACTACTTATGAGCTAATTTTCTTATTGTCAATTGTTTTTAACTTGTTCTCAGGTCCAACTTTCCTAGGATCAATTTCAACGGCTTCTACACTATTATCTTAGAGAGCAAAGAAGAGATCATATCAGCTGCTTCCATAAGGTAACACTAACATAAATATCAACATTATGAACTTAACTTCATTTTTTCTTAACAAAACTTTCCTTGTGAACATCAGAATTAATGGAACCAAGATTGCGGAAATGCCCTTCATAGCAACTTCTGATAATTGGAGGGGGAAGGGAATGTGTAAGACCTTCTTCGGATTCATCGAAACGGTTAGAACACTAAATGAACACTTATAGCTCGTATGATATCTACATTATAACATAAGTATCGTTATATGATTTGTTAAAACAGACTCTTAAGGACTTGGGTGTGGAGAACTTGTACATTCCATCTACCTCAGCTATGAAGGAGAAGTGGATATCAAACTATGGCTTCAAAAATGCGAGTGAAGAAAATATGAAGGATATGAGAAGCACACGCTGTATTATGTTTCTTAGATCAAAAAGGCTTAAAAAAGATCTCCAAGAACGCAAAGACTTGAACATTCTCCCCGACTTGAATCTCGATCCACCAGAAGAGTAGTCTGTGTTGCAGTGTTGTCTTGGAGTTGATGGATGAACAATGTTTGTTAGCTTTGTGTCCATCTTAATTGAGATAGACTCATGGATCTCATCTTATTTGTATTTTTATGTTTACTTGTCTAATTTTGAACTTCAATAGTAGACTATATTGTCGTTTATGTTTTACAAAGTATTGATCTAAACTATTCAAGTTTTAGTTTCTTGGACATGATAAGTTTGTTATGTGTAGTAGTTTCTTAGACATGATAAGTTTGTTATAATTTTGAACTTAAGGTCATGTTTAGGAACATGGTTAAATAGGTTATTTTAGGTTGTAAATAGGTAATGTTTAAGCTAGTTTAGTTATGGATTTACAAATCACATTAGAGTTTTATATTAGATTTTAGGAGGTTATTTTAGCAGATTTCATGAATTTTATATTTGTGATTTGGAGGGATTTGGGTTATTGATTCCGAAATTAAAAACAATCATGTTCTTTCTTCTTCAATTCCTCATTGGTTTCATCGATTATTCTCTTACAAACATTCTAATTCCTTCATCCAAAATTACTTTTCTTCTTCGTCGTCAGTCATCAAAACCATTTATCCGAGGGTTTCTTCCTCTTGGTCATCAAAGTCGTTACTACACAAATCCGGTGTTGTACAAGGAATTAGCAAAACAAATACAACTTTGGGAGATACATTATGCTCCTGACTTCAATAGTGACGTTTGAGTTCTTACTTGTCTTCTTTTGTTGTCTTTCCTAGTTAACTACACCCATAAATTTCATAATATTTGACCTTCTTTCAAGTTCTAGTGATATTATAACCCAAGAAAAAAGAAAGTGAGAGATCTCGTATCCATAAAGACGACAATTTATGGCTTCCTCTCTCCAATCGGATTCATCCTTGTCTCTCTCCTCGATTTGCTCTTTGATACATTTGTTAAAGAAGCCATTGAAGAAAAAAGAAAATGAGAAGTCTTGTATTCATAATTGAGACGTTCGTATCCATAAAGAAGCAACTATGTAAGGGAATACTTGATGCAAAATATAAAAACTAAGACCACAAATACCATCAACATGACTTAAACAAAATGATATATGCCAAGATATAAAATTACATCAAGAAGAAAGGAATCGAAAGGAAATGAACATAATAGTTCCCCAAAAAAACCATATTATAAAAGGTATACTTTCTCCCAAAAACTATCTATTTTTGACAAATACAAATACAATACGAGTATTCATTTCATAATTTTATATAGAATCATATAAGATGCTTTAAGAATCGTGGATTCTAAATTTTCAATGTCATATTAAACACCAATTATTAACGATGGCTAAAATTTTCATTATTTATTTCAATCCGATTCATGATTTCAACCCTCATTTTTATGGTCATATTAAACAAATACTAATACATGCATATCACCTTGACCTTGTTATATTTCTAAAAAAAAAAATCTTGAAAAAGAGATATTATTTTCAAACTCTAAGCACGCCTAACCTAAACTAGTGTATTACCCCGTGCAGTGCACGGGGTCTGACTTAATATTTATTTTAAATATTTGAATAAAAATGATTTTTTAGAGCATAATATTACTTACTTACTATAATTTAATTATCTTTTATTATACATATAATACGGTAACGAATTCAAGTTATATTTATATTTATATAATATAAAACAAATCTTGCCATAAATTATAATTATAATTTAAATAGTGACGGCAAAGATTATCAGATTTTATTTACGGATTAACAAACTATTAAAATTTGAATATCAAAATCATTGATCTTTGAAATATCAGATTTTATTTACTCATTAACAAATTATTAAGATTTGAATTTGTAAATATCAAATTTTTAATTTTTAAAAATAACTTTTTAAAATATTTTTGAGAGCTGCGTGAATTGTGGTGTTGACACGTGGCAAAAAAGGTCTCTCCTTTAATACATATATAAGATATAAGATATAAGATAAGATAAGATAAGATAAGATAAATCCTCGTTTATCCTAGTCATATGTTCGGTGGGCCCAGGCATGGACTATTGAAGGCCCATATTAACATAAGGGCTGCCCTGGATGGTCCACATTGGCCCAGTTTCCTTGTACTATCCTCGTCAGAAATGATTGTCTGAATTATTACCTATGTGTTATCTTTCTGTGTTACATATTAGAATATTACACCATTAATCCCACGTTTATTAGATTTACTTCGATGTAAGTGTCGTGATCCGACTTTTAAAAGCTTGTGTAGATATTGTGGATAATAAGTTGTACCAAATATTATTTTAATGTTCTTTTAATAACCTTAAATAATTTGATGTTTTATCCGGTTAATCAAGAGGCTAAATGAATTTTACTATCACGATGATATAGAGAAATAAAATTTATTTTTTAATAAGAAAAATAATTTGATTTACTAAATCTGTTTGGTATATCGAGAAGTTAAAAAAATCGACCGAATACTAATTAGTAGAGAGGTAAAAACTTGAAGATAAGTTGAATATGACACGAATAAATCTGCTTATTTTATTCAGTGTAAATTCTTATTCTTAACAAATTTATCAAAATAAAAATAGATAGTAGATGCAATAAAAACATAAAACAAATAATCTAAAATAATATTAACTATTAACATTGGATTAAAAATAACGCCAACTTTACGATCGATTTTTATATTACGACTTGATTTTTAAAATTTTTTTGGAAAAACCATAGATTTTTGAATGATTTTTATAAAAATAATTTTTGAAACAATCAATTTTTTTTTTTATAAATAGGGATTCTATAAAATATGATAATTTTTTTTTTCAAAATCGAAGCCAAAAAAGTTTCCGAAAAAATCAATTTTTTTAAATAACTCAATTAAGTTTTTACCATATTAAATTATACTGATTTAATTTAAAAAATAAAATCCACATCTTACGCTTAGGTTTTTTTATGACACGTAATAAAACGTTATAAACGTCATCGACAGAATTAGATTTTTAAATATTTAAAATTAATCAAGGGTACATTTGTGTTAATACCGATAAAATCATTGATCATATCCTACCTCAAAGTGAGTGAGATCATCAATGGCTTTGATATGTTGCATTTTTCTGATTTCAATAGCTAGCCCAGGATATTATTGATAAGATTTTTTTATTTTTTATTTGGTTAGAATTATAGATAAGATTTCAAACTAATTACTTTGAGGACATAATGTATTGGGTTCATGCATCTAATGATTGGTTCAACACCAAGTTTTTTTTTTATCAATATCATTCATTTAAGTCGATCTTAATAGTGGGTTTGGTGGAGGTTGTGGAGGGGCATGCTATGGCATGGGGACTTCATCTAGCAATGCAACGGGATGGTCTCGGGTGGTAAACGAAACGGATGCTGCATCGATCATTTCCAAGCTTCATGTGTGTGTTGTTCGTGCCCAAATCGGTGTGGTGATGGGACTCTTACGCAATCGTGTTGCGAGGTTCTAGCGATGTGTGTGGTATGATGTGAGGAGAAATCGTAATAAATGTGCACATTGGATGGCAAGCCTTCTCCCACAAAACGCTATTTTTTATACCAGTTTTGATTCTTTACCGCCTTTACTTGTGACTTTGCCGAATAAGTATTTATTAAAGTAGTGAGTTGTTTTTTCTCGAAAAAAAAAGAAAGAAAAAAAACTTAATGTTTTTCTAAAATTTAAAATTTTCATTTCGAAAACTAGAAGTGAGAAAAAATTGCAGTCGCTTTGTGTTATAGCATCTTCAATTATCACACCAATTACTTAAATTATATATGTACTAAGTATCTGTAACACCCCGAATTCTGAGAACTCGGAGCGTTACTGGTTAGGACCTCACAGTGGGTTCCGGTCTTAGGTTGACGTCAATAACGTCGGATCTTGCAACAAGACACAAATATTTTAAATACAAATTCTTTCAAGATACATAAATAACTCAACGAACTCTAGACTCGTACATCAACCAACTGTTAAAAAACAAACTCTACTTTAATAAATTAAATAAAACATAGTATATAACCCAACACCCAACTCCTAGTACGGAAATCTGGTTGGCCATTCCATTCCCGATTTCTCGGTACAAATCTATCCTACAAATACCTAACAACGCGGTATAAACCGTTAGTTACAATTCTAATACGAAGGTCAATAAAGCACATACACACATAAAGAAGTATTGTAAATCAATCAGCATGCAACATACAATGTCCCGGTTTATGATCTTTCATTAGGTGGATTTAGTCATTCTATTTTCCAACTTTTTCTTGTAACACAAGAGTCTCTCGACTCTTGCCCCCGTCCCCGTTAACCAGTAGGATTGGTTTATGTACCTCTTCCCGTATACCTACTGGACTGGTCGCGGGGCAATCCTCCGACACAATTGGCCCGGACCGATGGTTACGGCACGTTGACATACACATGTGCGTCTCTTTAAAAATTATAAAAAAAATACAGTGATCTAGTTCGTTCATTTTATTTCACAAGAATAACACACACTACCCCAAGTTACGGAAAGTAGCAATAGTTCCAGCTTGTATTCGACACATTTCCACCTCGACTCGGCACAAACTCTTACAACTCGGCCCTAAACAAAGGAGACTCGGCTCCGAAAATGAGAGATAACTAATAGAAATGTGGAGTGGTGATTTGGTATCTTTTACAATGCAGCTAAGCCTCTTTAAATAAGTTGAGAATGGAAGAAATTTGGCACGGATCATTGCCAAGAAGTGGCATGGATTGCCAACATTAGCACCAAGAGAATCTTGTTACCGTCGTGACGTGGCGAGTTGGTTACAAGACACTACACATCGATCAAGTCGACCTTGAGGTGACTCGACTCACGTTGAAAAGTAAGTCGGTGACACCGTGACACTGTTGTCTTCTTGAGTCGAGTGGGTTGCCGAACTCGACCGCCACTCGAGCGACGCTTGACATGTCTTCCGCCTCGGCTCGATGTCTTCTTCTTGAGAGAGCCTAAGTCTCCAGGCCCGAGTCGCTTCCTCCTTCTTTGTGTGAGTGAAGGGGAGCCTTCAGTAGGGTTGCACATGCAACTAAGTCTTTTAGACTTGCATCTCCGAATGATCTTTTGCCATTCCTTCTTCTACTTTAATGCTCCAGAGCTTCTCTTTGCTTCTTCCTTCCTTGCTTCCATCTTTGATGAAGAGAGGGTTGTTTTCTTGAGTCTTTGTATGTCCATTTATGCTCCATTTTGACCTAAAATAACATAAGCACAAGAGACAAACAGGAGTAGACATTATTTGATGCAAATAAGGTCTAACAAAGAACTAAATGCCTAAACTCATGCATATCTACTAAAAATACATGAAAACAACACTACAAAAGATAGCATAAAAACATGCTATTAGTTTCCTTGTTCTTTCTTTCATATCATCAACCATCTCATCATGCTCAAAACCTACAACATTAACGACATAGGTGGACAAAATGTGGTACTTATTTTATAACTTAATTCAGTTTCAATCATTTTCTTGATCACATCTTGAACAAATAGGAACAAACTCATCGATATAAATACCAAAAGCATTAGAGACCTCTAAAAGCCGTTACAAATCACAAAACATCATGACAACTGTGCACAATATAAAGTCAGTTTGGTACCCCTGATAGAGATATATCTGGTTGGCATCCATGTATAGTAACTGAAATAATCGATTTCTATATGATTAGCTTAATAAACTTGATTTAGTGACAGAATTAGCACACAAAACCGCTTGAAATCGATTGTCTCGGCCAGGTGACAAAATTGGGTATACAAAACACCAAAATCCGGAGAGAGAAAGGGAGACGACAAACCTTCGATAAATATAGCGAGATGTCTTCCAAACACACAACGGAAGAAGGAAGACAATGCTGCTAGCATTCTCCATGTTCGTTCTTAGGCGGATTCGTTCGGGAAAGGAAGCGACAACTTTGTCTTTCGACGGCGGCAATGTCTGTCGGTGCTTTCCCGTCATGGAGGCAGTCGGAAGCCGTCGATCTGAAGATGGGGAAAGAGAGGAGATAGAAAGGGAAGAAGAGAAACTAAGAAAGGCATCGAGCAGGGATCTTGAGCGATTTGACGAATTAGACCCATGGTGACGATGAGTAGAACTAGCAAGAAAACAACCAGAAAGAGGAAGATTGAGGAAAGTTGATGCCATATTGAACTTGAGAGCAAGCGGCAGACTCGTTGAAGAAGAAGACTAAAACCATGCGGTGGGAGAAATACGAGTTAGGGTTTATTTTTGGGACGAACTAAAAGCATGAGCTCAAAATTGGGTCAACCAACGTAAGAGTATTTTCGGAATTCCGTTGTTCCAAATCCGAACTTTGTCTTATATTGTAGTAAGGATGCACAAGTAAAAGTCGGTTATAAAACGAAAAATAGAAAAATCATAAGGACTAGACCCCTCATGGTTTTTTCCAAAATCAGTACTAATATATCAATCTCGTTTTATAAGTAGTAATTGTTCTTTTTGTATTATCATTAAAGATAAAGAGGATGTCAATCACTACACGTATGAATTATGGAAAATTGATGAAAATTTCAATCCTTCAAGCCGAAACTCTTGCTATTAATTTAGGTGTTGATAAGGCATTATCCTTCGGTTTTGAAAATGATTATAATTGAAGGATATAATTTGTATGTGATCAATGATACTAACAATGTGTGGAAAACTCCTTCGGAGATTGATTTGATTGTTTATGATATTCGTCGTATTTTCTCTTGGTTTGTTTCATGACAAGTGGATTATTCATATATTTCAGGGAAATTAAGCTGGATTTAGAAAAGAACAAAGGATCAGTTATTCGTGTTGCGGACAAACTGATTGAAGTATAGGACATGTATTTATTGTTGCTTTTTGAACCCGTACATAGAGTGACTTTTTCTCGTTCGTGAGATGTTCTTAGTCGATTAACGCCTCGTAATACCGTTTGTCAAACCTTTTTTTTCTTTTAGTAAAAAAGATTACATTTGTACAATTAGTTTCTCTGTAATGTTCTTATCGTGTTTTTCTAAGAAAAGGTCGCTCTAAATGTTGTGGCCGGTTAAAGATAATGATGTTGGAATATTACTCCTTTAATTATTATCCATTGTTTTTGTGATGAAATGTTGCTGACTTTATGTATTGTGTTCGTATTTCACACGAATGTGTTCGTATCATCGTATGCTCATGGCCCTTAGTTTTTGATCCAATGGACTTTAACATGATACCAAAGTGGTTAGTCTACTCGGTGTGTCTTACTATCATAACATATAAAGCTAACAATAAATAAAATGAGATGCTAGACCCGTTTATCCAAGTGTCAACTGAACCCATTTTACTAGTTATATTTGTGGGTCGTATTAAGATAATAAAGTTCTTGCACCTAGGGAAATTACAATGTAATCTTCTATGTGAACTATACTTCTATGATCAATCAGTTTGTGGATGAAACCTCACCAAAAGTTTCCGTATCGGGCTTAAACATAATGTACACATACATTCATATCCGAATCCCGAAAACATATCGCTTAAGTACGTCCACGCTTCGATTTGTTTGGTTATTCACATTATTGTTCTATTATATGATACATGAACAACTAAATATAGTGATATTATTTTGTAGGATCGATTAGGTTTTAAATTTTAACAAACCTATCACCTTCAATTTTCATTATTGCTAGTTGTCCTAACAACCCTAATCAAACAAATTGATTATGTTATAAGTTACAATAAACTAACATGTCTTCCATCCATTCAAACGTACGTATCACTTGACCTTATACACAAGCAAGATTAAAAAAATGATCACGTAACACTTGAGAGTTGACAGTAATAACTCATAAAAGTATAATGTTCTCACTACTTAGTGATGTCTTTAGGGCACAATGTCGCGTCCAAACGTACATACGAAAGAAAATAATTATTACAATAAAAAGTTATTGGACGGTTAGTGTAATTTAATCTCCACGTGATTACGTTATATTATATGTTTAATTAGATATGTAAGTCAACGAACAAACAAGTTCCCTGTATTTAGTGATTAGTTTTGAAGTTTTATAAGAAAAAAACACGTATAATGTTGACAAAAAAGTCTGGACACGTTTTGTCTTTGTCCAGCATTAGTAACACCATTTGAAAAGGGTGGTTGTTTGCAATTTTTTATGTTTGGAAGGCCAATTATGTGATCTTATAGTGGTGGACAATTAACCTTTGCTCGTCCCATTTATGAAATGGTGGTTTATGTAAGGACAAAACTTTTTGTTTTTCTTATTCCGTCCGATCGGATCTTGCTGCTCCGTGGAGGGTGAAATCTATTCTTACGTAGATAATAAAAAGATAATGAATGTAACATATAATAGTTTACTATTTCTATTATCGATGCGCTTTTGAATGAAAATTATTTGGGTTTATGTGTTGGGCTCGGACCTAACGCACATATGTTGTACGACGAAATCTCGTATTATCTTTGACTTGCCGAAATTTCACATTGCTCTACATTTGGGTTTATTCACCACCCCGGTTAGAAAACTCTTTCAATGTCATATGCTTTCGCGAGGATTCGAATAACAGTATAACATTTAGGGTTTGTTTATCATATTTTGGTTATCGGATTGGAATTAATAAATAACATTATATCCCGGTTCCTAATAGAAGTTGTGTGATAATTGTTTAAATAATTTAAGTTTCTAAATAACTCAAAAAAAATTATTTTATTTGAAAAACAAATTGATATTGAATTTAAAATTACTAATTTTGAAAATCATTTCGATTTTCATTTCAAACTAGTCTTTTTAATTGGTGATAGCTATTAGAATGGATTATTCTCATTTTCATTTCCAATCTCGAAAATATATCAAAGGACCCTTGAAAATTCTAAGATAACTTTATTGCTAATTTGTTTTAGTTTGTTAATTTTGTTGTATGCATGTACAAATAATTTGCTTATAAGAACTCAAACTAACACAAATTTATAAGGAAAATTAAGGATAATGGCCTTCTTTTTTTCTTTTTTTACTTTTTCGGACAATACACAAGAGTTTTTCAGTTTCGGATAATGTCCTTGAATTTTATACTTTTTCGGATTATACTTTTCTACCATTCATAAATTAACATTTTTAGACAAAAAAGTTATTATTTGTTAGTTATTGTATGTTAGACATTTAAAGGTATAAATAATTTTTTGGAAGAATATTTGTCTTTTTTATACCTTTAAAATATTAATTTATAAATAGTAAAAGGGTATATTTCCAAAAAAGTCTAAAACCATAAACATTATCTAAAAACTAAAAACTCTTTCAAAATACAAAAAATTCAATTATAAAGACATTAACCGGAATTTCCAAATTTATAAAGACGTAGAAACATATGAACTTGGCTAACATGTATTTATTTTATTGGCATGCGAAGATGGAGGGTTGGTTGATAGTTCTCTTCACAAAACGTGAATACATGCAACTACTAAAATATTTGAACTTAAATGATCAAGTAAAACCTAGCTAGCTTGATTGGATGTCAATGCCATTACATCACGGGTGATAACGAGTACATATTGCAAATGCGACAAATCAAACTTTAAATTTTAGATTAGGGTGAAAATTTGTTAATAGGGTTTTTTAGTTTTTTGGATCAGAAAAAATACAGTTTAATATCTACACTAGTTCTTCAATCATTTCTCATATCAATTAAGTCTTATTAAATATGATTGTTATAATGGGTTATTCTCATTTTTTATTATCAATTTGACGAAATTAATATCAAACAAATCCTCAGAAATAATAAATTAAGAGCCCAAATATATTTCAAGTCTATTATATAAGGTTGGTAGTTAGTCGTACTATTGCCAATTGGTTTTAAAATGAAATCTGTTATACTTACGTGTTGGATTTTAGTCTAACGCGCATGTGCACTCGTATACCCACGACCCCCAGTTCTACGGTCCATCTGTCTCAGACTTTGACACATAATAATATCTTTGCTAGTACTATTTTACGGAATATGAGAAAAAATGGATTCAAACATATTTATATTTTATATTGATTCTCAGAATTAACTACATTCAAAGAGATATTTTATTTAGGAGTTTCGGATTATATATGAAATATATAATTTACAAACATGAGTAATAGAGTATTGAAACCATAAAGATAAAATTTGGTGACGAAATATCTGATTGACTCAAACGGTAAAGATCTAGTACCCTCGACCCCAAACTCATTGAACTGTAACAAGACTCTCGTTGTGTTCGCGTGAAGGATGTTGTTCCTGAACTCTAGACGAGGATAACTTCGTCCTTTTCTATCCCTGACTAAATTTACAAAGTGTAACATTTACAAGTATACTAACACCCGTGTACAAGACAAGACTAATTTGTAACCCAACTAATTCAACATGTATAGGGAAGAGAAGACTAATTTGTAACCCAAATTCCTTCCTTATTTTTAACATTTTATGTTAAACCCGAATTACAAGTGATGAACATAATGTAAAGTCAATGTTCAAATTCCCAAGTAAACTACTTAGCTTATTTTTCTCCTCTATATAGTTATACTATACCGACCAAAACATGCGTTACATGCCTTGACGATTTTGAATCTCTTTTTAGTCATAATCTTCGACCTCAAAAGCACGATTGCAGCTTGAAGAATTCACGTACGTTTAACTTAATTAACTTACTATAAAGTCATTATTTTTAGTCCATATATACATTAGCTTTAAGCTAGTTTTTATTGACTATAATACTAGCTAGTTTTCCTCCACCGTCCTCAATTCATTACTTATTCTCATATATTAATCCATTTATGTTTCTCCAATAACGTTGGGGTTCAAATATGACGGACATAAAGTTCTTTTGTACAAACAAATTTGATTTATTAATAAATTAATTTCATACTCATATTTGCTAGAAAACTTATGTAGGTAATTGATGAAACATTTTCATCTTTTTCTTCGTACCTTGCGTGTCGGGTTACTAAAATTAACTTTATGATGTTTATTGAAGGATTTACTTCATTACAATTAGTAGGGGTGTCAATCGAACCGGATTAGTTCGGAAAGTGATGTACCCATGATCGTCTTTTTAACACAATGTCCCACCTTCCCCTACATGTTTGGGGATAAAAGGTTGTACTCATGCATCCCCATTTCTGTTGGACATCCGTTTTCGTCAGAGAATTCTAATACCTTCATTGGTTCTCCCTAAAAAAAATTCGTGAGTTTTCTTTCTAAATTTTATGTTTATAAATTCACGCAAGTTAAGTATAGGAATTTAATTATATAAATAATATATTAACATCAAATCGAAAGAATGATAACCCAATTTAATAAAATAATATCATAAAAATATTTAAGAATTATATTAAAAATCTATATTACCATTTATTTGTCCATCTAATCTACTCATCGGGAATTATCGTGATAATCTCAAAGAAGACGGGCAGGGACCTCAAACCTCGACTTTGTTTCATTTTCCTATCCCCGTGATGATAATTTTCATCGGATATCGTGGATAATCCACCTACTGATTAGTACATCTTTAACGTTAACGATGGCTTTATTTTGACCACTCGATATTTAAATAGGTTTTGCACGTCGATATTATTTCACTTTTTTGAAATAATCAAAGTACTTTCAATATGGTGATGGAGGTGAATGCTAAATTTTCAATGTTTTCTGCACCCTACATGCATGTGTATACACATTTAGGTTACTTTACGACGTTTACGTACGCACAAAACATATAACAACCTAAACTTCTTCATTTAAACACCATACAAGTCGAAAAGGTCAATAAATTGAGTGGATAAATGAATCATATAATATTGACATAAGGTTGTGTAAAGTGTTTTAAAGTTGAATGAGACTTTGGACGGAATAGTGTGCGTCACATTCGTACATAAGGTTGTATAAGGCGTTAAAGTAGTTGAATGATACTTTGAACGGAATCGTGTGTATGCGTGTTAGGTTCAACTCCATTATACATAATTTTAGTAAGATATAGTTATTTTATTTTTATACGTTAGATTTAAAATACTCTCTAAGTTTTTAATGTAAGATTGTCATATGTACTCTTTGAGTTTATATGCAAGGAAACACCAAAAAATGCATATTTGACATACATGCATGATTTTCTTGTGCTCACCTGTCGAACGGAAAACACATTGATTAAGCAAAGATTAACTCGTCGGATACTACCCCGAGGAGTCATTGTCAAACTACATATACAACCAACTACGTACTAAACCTTCACCTCTTACCCTAGTTTGCTATGCAGAAAAACCACCAACACACAATTTTACCGCATTTTATCATAAAATCAATTGTAATATAAAATTTTATTTTTTTTATTTGTCATGTTATACATGAAAACTTTTATTACTTATTCATAGTCCTGCTTTACAAAAACCTAGAATTAGTACCGAAGTATAATATGTTTATTGAGATCATAATTGTATATAACTTTTCATAACTCCTACTTCACCTATATATAAATATCATCAGAAATAATGCTTTACTTCATACAAATAAAAAAGCCACTCAATGGGCAATGTTAACTTTTTAAAGTATTATTATTTTTAAACACATCATTAGGAGAAAAATTAGATCAAAGACCACCTTCAACTAAATATCACGATTCACGAACCCGTCACAATTCCTGTAAAACTACACGAAAAGAAATAATTTTTTCATGTTTTTTTATACATATATAATTCATTGTTCGATGGATGAGTCTATTAAAAAAAAACATCTTGATCATTTAAGGGGCCATTTTTCATTACTGTAATGGTTGAGTTTGACTTAGATCACGACCGTTCTTATAGTTGTAAGTGGATTCTAAACCTAATTTACCAATATATATACAAGTCAAAATACGCTCCATGTCCATGTTAATTAGCTGAATGATCTCGAGTGCCCGTTAATGAAATTTGTGTTTCAACGTACGACGAAACCCTTTACGTTAATTTGACCCGTGACGAAAACATACTACTTATACAGTGTTTAATCGTCTTGGTCGATTGTACTTGATGAATTATAGATTTGAGATTAAATCCCTTTAATTTAATGAATTTTGGTGGATCAAGTTATGTAGAAAGTCGGTACGTTTGTAGACTTGTGCATACTTGGTATCGGACCGGATTTTGATTAATTTTTGAGAAAATTGGACAAGGTGTCCACTCTCATTAAATTAATTTAGTTTTTGTCATACTTAATAATTTTATTAGGAATTTATAAGATAGAAAATAAGGAATGAAAAGTAGGGGAAAGAGATACATATTATTGTAAGGGTTATTTATCCAATTTAGCCGATATTTTTTACCCGTTTATTTGGGTTGGACTTGGGTTGAGTCTCGAACTCGGCCGTCCATCTTGTCCATTTCAGTTGGATTTCCGGGCCCGGGAAGCACGCGAGTCCCTTTTTTCGGATTTAGTTGTTAATCCCTGACGGAGAACTCGCTCGCAAGAGCACTCGCAGGAGCAAGAACTTCGCAGCCTCTCCCTCGCCGGAATAGATCTAGGTTTTTAGTTTTAAGGTCACAGAGAAGGTAAGGTTAGAGAAAGGAAGGTTGCGGGGATGGGTAGGGTTTCTTCATGTTAGAGGCCCTAGGTTTAATATTTTTTAATTTGATTTTTTAGATACGGCCCATTGAGTGTGTCGTATCCGTCTGGAGGTCCGGGCTCAACAACCCGAACGGACATGTCCAGTTTGTCATACCCGTCCGTTTTCTCGGACGGACGGGCTTGTCCGGGTAGCCCATATCTAGTATAAATGTATGAAAATACATCACCTAAGTCTGATAAATTTCATACTAAATTCGACTGGTAAATACAAGTCAGACCTATCACAATTCATGGAGATACCTATATGCATAATCGGGAGAGGCATGCAAAAATACGCATATTCTCTCTACCAACAACGTACGTACATATCTAAGCATAACTAAGAAGGGCTAGGCAAACACGAAGACAAGTGTTGAAGTGATGGTGCTAATTCTCGTTGACCAACATTTAGTTTAGTCAACGACTTAGCCTTACTTGTATAAAGCTTCTTAACGTTCGAACCCTGCTCGGTCAACAGTTTGACCAAGCTCCTCTTTGCATTTGTTCTAAAGGGGGAGTCGGACGCCAAGTATCCATCCACCAGGTGCAAATAGGCCTCCAAGTCATGACAACATGCCACGTCAGCATTCGGTTTTAGAGACGGTGACTTTCTCGTCTCCACTCTTAGCTCCGCTCCCACGTGGCTATATGCCCATGGAAGCTTCGAATCCAACACTTCCATCACCCCGCTCGCCACCCGTCCATCACGTAACTTATTATCCAAGTTTTCATTTACTAACATTCCCGGCATTCGAGTAATCATGTCTTGTGTGTTCACTATGCGAAGAACCTTCACATTCTTCTTCTCGAGTCTACTTGCAAACGCACGATTCCCTACTCGTGGCCCGCCGAACGAGTAAACTGCAACCGGAACAGATTCCGATACCATGCTCACCTCGTTCGCTACGAGGAGAGCTAGGGCAGCACCGAGACTATGACCCGTTATACTTATACTAAGCTCTTCTCCTTTGTATTGTTGTGTGAGTTTCTCGACTTCGTGTTTTATGGATTCGGATAAACTCGACACGTGCTCCCCACGTGTTTTGAAAAGGTTAAGAAACCCACATTCTACTTTAGCGTTATCGGATTGGGATAAAGAATCAGAATTAGGCATTTTGACAAGAATGTCACGGAAATTCTCGGCCCATTCAAGACACGTAGAGGTTCCTCGTAAGGCGATCACGATGTCCCGTCTCCCCATTCGAGCAATCTCGTTCTTATCTTCGCAAACCGCGACGTAACCAATCCAACTCGATTTCTGCGTCATCCACCCTAGGTCCGGCGCCACATCATCGACCCATTTCGGAAGTCCGACTGATGACGTGGCATAGAGGCTTTTGGTGACCCTATAGGACCGGTCGGGAAGCGCTACCTCCCGTTGGGTTGACTCATTTGACGTGGTAGGGTTAGCGTGGAAGGAGTGATAAGCGCCTTGAACAAACTCACCGTACCGGACCACCTCTCGTCGGAGATTCTCATCAAGCGGGTCAAGAAGCCCGGCCCAATTACAACTACCGTGATACTCCCTCCACCGGGAAGCGATGTGGTTACGCGGGGAATGCTCCGCCGTCATCGACAACAGTCGTCGGAGGCGGTTAAGATTTCCCGGAGATACTATCTCCTCTTCCGACGGCGGCCATGGGATGTTAAGACCTTGCAGAATCCGACGTCGACGTCGGGTTTCAGCCGGAATATCATTTTTTCGGGTCTGATTCTCTGACTGGATCTGGGTATATTGACCCGGTTGTTTTTGAAGGATCTTGTCAAGGTTTGAGAGGTGAATTTTGGTTTTATCGGTTGCTGGATTCAATAGAGAAGCTCTGCAATGAAACCCGACCCGATTGAGGTGGAAAGAATTCAAATTTTGAGAGGGAAGAGTTGAGTTTATTTGCATCATTGTATCTTATATGAGTTTACAGAGAGAAGAAGACTGAGAATGAGGATGAGAATTGTTGAAGGAAAGTGGAAGATAGTGGAGAGGGTATATATATAGTTTCGTTTACCGTAAATGCCCTTGTGACGCGGACATAATTACAAACTGAATACCAAATCCAAATGCGATGTGATGTGCAGTACGTCATTCAGAAGATTTCTCATATCAACTTATTATTGGCTATGGTTGGAAAGACAAAAGATCATGAGTGATCGATATGCAGGCTTTTAATTAGATTTTATACCCTACCTTTCAAAATAATTGTTATTTAAAATAATATATTTTTACTTTTACACTCCAATAATTAGCGAATTGTTAATTGTAAATTTTAATAAAATAAATAGAATAATAAATGAAGATATAGTGATATATTTCATGGTTTCCATAAAACATGTCAAATGTGTCATAATATCAAATTAATAGTGCATACATTGTAGTTTTGTGCCACTCATTAAGTCATTATTATGTATATATACACATTGTATGTATTTTTAACATAAATTTTATCTTATTTCTTTGAAAAAAATAAAAATAATTGTTCAAACTTAATAAACTACTCTTTACAGGATTTTAAACTATATTAACTTGTAAAATCAATGATTTAAATAGATAATTACTTATATCAAAAAAATTATTTAAAATATAGTTTTACGTTTAAGGCGCACGAATTATAAGATCACCATTATTCAAACAGAATGTTGGAAGGAAAACAATAGCAAAGTTTTGTTTGGTCTAATTTGAGACTTTAATTTCCAAGCTATAATATTTATTTTTTTACGGTTAAATTAAAGATGATTTATTAGGTCCAATTTTATTTTGAAAACACAATGTGTATTATTTGTGTATTTGACTAAGCGCCTTATTCTTATATTTCATTCTCACTGTTAAATAAAGATTTTCAAACGTATTATTTTGAATCAAAAGTCAAAATTATATAATTTAAAGTTATTTTCTCTTGAAATTTTAAAGTGAAGTTATCGCAAAGGAAATGAGACCAGTTTGAACACGTAGCCATAAATTATATGATTTGAAGTTCGTATGTAATCATCAATTATTATTCTAATTATTTCAAAATTGTGAAGATAATCCAATCCTAACATATAAAACAACCGTTATTTTTTATATAAAAACATCTTAAATAATATGATTTGCTAAAGAAATACCACTTAAACCTTTATTTTCCAAAATATAGCAATCATCTGACCTTACCGAAATATTCTTCATCTATAATTAATCGACTGCGCAAATTCAATAGTTGATTTTTGTTTTAATTTTAATATATTAAATTCATTTTATTTAGGTACAATATTGACTTTTCAGGGTTTTTTCTTTCGTCGAGCTAGTATAGTTGATTGATATATATTTGGATAACATTTTTTTTTCATTTTAATCTTTATTGTTGTAATGGTCAAATTTCATTCGTTGGAATTTTCTTTTATACCAAAGAAGTGGGTATGAACTTAAATAAATTTCAAGTCAAAATTCCAACCAGAAATTTAAAAAAAAAATAAAACTTCAAACTTACATTTTATTTTTGAAAACTCTTACTTTGTTGTGCAAAAGGTAAGCATGTACTCAGTAATATATTCAATATTATCTAACTAGTGTGTATGTGATTTATTTATTTATTTATTTTAGTCAATTCATTTCCATTTAGGGTTATTTTCGTGTGATTCTTAACTTGTAGGCAACTTTGGTGGTCGGTCATACAATCTTATATATGGATTTGAACTGATCATAAATATCATCCTTATGAATATATGGTTTTATTTTATACATAAGTGTGTAAGCTTGAAAATAGGTTTACCCGTACAACAAAACCGATAAAATATATAAAGCTTAGGGATAAACCAGTGATTAAATAATACTTACGTTTTGTAAAACATAAAATACTAGTGTCTGAGTACGTGCGTATCACGAGTTTCATAAAAGAAAAATACAATTATTTGTTCAAAATGAAGTGATATTTTCTCAAAATATTCATGTAAATAATTTATTATTATTTGCGGAGGATTATGATTCCACGTCGATAATATTGGGATAACAAGTCTAGTATACAAGGTTGGTGATTTATTTATTCTATTAATTATCAATTGGGTTTAAGATGAAATCTTGTTGGGTTTATATTTCGGACTTGGACCCAAGGTGTATATGCGTTCGGATGTGCAACAAACCCCACGTCAATTCTGACTCCAACGAAATCTATCATAGCAAGTTCTGGCTTATTGGTCTTGTCGGCCTTAAAACTGAAATTGCGGTCATGGACAATGATAGTCAGTCCGATTGGGCTAGCCGACCTTAAGGGCATTTCGTCAAGTGTTAACCGAGACATACGGTTGCACTTGAGGAGGCGTGTGGAGGATTATGGTTTTCACATCGATAATATTGGGATAACAAGTCTAGTATATAAAGTTGGTGGGGTACTCCTCCTATTGTCAATTGGTTTTAGGATGGAATCCTCTTGAGTTTATGTGTTGGACTTGGGTCTTACGCGTATAAGTGCTCAGATGTGCGATGGACCCCACGTCAATTCTCACCCCAACGTAATATATCATGCCTTAAGACTCAAATTGCGGACATGGACAATGATAGTCCGTCCGGTTGGACTAGC
Source organism: Fagopyrum tataricum (assembly GCA_002319775.1). Lineage (NCBI taxonomy): Eukaryota > Viridiplantae > Streptophyta > Magnoliopsida > Caryophyllales > Polygonaceae > Fagopyrum > Fagopyrum tataricum. The sequence goes on from CM008281.1 coordinate 4,660,288, forward strand.
TAGCCTTAAGGCATTTTATCAAGTGTCAACCAAGCCAAACGGTTGCACTTGAGGGGGTGACGGTTGTACTTGAGGGCGAGTGTGGAAGATTATGGTTCTCACATCAATAATATTGGGATAACAAGTCTATTATATAAGGTTGGTTGACTCCTCCTCCTATTGTCAATTGGTTTTAGGATGAAATAATGTTGAGTTTATATGCTGGATTTGGCCACAACGCGTATATACGTTTGGACGTGCGATGAACACTCACATCTATTATGACCCAACGAATTGTTAAGGAAAAAAAACTCATGAACAAAAAATATATTGGCCGATAAATGGCAAAAAAATAGCACACAAATTATGATTTATATAAAAACATTCAATATATAAGATTTTAAAAAATGCATTTATTGCCTAAAAACTAATAATATTTATTTATCGAATAATTAGTGTCAAAAAAATATGTTGGCCGATATAAATATAGTGGTATTTAAATGTATAGAAAACATAAAACTTGCACTTAATTGGTTGTTTGAAACTTATTAACCCATAATTTCAAAAACAAAACTTAGTAGTCCACAAATATGAGGTCGCGTTTTGTTTAGGAGGGGGCGTGGATTTGTGATCGATTTTTGAAGGTTTGTTGTAAGTCTGAGGTGTTCACATTTGTTCCCATGTTGTTGACCTGTGTACTCTCTTTGAAGACGAACTCTGTGCTCATCGCTTCCGTTGGACTGGATCATGCTACTTTTCCTCGAAGACTTCTTTATTGTTTGTTTTCTTGTGTTTCTTTTTCTATTAATTAATGTTGTTCTTCATGACGGTTAGTCCGTCTGCCGATCTTTTTCGGCATTTCAATCCACTAGACGGCGTATCGTTTGCTATTTCGAATTGCTTTTTTTTTTAAAAAAAAAAGAAAAGTCCACAAATGCTGAATTCAAAGCCCGGGCTAAAACTAACGAGTTTATTCACCGGTCCACAAGTTAATTCAATGTTATGTGGCCCGGATATTTTTAGATTAAGGCAAGACTAGGGTCAAATTTTACCAAAAATTTGCCCGTTTCTCATACGGGCTAGGGACAATGTTCAAGTCTCCGTCCGTATAATAGGTCCAAGTCCGTTTTTTCGGAGACGGGCATATCGTTGAGTAGGTCCAAGTCCGTTTATCTTTTGTGTATACTCGTGTCTAAGCACAGTAGTTCATAACCGTCCATTTACCTAGAGTTGTTACTATCGATCTCCATGTTACGCATCTTATTTGGCTAACATAGTATAAATATATTAACATAGGTGTAGATATGTATAACTAATATTATATGCATTGTCCCAAATTTGCTTAGTTGTCGTTGAAAACGACTACTTTATGTACCTTAACTTTCCCGACCGTGAAGTACGTGTATAGCTACTAGCTTATTATATTAGTTACAAGTTAGGCATGTGACATGTTGAATTGATACTCCGACAGTCCGACAAATAAATTTATGTTTAAACTTCAAATTACATCATTTTCTATGATTCACAATGTTATCTTTCAACTGTCATTAAATTCAATTCAAGTTTCCACACACCCGATATAAACTATATGCATAGTTTTTCTTTGGTTATAGACTATAGTTAATTAGCATGTAAATGATGTACGACAAATAATAATAGTACGTGCATCATGAACGATTAAACTATATAACGTACTCAAAGGTTTTATGGTTGAAGATGACAATTAAATTCGATATTCAAATAGCATGCGATTATTTACACGTCTGCATGAAAGTCCGTACAATAATGTGTCATGTGCCTAACAACACAAAACCTCTATTTTTTAGACATCGTAATATTTATTTTTAGTTACTTTATTTAATATTAGAGTGTATGTCATAGTAATTAAACTCAATACTAGATTCAATTATTTAGATGTTCAAATCTCCTTTTCACCTTGTTCTTTTATTTTCTATACATGTTTTATATATAACATTACTTAAAAAAAAAAATCTAAAATATAACATTTGAAGTGAAAAAAGATCCCATTTTACTTTAATTATCCATTCGTATATAAAACATATGAACAATTTTTTTTATATATAATCTTTCATTTTTGTCATAAAAATAGTATTTAGAATTTGTGCCTCCAAAATTTAATGGATAACCGTGTTTGTATAGATACTTTGAGCACAAAACTCATCAAAATGAATTAATAATAGATTGGGGCAAATCAACAACATTATATATATATATATACTCTCTTTTAGTTTTGAAGTATGTTTTAGTAATTTTATGATTTTTTTGTTCATACAAATATATTTGTTCTCGGACTGTAAAGTAGAGTAGAGTTGTTGTATGAGTTAAACTATTCGGATTCGAGTAAGTTTAATCTCTTTTTTAAAAACTTTTAAATGTAAAAATATTTCAAAGTTTGGTTAAATTTAGAATTCATGATTATATATAATCGAATAAAGTTTGACATGTAAAATCTCGACTCACTCAACAATAGTAACAGTAAAAAAGTTTTATAGGTAAGCTACTCATGTTGGGTCATACCCTATTCTTAATTCACACAAAACAGCTCATTTAGGTAGTACAACAACTCTAAGTAAAAGTCAATGAGAAAATACATATTATAGCAATTATTTGATTCAAAATGTGAGTCAACAAGAAAAATACATACATCTTATATTCAATCATAAAATAGAACTTCACTGGCTATATATATATATATATATATATATATATATATATATATATATATATATATATATATATATATATATATATATAATGTTATTATCATGCAACTATAAATCACAACCGTATGAATCTCGTATTTGTAAGAAAATTACACAAGAGAGAAAATAAAGAAATAAAATATAGGTACAATTTAAGTGATAATAATATAAGTTTGCAAAAAACGTGCAACACGGTGGAAATCAAAACAAGGATATGCATAGTAATAACCACAAACTTATCGTTAATTATATTATTTTAATTAAATATAATTTGATATTATAAAAATGGAAAAGTGATGATATTAAAGGGTTGAAAATGAGCTGCAGTGTGGGGTCCATTTGAAGACCTCACGCGTGGGGAGTGAAGAGCCGCAAGTCCGCAACTTTGCTCCAACTTTTCAGAAACCGCGCAAGGAATTTCAGTAGACCGAATAGTACCCTTTATGCCCCTAAACATTTTGAAATATAACAAAAATACCATAACATTTGATTCGCTTTACACGACATGAATTTTGAAAATAAAATAAAATTGTATTAACTCACATTAGGGTCGGGATTATTTACGTAAGGTCCAAGCTAAGTACGTTTACTCGCGGATTGATTTATTATTAGGTTTATAAATTAAATAAATTTATATAAGTTTATAGTTTATTTCGATTTTATTTCCCAATCGATTTATATAAATAAATCATATAAAAATCGAAGAATGACATGAGGGATGAACAAAGAATATTGGATGAAAAAGCATAAGATCAAAATCGATTTTAAACAAAAATAAACTTATCTAAGCAAAAATAATCTTGATCTCATAAATTTATTTTTGGATGGTTTATAAACTCAAATAAACCCATATAAAATAAATTAATTTTCAAGTAAACCTTCACAAAAATTAAACCCAATATTTATAAACTATATGAAATACAAATAAACTACAACTAAACAAACCCTAAGATTATCAATCATATTAATCATGTAGCGCATAAATTTTTAAGAAATGTGACATTTTTCTAATTGGGGTCGTCAAGCATAAGTGTCATGTTAATCGTACTCACGTTATGATTATTTGTTTAATTGTTATTTATAGGAATAACAACTCAATTAATAATAAATGACTATGTCCGTGGTGTTACAATTTAACTTTCAAATTGAACGTTATAATTCCTAACACGTTATAATTATTTTTTGCATAACAATTTAACTTTCAAATTGAACGTTATAATTCCTAACACGTTATAATTATTTTTTGCGCAGTCGCATTGCATTGCTTGACGTAAACACAAATAGAGAGCTATTTACTGATAAAAATATACTTATACTAATTGCGTAAAATTATTATAATGATATAAGTACTTTAAACAAGAAAAAATATACCAGATTTTTTTTACAAGAATATTATATATTATACATTATACAGTAGTGTGTACCTACCTGACTGGATGTTGTCCTTTACTGGGCCTATATGGGCCAGGCTTGGAGATTATGGGCTTATATGAGGTGTTTTTATGTGCCTCTTCATCAAATTCAGATAATTGAAACTTATATGAGCTGTTTAAAGAAAATAATTATAACTAAAAACTAACACCATCTATCAAACAATTGAACCTTATATGAGTGTTTTTCAAAATTAGAACAACAAAATTTGCAAGGTTTGGTTCTTTATGAACAAAATTATATTCAACAATAAACTCATAGACAACAACAAGATAAATACATTCATCAAAAACCAAATCCAAAACTCGAAAATGAAAAACAATGACGATGATAAGAACAAAATAAAGAAGCAACAAAAGCAAATAAATCCAACTATAATACTAAATGGAAAAAACCAAAATTTGGTTTCTATAAACTAAATTTTGATGGATCAAAACTTGATTCGAGAGCAACATCCATTGGACTTGTGATTCGAAGTCATAACGGAGAGGTTGTTAGTCTTGACGCAAACAAGAATAATTTCAACTCAGTGATAAAAGCAGAGGCGTTTGCTCTTAAGGCAATGCTCCAAAAGGGTATAAGATTGAAGATCAAAAAGATTGAAATCGAGGGTTACAATTTGTGTGTAATCAAGACAGTCTAAGGTATGTGAAACTGGCCATAGAAGTTAAGATGATTATATCCAATTCCAGACCGTACCTTCATTTATTTGACGAAATCTAGATTACTCATGTTTTCATTGAAATAAATTGTGTTACTCACAAATTGATGTATTTGAGAAGCTTGAACCCCAACACAATTTTTTTCTGATGACCGAACTTTGTTTTCTCATCCGAAAGGATGTTTTAGGGTGTACTACTTCTAGAAAGTAGTCAAAACTAACCGTTTTCCATTTTAAAAAAAAAAAAAAGTTTTTTTAAAAAAGAAAATAATACACTTATATTAGTTTTAGTATGATAACATTTTCGTTTAAAAATGAAAATATCTACAAATTGTAATATAGGTCGGTGTTATACTTACCTTTATTTCCCAACATTCAAATTACGGTCGACCAAAGCTGTTATAATTATCCTAAACTCGGTATATCTAACTTCTTATTTATTTATTTATTTATATCAAGTGCATCTACCATTTTATTTACATATTTACGGGTCGTCATCAAAACTTGGAAACGGTTTAAACTTTAACTAGACATTGGATTCTTGACCACACTACGGCGGACCGTTGTAACGATGTTGCTATATTCTCCTTATGTCTGAGATTATTTAAAATTTTTCTTAATCTTTTCTTTTTTTCATCCCGATATTTAATTATTTTCCATAAAACGATGATACAACGGTGATTTATATGCTTACATTATGCTCATAATTAGCTTTTCTCAATAATCTACTAGTTTATATAAATCACTCTTTCAACCCCTTTTATTACCTATAATCTACCAGTCTATACTCGCATCACAACCATAATTGAACTTATTTGTAGGTGTTTATTATAAATATAAATCGATCTTATTAATATATCGAATTTGAGACCTCTTCATCATTGTTATTAGGGGTTTCAAATGTCAACAACCCCTTTCATGTTTAACATAATATCCCAAATTTTATCCCATGCCGGCTCGAAATTATATATTGTACCCATCGTCCTGTCGTGAAATCTCCAACCCTGTCTATTTTTTCCATTTATAGTTTTATTCCGTGAGTTTTCTTGTTACATTTTTCATGTATAAATTATCATGAGTTAATTGAACTTATTTGTATAAATAATACATTTAACATAAAATAAAATAATAATAACACAATTTAATCAAAATAAAATAATAATAACACATTAAAAATATTTATAATATATGAAAAAACTATAAACCACTATTATTTGACCATTTATTATACTTATCGTAATTTCAAATATATTAAAAAACTATAAATTACCATAATTATTTCATTTTATGCGCCGTTCGGTGCATAAGTCGTGAGTGTGAGGTTGAAGAAAATGAACTATTCTCCATCATTTTCATTCCCTATAAGCCTCATCTTTTCCGTAAGTTGATGCACGGGATGCACCCTTATTCTACTTATTAGGAATTTTCGTGATAATCCCCAAAAGCCTAAAAGGATGAAACTATGATGGAGATTAAGACGAAGACCTCTAACCTCACCAGTATTCAGATAATGACGTTTAACCTATCCCGTTTAAATTATCTTTTCATCCCTCTTTATTTTCCCTCCCCATCTCTACAATACTAATTCCATCGGGTATGACGATTCTCTGTCCCATCGACACCCCAATTATTATGCATCAATTTGCCATATTTTTTTTAAAATAAAGGTAAAATGGACTTATAAGATTTAAATTACGATTTCATTTTGAAATCAATTTCTTTAATGGATCTAAACTTAGACATGATTCAATCGAAGTATATACGTGTATAAATCGAAGACTAACCTTTATCCGTAGTATTCTTCATTACGAATCGATCGAGTGCGTACGTAGGCGTAAGCAAGTATTCTCCTTCTTTTATCCTTCACCTTTTCTTTTAATCTCTAATGAATGAGATTACTTTTCAACATTAATCTCCTTTTATTTTTGTGTGCAGTTTTCTCTTCTTACAAAATGAAATCAAAACTCTTATTAAAATGAAATCAAACTCCTTCTTTTTAAATGAAGGGAATATTGAATTCAAAAAGCCGTTTGTAAATGCTACTTAATTGCTACGTTTGTAACTGCTACTTAATTGCCACTTAATTGTGTTGTTGGTAACTGCACAATTAAGTGTCATCTTTTATGAGAATAAGACGTTATGTATTATAGGTAAAGAAGGAGGGATTATAATTAATCCCGTAATTTTAACGTCTATAACCGATACCGATCCATTACGGTTTTGACTTTATATTAAAATTATAAACTATACTTTGGACTTAACTTTATAAATTAAACCTAGACACATTTGCCACATAGAATATATATCTTATAAATATTCTTATATTCTCCCACTTGGCATGTGTGTCAACTTAATGGTTCAATATCAGTAAATGCAGAAATTTATATAAGTCCAAAAATACTCAATAATCCATAATTGAATATGAACCAATTGGATCATGGCGGTCACATGTCATTTAGCGACATGATTCCTTCCATGTATCACAAATCAATCCAGACTCAATATTACTTTAATTTTGAGATTTATTATAAGTCTCAAAATAACATGTCATCCGAAAACTATAATTGTATACAAATACTATGATGATGACAAGTATTGCAAAGTAGAAACATACCAATAAGTGAATTCAAAGTGTTATAATTTGATGAGCGAAAATGTAATTATAATAGCAAGGTCTTATCTATGACACCCATACGTTCTACATGACCATTGAACACTTTAGGTGGTAAACCCTTAGTTAACGGGTAAACAACCATCATGTCCGTTCTAATATGCTCAAAAAACATCCTATGTTTCTTCACTTCATCTTTAACTGACAAGTACTTCAACTCCATGTGTTTAGCACCCTTAGAGTATTTGTCGTTCTTCGAAAAGAACACGGCTGCATAATTATCACAATAAATTCTCAACGGCCTAGCTATACTGTCAACAATTCCAAGCCCCGAGATAAAATTCCGCATCCACAATCCATGGTTAGTGGCTTCAAAGCATGCCACAAACTCAGCCTCCATAGTATAAGTAACAATGATAGACCGCTTCCCACACCTCCAGGAAACAACCCCTCCCACTAATAAGAACACATATCCGAATGTAGATTTCCTACTATCCACGCATCCGGCAAAATCTAAATCTGAATATCCAATGACCTCTAGATGATCGGATCTCCTATATGTAAGCATATGCTCTTTGGTGCCTTGCAAGTACCTGAGAACCTTTTTAGCAGCCTTCCAATGGTACATTTCGGGATTACTTTGATATCTACCCAACATGCCTACAACGAAGCTAATGTCAGGTCGAGTACATGTTTGAAGATAATTCAAACTTCCAACCACTGATGCATAAGGAATATTTTTCATTTCCTTCCGTTCCAATTCATTTATAGGACCTTGTAGTTTACTAAACTTATCTCCCTTCTGAATTGAAACTATCCCCGCAGAGCATTTATCCATTCTATATTTCTCTAAGACTTTATTAATATATCCTTTTTGAGACAAACCTAACAATCTTTGTGATCTATCCCAGAATATTTCTATTCTAATCACATAGGATGCCTCACCCATATCCTTCATTTCAAAGTTCTTAGAGAGATATTTCTTTATATCATGTAACATGCCTATGTTATTTGCAACAAGCAAAATATCATCAACATATAAGACTAATATAACAAACTTGCTCCCACTGACCTCTATGTAGATACACCGATCAACGGTGATCTCTACAAAACCATAAGATGTGATGATATCATTAAACTTAAGATACCATTGTCGGGAAGCTTGTTTCAGTCCATATATTGATTTCCTCAACTTACACACCATTTGTTCTTTTCTTGTGGTCAAAAACCCTTCAGGTCGGTCCATATATACTTCCTCCTCTAAATATCCATTTAGAAAGGCGGTCTTTACATCCATTTGGTGAAGCTCAAGATCATAATGAGTCACCAAAGCCAAAACAATTCTTAAAGAGTCTTTCTTTGATACTGGAGCGAAAGTCTCTGTATAGTCAATGCCATCTTTCTGAGTGTACCCTTTAGCAACCAATCTAGCTTTATAACTTTCAATGTTGCCCTTAGAGTCCCGTTTGGTCTTAAAGACCCACTTAGACCCAATGGTCTTGGAACCCTCAGGCAACTCAACTAGATCCCATACTTGGTTGTCACTCATAGATTGCATTTCTTCTTTCATGGCAATAAACCAATTTTTAGAATTGTCACTTTGCATGGCTTTCTTAAATGAGACTGGATCTTCATCAATGCTTAAGTCACATTCATTTTCAAGAGTATAAACAACATAATCATCTGGAATGGCATATCTTCTTTCTCTTACAGATCGCCTTAAAGATTCATGTGGTTCATTTATCTCTTCTTGTACTATGACTGGTCCATCTATTTCATTTTCAACTAATGGATTTAGGACATCATCTCGTTGTTCCAATGTGTCATGTAACTGTGATACGACAACTGGTACAACAACCTTAGAAGAAACCCCGGGTGAATGATCTTCAACCCGAATTTCTTGAATGTCTACCTTTCGTGGATTACCACTCCCACTAGTTTGACCATTCTCGATGAACCTAGCATTGTTAGTTTCTATGATTCTCGTACTATGGTTAGGGCAATAAAATTTAAACCCCTTTGACTTATCAGGATAGCCAATAAAGAATCCACTAACTGTCCTTGGATCAAGCTTCTTTTCATGTGGATTATACACTCTCACTTCTGCAGGACAACCCCAAATACGGAGATGTCTTAAACTAGGTTTCCTTCCCGTCCACAGTTCATAAGGCGTCTTCGGAACTGCCTTACTAGGAACCTGGTTCATAAATATGTTGCAGTCTTTAATGCGTGTATCCACAATGAAAAGGGCAAAGAGAAATTACTTAGCATGCTCCTAACCATATTAATTAATGTACGGTTCCGCCTCTCAGCTACACCATTTTGCTGAGGTGTACCAGACATTGTATACTGTGCACAAATGCCTCTACTTTCAAGGAATTTTGCAAATGGACATGGACATTGTCCACTTTCATTATATTTTCCATAAAATTCACCACCTCTATCGGATCTCACAGCTTTTATTTTTCTATCTAATTGTCTTTCTACCTCAGTAACAAATACCTCTAAGGCATTTATAGAATGAGACTTTTCATGCAATAGATAAATATAGCCTAACGTGAGAAATCATCAATAAAAGTGATGAAATACTTTTCACTGCTCCAAGAAGGAACATCAAAAGGACCACAAATGTCGGTGTAAATTAACTTAAGAAGTTGAGTGCTTTTTGTGGCGGCTTTCTTTGTAGTGTGTTTAGTTTGCTTTCCTTTAGTGCATTCTATACACACATCTAAGTCACTAAAATCCAAGAGAGGTAGGATATCATTTTTCACCAACCTCATTAACCCTTCCTTAGATATGTGACCTAATCTTTGATGCCACAAGAAAGCTGAATTTTCATTAGATGCACTACTTTTAATGCCCACATTAGATTCAACATAGAGTAAAAGTTCAGAAAATTTAATATCAAGATTAAACCTATAAAGTGAATCAATCAATGTACCACTACCATAAAAGTTTTTATGTTTGTACAATGAAAATTCACCGTGTCCAAACTTAATAATAAAACCTAAATTGTCCAATCTACTAATGGAAACAAGATTTCTAGAGCATTCAGGTACATAAAGGCATCCTTCAAGATCTATATGACAACTAGTGTCTAAGATCAATCTGTAAGTCCCAATGCCCTCTATTTTCGCCTTCATCCTGTTTCCCATGAACAAATACTGTTCAGCTCCTCTTACGGGCCGGATCAAACTGAATCCCTGTTTAACATGAGACACATGAGTAGTAGCACCAGAATCTATCCACCAGGTATTGCTAGACACTTCTATAAGATTTTATTCAAAAGAAACAAAACTATAATGTTTACCTTTCTTCTCAAACCATGCCTTCTTTTTATGACAATCCTTCTTGAAGTGTCCCGTTTTCTTGCAAAAGAAACACTTTACTTCCTTCTGACACATGACCCTCATTGACTTTCAAAGGGTTCTTGTTCCTCTTGTCCTTTTTACCCGATTTACCTTTACTGCTGTTGGCACCTTCATGACTTGTAAAATGGACAACTTGATCCTTTATCTTCCTTAATCTCCCTTCCTCCTGTACAAGCATGGCCTTTAATTCCTGAAAGTTCCATTTGTCTTTAATGGTGTTGTAATTCACCCGGAACTGACCAAACTCATACGGCAGAGAGTTAATGATAAACTGAACCAAGAACGATTCATTAACATCCATTCCCAAGACCTTTAACTTTGCTGCCAAATTTGACATGTAAGTCACATGATCATGGATAGGCTGAGACCAATCAAACTTTTTCGTAGTCAGCTCACCCATAATGCTTCCTACAATTGATTTATCCGCCAAATCCGATTGTGAATACTCCTTAACTTTCATCAAAAATTTCCTTGCATTCTCTGTCTTAGGCATTGATGGTTTTATACTTTCAGCCATACTCATCCTCATGAGATTCAAACTCAACCGGTTAGAACGCTCCCAACTCTCATAAAGAGACTTTTCAGCTTCGGAGCTATTCTCTGTAATGGTTGCTGGTAGGTTATCCATGAGTATAGCAAGATCCAACGACATAATGCCCAAAGTAAATCGGACTTGTTCAGACCAATCATCATAATTCAACCCATTGAATTTAACAACAGAGTTTGCCGATGCAGAAAAATTTGATGAGGCTGCAATAATGAATACATGCTTACCTATTAGTGCTTTGACTATAATACATATTCAAATCATATATGTAAAATTTAAAGTATGCATTCAAGCAACCTTTGAGCAATACTTAAACACACACACTATCATTGATGCTAATACACTTAGTAGATTATCATGACATACATAAATCAAATAAGCATGTTATCTTTGGATATACATACTATCTAACCTAAGTACCATGATAAATCTCTTTTATATTATTGACTATTTTCAGTGATCCACCTTTGGGTAATCTCCTAGAAATATAACCAATAATATCAATCAATTATTCAATCAAACTTTCATGTCATAAGCATCCTATAATCATGAATAATTGAACTTGATAAATGTCTTAATCAAAAATATAACAAGGCCACTTTGGTGACTAACAAGTTATCTATAATATAATATCGAAATTTAATTACTTTAATATATAGTAAAATACTATACACACAAAAATCATTTGAATAAAGCATACACATACGAACATTAACCATCATACACATCGATACATATACATAGGTTAATAAACTAGCCACTGCACTTAATGTATATGTACAATACTTTTCGGTTCGTTTGAATCAATCAAATGCATGCATCAAAAGGACATATCTCACATCATGTAATTATATCCAAACATGAAACGGTAATCCAAAATAAAAATATAATTCTAAAAGGAACTCTACTCGAATAAATCGATGAATCAAGCAAGTTTATAACCTCGCTCTGATACCAAAATATAAGATTTAAATCACGATTTCATTTCGAAATCAATTCCTTTAATGGATCTAAACTTAGACATAATTCAATCGAAGTATATACGTGTATAAATCGAAGACTAACCTTTATCCGTAGTATTCTTCATTACGAATTGATCGAGTGCGTACGTAGGCGTAAGCAAGTATTCTCCTTCTTTTATCCTTCACCTTTTCTTTTAATCTCTAACTAGTGTAATACCCGCACATTGTGCGGGTTTTGAATAATAACGGCTTAAAATGTATTATTATGTTATTATATATATTGTTATTGTTTTGTTATATATATATATATATATATAAGTGAATTGGTAAGTCATTATTTATTGGTTTCAATGAAAAATGGACAAACTTTAAATGATATTATAGAATTTCATTCAAATAATTTAAATGACCGTGATAATTTGCATATATCCAAAAGAATACGAAATTTATTATTACATTAAATAAAATGATCAAAAACAATGAGATTTTAAATAGATATAATTAGAGAAGATTTTACGTGGCATTTCTATCTAGAGTGCAGGTCTAGAATGAAAATATTACTTGTCTTTTCATGTAACTTGTTGAATATGTGCATTTCTTCCCCTCATCTCCTTCCAAAATCATATTTGCTTAATGTAGTCGGTAGAGGTGCATACAAAACATTGTGACCACATGGATCAACTCAGTAACATGATTAACATTATCTTAATTGGTAAATACAGTGAAACTAATTGAGCAAAAATTCTTGATGATATAACCAAGAAGATGATAAGAACTAAAGCTACAAAAGCTACAACCATATGCTTGCTAGGCGAAAGCTACAACATAATATTGACCTAATCTCTGATGACGAAGTTCTTGGATCAGGAGAAGCAGGTTGATTCTCTTGATGAAGCTCTCCTGCAACAGGTTGTGTAATATCTTGAGAATCTAGAACTTTGCTTGACCACAGTGGTTTAATCTTGCTAGGAATGGTGAGTCTGCACTATATATACCATTGTTAAAAGACATCTCACAGATACAATACACCTGTAAAATACAAAATATGTATTAGTGAGGGCTTATATGAAGATCAAATTGTTTAGCTTACCTATTTGACCGCAAACACTTTTGCACTATGTTATTGTCAATGATGCTAGTAACGTGGGTTAGGATAATCTTCTGGATATGATTAATCGCTATTCGGTTATCATTTGTAATGGTTTTGTGATATATGGAAGGAATTTTAGTTGTGTGTAGATTGTCAATTAAGGTTAATTTTAGTACATTGTTCATATAATATAAAATTAAGTTAAAGATAAAGACCTTTGAGTGATATTTGGGGCAATTTTGTTGGCCGATTTGAGTTCGGACTTGAGGGCGTCGCCTAGTTTCTCGGTCGTTGAATCAACCGGCTTCAAGGAGGCCGGTGAAGGTGACCTTGGTCCGATGTAGTGACATCACGTGTTCTCGAAGAGTAAATATGAAAGGAAGGAAAAGAGATAAAGTTAATTAATAACAGAAGGGTTGTTTTCACTTTCATCATCTTATTCCACCTGCAAAACACCATGGATAATTTGATTATCAACGAACTAAGCATGAATTTGATTATCAGTATGGTACATCTAAAAACACCATGGATAAGTTGTGGTTGAGTAATCAACGTATATTTGATGTGTTATAGTATTGGAAACGACGCAGAAACAATTACAGACATTCAAGCCTTCAAAGTAATAAGAGTTTTCAACATTCTCAATCAATTGTGAGTAAAATATGAAGAGTGAAGATGATTACCTAGTCGGTTGCTCATATAACCCCACCAATTTATTCAACATACAGTGTTTGTTAGGAGAACATGATGAGACGAAATATGAAAGGGAAGGCAATTTATAGGGGATTTCTTAACTAAAAAGATTCAGAGAATTTGTTGAGTTTTTTTAGTAAATTGGAGAAATTTTAGGGATAAGGATGGCATATAGGTAAAAAAAATTCAAAAAAAATGGTAAAATATTTATAAACCTTTAATCAATTGTTTTACATTCTCTCCGTGATATCTTTGTAAATGATTAACTAAATTCAAATTAATTAGTGGTTTGAAGTAATTTTTTGTTTTAACAAATTCGTCAAAATCTCCCACGAATTTTTTCCAAATAAAAATAACGATTGAATTGCTTTGTTATTTTTTGTTTTCAAATCTTAACAAATTTAAAATTCGATTGAAATGGTTAAGATTTTTTCTATAAAATTCAAATTTAAAATATAGTAACGAATGGATAAATTAAAACGAAGATATTAATTTTCAGATTTAAATCTTAAAAATTTTAAATTACGTATTTAAAAAAGGTTTAGACTGACGTTAACCGTGGAGGCGACACGTGGCAGTAGAGGCTTGTAAAATTTTCGTTGGGCTGAGAAAAATCCCGGAGGCGACACGTGGCATTAGAGGCCTCTGCTTTAATATATATATAAGATGGATGATATTACTTTTCAACCTTAATCTCCTTTTATTTTTGTGTGCAGTTTTCTCTTCTTAAAAACAAAATGAAATCAAAACTCTTACCAAAATGAAATCAAACTCCTTCTTTTTAAATGAAGGGAATATTGAATTCAAAAAACCGTTTGTAACTGCTAATTAATTGCTACGTTTGTAACTGCTACTTAATTGTGTTGTTTGTAACTACACAATTAAGTGTCATCTTTTAATGAGAATAAGACGTTATGTATTATAGGCAAAGAAGGAGGGATTATAATTAATCCCATAATTTTAACGTCTTTAACCGATACCGATCCATTACGATTTCGACTTTATATTAAAATTATAAACTAATCACAAATCCCCATCCAAACGATGCGGGATGACAATTTTTCGGGATTTTACAATCTCCCCCACTTAAACTCGTGACGTCCACGTCAGGCTAAGGACAGTCCACCGAGCCGAGTGTCCGCCTACTAGGACAAGAACACTCGTAACTCGGGGTTAGCTCTGATACCATCTGTAAGACCCGAGGTCTTTGGGACGTTATCCCCATGCCAACCATGCACACGCAGAAACTTCCCAAGAGGTCACCCATCCTGAAATTGCTCCCACACGAGCACACTTAACTCCAGAGTTATTTGTCATCACTCTACCACTGGAAAAAAAGAATTCTTGTTGACATGGGTAGCAACCCATCCTTATAAGCTAATCACAAATCCCCATCCAAACGATGCGGGATGACAATTTTTCGGGATGTTACAAGTATTTTCCTTGTGAAGCTTTGTTCATTAGGAATTACTTAGTTGCTTACTAATATGTGCAATTGAATATATATTTATTAGTCACAAAGGCGAAGGGGCGTGCAAGCGGTGCAATTGCAAAAAATCCAAGTGCTTAAAACTGTACGTTATATCTGACTGGATTGTGATTTATGAAATTATCCAACATGTGCTTGTTGTTTAAGACAATGGTTGAGCTTTATCTCTTTTCATTTGTAGTTATTGTGAATGCTTTGCTGCTGGAGTGTATTGTGTTGAGCCATGTGCATGTCAAGATTGCTTCAACAAGCCTATACGTGAAGAGACCGTCCTGGAAACACGAAAACATATTGATTCCCGTAACCCGTTGGCATTTGCTCCAAAAGTCATCAGGAGCGCAGAAAATGTACATGATCTTGTGGTAAGCATTTCCATAAGGAAACCCTACCTTGTACATTTTCGCTTCAACTAATCCCAATCGTTTGTTCTTTAAATCCTAACAGGATGACTTGAATAGAACTCCTGCTTTAGCACGACACAAACGGGGATGCAATTGCAAGAAATCAAACTGCCTGAAGAAGTAATGTGAATGGTATCAGGTAAAACTCTTCACCATTAATCAGAGCCTGTTAATCTATACCCATACAACATAATATCATGGAAAATTGTTGTTTCTTATGAAGGGTGGTGTTGGATGCTCCATTGGGTGCCGCTGTGAGGGCTACAAAAATACATTTCGAAGAAATAATGGTGAGTTTGGCCTTGTCAAGTTTTCCATTCTAAATATCATGATTTTGACATTATTTTCCGGTTTCTAACCAAGACTCTTCTAAAAAATCAGGATCTACAGTACTCGGTATGGAGGTTGATGTGGAAGAAGAAACACCGGCCTATGAGAATAGCATAATTGATAATGATAACACCCTTACTCAACCGGGATCCACAATGATGAAGAGTTCAATCCTATGCCGGCGCTTCCGAAGACCCCTTTACGACTTTTTAGGTTTGCTGCTGATACTATAACGCCAAAAACGACAACAATATTAACGGTCAACTTTGTAGCTCATAAGTAGTGATTATTGGGTTTGTTCCAGGTCACCTATGCCACTCCCGAGTACAATTACCTCAATGGGTAAGCCTCCAAGATTCGGGGGAATCAGTACATGTTCACTGCTGAATCGCGATGGCACAGAGAGATCCACCTTCTTAAGGACCCAGCACAAGACCGCCTCTTCTGGCCTCTGGGGATGACCTGCACACTCTTCTACAAAACACTTCTCCAAACAGCAACATCAAGACGCTTTCTCCAAACAGTAAGAGGATCAACCCTCCTAATCACGACAACAACCTAGGACACTCACCCGGTCTTAGGAGCAGCCGTAAGCTGATCCTCCAATCAATCCCTTCGTTTTCGTCCCTCACTCCTCGTCGCTGAACTTGTTACCTATTTTTGTTAGGTTTTTTGAGCAAATTATCTCTGTTGTTGTAAATGTTTGAAAGAGACTTGTAACATCAACCATAACTACACAATAATATCAAGACAGTTGTAACATCAACCATAATTACACACTAATACCAAGAGTCAAGTAACGGAAACAAATTAATACACGGTAATACCCCCCCCCCCCCCCCCCCCCGCAAGATCAAGGACGGTCACGAACTTGGAGCTCGGACCGCAACGCACAAAATCGAGTAGAGCCAAGTGGCTTGGTAAATAGATCTGCAATTTGAGCTTCGGACGACTTCCGACACGCCTCCTTGGCTAGCCATCGAAACCTCCCTTTGGAACGTTGTTGGCTCTAATACCACTTGTCACGGGATGAGTTTTCCCAAACTCTAAACCGTGCGGCTCTTAGCTTGTCTCGACCCCTTGTCGTGCTAAGATCAACCTATCCACGATGTTGCCAACGAAAGATCTTAAGATTGATGGCTAAGAGAACTTTGAAGGCTTTGTGTGTGGGAAAGAAAACTTTGTATTAAGAGAGCTTTACAATGCTTTGGATAAGAGCTTGAAACTTGAATGATCCAAATAAGGGGATGACACTCCTATTTATAGCCCAAGGCTACCCCTCCTAGGAAGGTTCCGGATTTGGACAAGTCTTGGACAATCCGGATCCTTCTTGGCTAGAACTCTTTACAAATCTCTCTACTTATCTAGAATATTCCGCAAGGCTCTAGCCAAACCTAGATGGTCCCGCATTTCTCTAGTGTTCTCCGGCCATGTCCGGAGTCTTTTACGAGCGTCCCAAACGTTCCGAATACTTCCGGATTGGTTGAGAAGCGCAGTCCGTGTCATATAGCTACTAGCTTATTATATTAGTTACAAGTTAGGCATGTGACATGTTGGATTGTTACTCCGACAGTCCGACACATAAGCTTACGTTTAAACTTGAAATCATATCATTTTCTATGTTTC
Organism: Fagopyrum tataricum; assembly: GCA_002319775.1. Lineage (NCBI taxonomy): Eukaryota > Viridiplantae > Streptophyta > Magnoliopsida > Caryophyllales > Polygonaceae > Fagopyrum > Fagopyrum tataricum. The sequence goes on from CM008281.1 coordinate 4,678,202, forward strand.
ACAATGTTATCTTTCAACTCTCACTAAATTCAATTTAAGTTTCCACACTCCCGATATAGACTATAGTTAATTAGCATGCAAATGATATAATAATCGTACATTTAATGAATGATTAAACTATATAACTCAAAGGTTTTAATATAACTCAAAGGTTTTATGGTTGAAGATGACAATTAAATTCGATATTCAAATAGCGTTTGATATTTACACGTCTACAAATGATGTCATTTAGCTAATAACACAAAATCTCTATTTTTGACCTCGTAACTTATTTACTTTATTTAATATTAGTGTGTATGTTACAGTAATTAAATTCAAAACGAATCGGTTTGATGTTGAAATCTCCTTTTCGTCTTGTACTTTTTTTTATCTATAAGTGTTTTATATATAATATTGCTTTTTTTTTTTGTTAAATTTTTTCTTTCTAAAATATAATATTTGAAGTGAAAAAAGATCCCATTTTATTTTAATTATCCATCCGTATATAAATTATATGAGGGTGAAATGGGTAATTAAGTAGACCATTTTTGTAAACTAGTGTAGTATATATGCTCCTAAATTCCTAATTAACTTGGATAATAAAGTAGACTCTTATTTTTTATTTATAAAGATTAATTAAAATAGCTAGTTGGTAATTTCAAAATTTATAAGCTCAAGCCTAATTTGAGTTACACAAAGTCCAGGCCCAACTCGAGTTACACAAAGTCAGGCCCAGCGAAAATATAAATTCTGATGACAAACCATCCCCCAACCCTTATGCCAGCTAGACACCCTAGACTAATTGAAATTGGTAACCTATTGTTATTTTTTTAAGTTATTCTTAAAATTTACTTACACAAACTATCGTTACATAAAACATAATGTCGAGTTAGTTATGAGGTACACAAGTGACGTCGAATTACACAAGCCATACTCGATTTACACAAGGTCGAGTTATACAATTTTTGTCCATCGTTTACACAATTTCGAGTTAAACAAGCCTAATTCGTTGTTTACAAGATTAATTCAAAGGGGTTAATACTCAATTTCGATTGTTTACACAAGGTCGAGTTACTCAAGCCCAAAACCCGTCATTTACACAAGGTCGAGGTTACACAAGTATAAGGGTTAATACATAATTTCACATTAAAAAATGAATTAATATGAAAATGAAGCATTTACACAAGGCCCAATTGAACAGATCTGAACGTACAGATCACGCCGTGGAGTAACCGATGAACAAATCTTTGTCACACCGACGAGATTTAGAGATCCATATGCTAGATTTGCGGCTGAGATAGGAGCACCAGTAAGTGGTTCTTGAGGAGACGGCGACGAAATCGGTAGAGGACGGAAAAATCGAGAGAATCGGTGTTTACCGGATTAGCGAGTCGCATCTGTGAGTCGGTGAGGTGGAGGACGAGATGCTCACGCTGGTTGCGGAGGTCGCCGACAGATCGGAGGGCGGCACGTGAGGAGATATGGGCGGTGGTGCGAGGCGGACTAGGCGGTGGTGCGAGGCGAACTGAGCGGTAGTGCGAGACGTCAACAAGGGTGCCGGTGCGGAAAAAAAACCCTAACGGCTTCGGCGGCTGCGAGAAATGTAAACTGCTGCGGATGTGGAACAATTTCTTTATATTGCGAGACGTCAACAAATCTTTGTATTTGGTTTTCTAAAAAGGCCTTATTACCCCATTTTTTTTCAATATATGAACAATTTCTTTTCTATATAATGTTTCATTTTGTTTTTTGTCATAAAAATAATATTTAAAAATTGAGCCTCCGAAATTCAATGGATAACCGTGTTTGTGTAGATGCTTTGTGCACAAAACTCATCAAAATTAATTATTAATAGAAGGAGCAAATCAACAACAATATATATATATATATATATATATATATATATATATATATATATATATATATATATATATGGAAAAGATCATGTAGGAACCCCTCTTAGAGTAGGGAGTAGGAACCCATAAGATCCGTTGGATTAAAATTCATGAACGTCCATGATTAAAAGTTATATATGATAGTATATTGTATTAAATAAAAAAAGGACATCTTCTTTCCTCTCATTGAATTATAGGTTTTTAATTTATGACTAAAATATTCAAAAATAAATGTTCATTCCTTAATAAAAGTCTCTACTTTAAATATATTTATTCTTGTTAATGCTCATATAAATTGTATATTTTTAACGACCAACCTAAAATATAACGAGCATTACAAATTTTTAACGACCTAACATTGTATATGCAAAAATAACGACCTACCTATAAAATAAAATTTCAAGTTTTAACGACCTAACACTATATATTTTTAAAGAGCATTACAAAATATTGAATATTTTAACGAGCATTACAAATTTTAACGACCTAACATATATTTTTAACGAGCATTACAAATTTTTAACGACCTAATACTATATATGCAAAAATAACGACCTACCTATAAAATAAAAAATCAAGTTTTTAACGACCTAACACTGTATATTTTTAACAAGCATTACAAATTTTTGAATATTTTAACGAGCATTACAAATTATAACGACCTAACATATATTTTTTAACGAGCATTACAAATTTTTAACGAGTGTGATATAAAAATAACGAGCAGTATGTATATGAACAATTGATTGAACGTTAAATTGGGATAGGGTGGAAGTTATATTAATATATTCAGCCCAAAAATAAAAAAATCTGATTTCCTAATATGTATACTATTTAATTAATGAACAAGGAAAATTGAACATTTCTGTGATTCTCTTCTTTAAAAGCCTATTATGCACCTCCCATCATGGAGGTTCATTATTTAATCCAACGGATCTTAAAGGTTCCTACTCCCTACTCTAACAACTGTTCCTACCGGATCCTGACCCTATATATATACCCTTTTAGTTTTGAAGTATGTTTAGTAATTTTATGATGTTTTTTTATACAAATGTGTTTGTTGTCGGGTTGTAAAGTGGAGTAGGGTTGTTGTATGAGTTAAACCACTCGGATTCGAGTCAAGTCAAGTTTACCCCCTTTCTTAAAAACTTTCAAATGTAAACATGTTTCAAAGTTTGATTAAATTTATCACTTGTTACCGACATGATTATATATAATCGAACAAAGTTTGACGTGTCAGATCTCGAATCACTCAACAACAATAGTAACACTACAAACTTTTAATTTAGGTAAGCTACTCGCGCCCGATCATACCCTATGGTTAATTATCACAAAACGGCTCATTTAGGTCATATAACAACTCTAAGCAAAAGTCAATGTAACACCCGAATTCTGAAAACCCGGAATGCTACTAGTTAGGACCTCACAATGGGTCCTGACCTTAGCTGGAAAACAACGTAACTAGAATCTTACAACAAGGCACAAAAAGAAACCGATAAAACTGAAAGATATTTTATTATGCATGACTCAAAAAGGGAGAACATCATCAGCCGTCCAAAAGAAACAAACAACTAAGAAAAGAAAGGAAAGATCCCCAACACATCCCAAATGAAACCCAAAAGAACAAATTTGAAAACCCCGGCTGACCACACTCTCCGACTCTCTCAACAGCGGCTAACCTGCAAGGTCTACAACATCGGTTTTCACCGTTAACTAACAATCACTATATCAACATATCTATGTAGCACAAACACACATCAAGGATAATAAACACATCACATAAAACACACATAAACCGATTGTTATCTTTTCATTAAGTGATTCACTTTTATTAGTTCAACTTCATTTGTGGCACGAGGATCCAATCGACCCTCGCCTCTGTCCCCGTAAACCAACCGGAATGGCTCTAATGCATATTTACCGTATACCGTATGGACTGGTCGCAAAGAACCTCCCAACATCTTACAATGCCGGGCAGCGATGCCACGACCCGTTATCATACACTTGGGTCTAATTAAATTATATCGTCGTTCTAATCAATTTCCATTAAAACGATAAACACACACCACCACATAGCATACACTCATATAGCATCATTAGCTAAGCAAGTCCATAAGACTTACATGAACAGATCGTCGTCCAGACATCACTAACTAAAGTCCGCTCGTGCAATCAATCCACTACCTGATCAAGAAAAATCGACTTAGAATCATTTTTCTAAGTCTTTCGAAAACTATAGAAGGCTTCTATACTAATGAGAACACTCTCAGATTCAAAAGAACGAGAAAACCTAACTTTAGTGGAAATTACCAAAACGCCCCTCACTTTTCGGAAATTCCGAAAAGTGCCCAACTGGTTCCGAGTCTACCGTATAACCCGTCAACACTTACTAAATCTCAAAAATCTAAAGCAAGTTTGAGGGTTTGCTCAAACTTACATTCCAAGACCAAACTCGCTTTCCGAAACTATACCGAGTACCCTACTTTGGCCTATCGAAAGTACCTCGTACTAAACTCCGAAAATTCACAAGAAAATATTCCCATACTCTCGGTTATACCCACTCTAGACTGAAAGAAACACTATCCGACCAACATTCCAAAAGTTCTACACAAATTCCCAAAGATGCCTTCAACACACTTAACTTCCAAAACTAGTTTTCAAGTCAGCTTTGAACGCTTATAACTCCAAATCCAACCGTTGGATCTTTCCCAAATTTTATTACGATAACCTAGGTATATCCAACTTTATCATACTAAAAATTCAACGGAGGATCATCATCCTAGCATAACGAAACTTGGTTCTAAAGTCGGCTATTCAACACAGTTTTCTGGACAAGTTAAACGAGTAATTTATGAGGTCCTGGGTTCGAGTTCTACTGCTCACATTCTCAGATTAATTAGGAACCTGCAGAGTCAAGTTCGAAACTCACTGGAAGCATTATTCTTGTTAAAGCCTAGGAATCAAGTCTTGAGTTCATTACTCACTACCTACCTAGATTCTGAATTTTCTCCTCTCTTTCCTGAGTTCGATACACAACAACAACAACCTCAAGACGTACCTACACAACCCTTATTCTGATTCCCTTAGTTACTAACTACACAACTATACTCAAAAGAAAAGAACTTGATCGAGAGAGAAACAAACCCGACCGAGACAGTAATCTTCGTCCGGTTATGGTCCAACGTCACACCCCTGCTCCAAGACTTTGTTGTTCTTCAACTCTAGGTCACCCGAGACATACATGATCAAGACTTAGCATGTATCGTACGAAATACGAATCAAGCAAGAAGAAAGAGAGGGACGAGAAGAGGAAGAGAAAGAAAACTCAGAGAATTACCCCGATCTGTAGCAAGAACAGAAGGGACGAAGAAGAAAGGGAACTGCAGCCCTGATCCACGTTGCTTCAGTGCGGCAAGAAGGCTCGTCCCAGACTTGACTGCTCTTCAATAGTTTTCGATATCTTTGCCGAAGTCCGGGAAGGCGAGAAGATGTTAACGCCGGTTTCCTTGGTGCACAGAGGAGAGGTACGGAGGAGAAGATTGTCGTCGCTGGTCGTCTGAAATCGCGAGAGAGAGACGAGGAAAACGGTTGAGATGGTGTGGTGGTTTGTTGAGCGGAAGATCACGATTTTTACGGGACAGGAGGAAGGAAAAGATCGGGACTGAGAAGAGATAGCTAGAACCGCAGGCCAAGATGTGCTGGTCTGTTGATTCACGTGAGAAGAGGTAATCTTCTAGCCCAGAAGAAAGAAGGAAGTCTGCCCATTTAATGGCCCAAAAAAGAGAAGCAAGGAGCGGCCTAACTGGGTGTTTCCAGGCCCAAGAAGAAAGACTAAAAGAAAGAGATAGATCTAGCCCAAAAGAGATAATGTAAGGAGCCTATTTATTTACCAGATCCACTAAAACCCGTACTTTGCGGTTTTATTCGGTTTAAAAATCCGATAACATTACCGGTATCGAAAATTAAATTTCCGGGTATCACAGTCAATGAGAAAATACTTGTTATAGCTAATTATTTGGTTCAAAATGTGAGTCAACAAGAAAAATGCATACATCTTATATTTAATCATAAAATAGAAGTTCACTAGCTATATTTTTTTAAATTTTTTTAATGTTATTCTCATGCAGATATAAATCACAACCGTATGAATTTCGTATTTGTAGAGAAATTACACAAGAGAGAAAATAAAGAAATAAAATATAGGTACAATTTAAGTGATAATAATATAAGTTTACAAAAAACGTGCAAACTAAATGAGTTTATAGTTTATTTTCGGTTTTATTTTCCAACCGATTGATAGAACTGAAATAGAGTATAGATGTAACACCCCAAATCCGTAGGACTCGGAGTGCTACTGGGCTAGGATCTCACAATGGATCTTGACCCTAGTTTGACAACAAGTTCACTGAATCTTACAACAAGGCACCGATAGATTAAATACAAAACATCAAACTGTTATAAAAGTATCAAAAGGTTTATACAACGCTGCTGAGTACAAACAAAACATAACGTATATACATAATCAAAATATCCCGTAACCCACGAGTATAACCTCAGTGTACGGAGTCCTCAGCAGATCACCCACTCTGGATCACTCTGCATTTCTCCTAACCTGCAAAAGATCTACAACACGGTATAAAACCGTTAGCTAACCATACACAAATATAGGAATATACTAGAGCACAAACACACATCAGAAATCTTAACACATCATCATGCTTTCACACATTTACCAGGTTCATTATCTTTATAAAATCCAGCAATCAACTCATATATATATATCCATATAAACATAAGTGACACGAGAAATATAACCCTCGCCTCTGGGTACTATAACCAGCTGGAATGGTGCCTGGAACACCTCCCCGTGTACCCTAAGGGAATGGAGAGTGCCCGAACCATTTACCAGGTCTGGCCTGACCACAGAGAACCCCCAACTCCCAGCGGGATGAATGGAAAAGTTGTCACAGCCCTACAATGGGCAATCAATACATCATAGGTCGGTGACCATCACAACACATGCTATAAACATATAACACACATCACTCATGCACAATATCCTATAAAGGAATGACAACTAAGTAAGTCCCACGGACTTACCTCAGCCTCGGGAGTCTCAGACTCAAACTCAAACTGCTCCGCTCTGGAGATCAATACAACCTAAACAAGGTATAACACATATATCACACTCATATCCATAACAGGGGTCACACCTAGACTCAAGGGATTCATAAGGATCATATTCCAACTCGTAAACCTCAAAGCCGTAACCGGCATAAACGATACCGTACTCAACCTCACTCTAACCTTATACTCGTACCTAGCATGCTACTAACGCTCATACTAGGAAAGGAAAGGATCTACCTAACTCTAGGTAGAACCAGAATAAAACGCACCTGCGTGACACAAGGGACGCAGGGGCGGAAGGCAGGTACCGCGGGCGCGGCGGGACGTAGCCGCGGGGGCGGTGGCAAGGAATGCTGGCAAACACAAGCACGACGCAGGCGCTGCGACACGGTAGCCGCGGGGGCGGTGACTCTCGGCCGCGGGGCGGCGACAACGCAGGAAACGATTCTGCGATATCTTCTCATCTCTTCACGTGATCACACACGTCTTCTCTCATCCAGGTTCAAACATATACATACACATACAAACATCAATACACACCTATACATGCATCTAAACTTAAGCTAAGAGATTGAATCCAAGGGAAGGAAGGAAGGAAAGAAAGAAAAAGCAAACACTTACCACTCTTGTGGTCCTAAGCTGCAGGGAAGATCAGCACACCAAGGCTGGCTTCCAAGCTCAGCATACTCACAATCATCAACCACAAAAGCCACAACACAACCAAAACTCAAACCAACTCTTCTTAACCAAGAACAAGGTCAAAAGGAAGCAAGGGAAGCTAGGGACGTGGGAAGCTGGAAGGAAAGTGAAGAACAAGCCTTTGATCAGCCAAGGCAAAGATTAAGAAAGGTAAAGAGTAAAGCACGGGTCAAAGAGTCAAAGAAGACGGCTGCAGCCGCCGGAAACTGCAGGGGCGGCAGCCAGGGCAGCGGGAGCGGAAACCCGCAGGGGCGGCTAAGCCACAACTCGGTCAAAACTAGTCTCGGCTAAAGATCAAACTCGGTCCAAGAACTAAGGCTCTTACAATAGAATTGTATTGTGTGTATTCAAAGATACAGAACGTTACATATATAAGAGAGGTTATAAAGCTATGAAAGGATAGATGGATATCATATCCATTTATGAAGGAAAGACATTATATACAGGGATAAAAAAAAAGGGATAGAATAAGAATAAAATAAATCTATCTAAGGTAACTTAATATTCCCCCTCAAGTTGGAGCATGAATGTCTCGAATGCCCAACTTGCGGAGTAGGTGATGAAATGGTTGTTGTCCGAGGGCCTTTGTGAAGATGTCTGCAAGTTGATTGACAGATCGAAAATGAGCAATGGAGATTGTGCCGGCCTGAATATGATCTCTAATAATATGACAGTCAACTTCGATGTGTTTTGTCCATTCGTGGAATATCGGGTTTGATGCAATATGAAGTGCTGCTTGATTGTCACACTAAAGACGCATGGGGCGAGAGTGCACGTACCCTAGACTTTTGAGAAGTGATTTAAGCCAAACGAGCTCACACGTTGTCGACGTCATCGCTCGATATTCAGCTTCGGCAAAAGATCGGGATACGGTTGATTGTTTCTTTGTCTTCCAAGATATTGGAGACTCGCCAAGCATAACAAAAAAACCAGTTAGGGAACGTCGGGTAAGAGGACAAGTAGCGTAGTCGGAATCACAATAAGCGTTAAATTGTAAAGATGAATTGTTTGGAAAAAATATACCCTTACCAGGTGCAGTTTTGAGGTAACGAAGAACGCGCAGAGCTGCAACCCAATGTGCTTCCTTTGTTGTTGAAGAAATTGAGCGAGAATGTGTACACTATAGCTGAGTTCTGGACGGGTTATCGTTAAGTAAATAAGACGACCAACTAACCGTCGATATTGTTCCGGATTGCCAAAAAGTGGGTTGTTGTCGAGAGCTAGACGATGGTTGGGTTCAATAGGAAACGTTGCGGGTCGAGACGCCAACTGACCAGATTCACCAAGTATGTCCAATGCGTACTTCCGTTGACACAAAAACATCTCCTTCGGTGTTCTAGTGACCTCGATTCCAAGGAAATACCGAAGGTGTCCGAGATCCTTCATGTGAAAGCAGCGGTGAAGATAATTTTTAAAGTTGGAAATAGTCAAAGAGTTATTCCAGCAATAAGAAGATCATCAATGTATATTAAAACATGAAGAACATGGGTAGGAGTGGTTAGGGAAAATAAAGAGTAATCTGCGTAAGACTGGGTAAAGCCAAATCGTTTAAGAGCCGAGATAACTTAGCAAACCAGTTTTGGGGCGTTTGGCGAAGCCCATAGAGCGATTTATGGAGGTGGCATACTTTAGATGAACCAGTCGATGGTAGACCCGGCGGGATTGTCATATATACTTCTTCGGTAAGATCTCCGTGCAGAAATGCGTTGTGAACGTCGAGGTCGAGTTGGTGAAGTTCCCACTTACGGATCGATGCAACTGCAAGAAAAAGCTTGACATAAGTCATTTTAGCAACCGGTGTAAATGTTTTAGAGAAATCAATACCTTTTTTTTGTCAGTTGTCAAGAATAACAAGTCGTGCTTTATAGCGTTCAAGAGATCCGTCTGCTTTGAGTTTAGTTTTATAAACCCATTTGCAACCAATGGGAACCTTACCACGTGGAAGATCGACGACAGACCATGTTTTGTTTCGGATCAAGGCGTTAATCTCATTTTTCATGGCTTCTCGCCATTCTGGATGAACAGACGCCATTTTGAAAGAGGTAGGTTCCAAAAGCGTACTAGTAGCTGCAATGTAAGACTTAATAGGAGCAGATAGATGTGATACGTGATATAATTAGCGAGAGGATATTTTACCTGTTTCACAAACCCAATTGGAGAAGATGAACTCGTAGGCATAGATGAAAGAGGTTGGACAGTATTACAAATGAAGTCGTCATATCGGCTTGGTAGATGGCTAGTACGAGTACTGCGCCGGATCGGTTGTGGCAGAGTGGGTAGTGGATCTTGTGGGCCAATTTGAGTAGATATAGAAGACGGCAAAATATTAGGGTTAGGGTTGGGAAGATTAGAAAGAGAATTAATAGGTGTAAAAGGGGAAGTGGGCTCAGGAATAGAAGATGACGGTGTAGGTAGAGTAGAAATTAGTTGGTTATGATTAAAAAAATTCCCCCTTATATTGATAGGTGACGTGGCAGTTGGAGAATTGGAAATTAATGTGGTAGGTAATGTGGCAGTAGAAGATTGCGTGGATACAAATGTGGAAGGAAGGTCCGGATTTTCAGTGTGTGTATATGGAGTAGGTAATTGAACCGGTAAGGGAACATCAGATGAGGGAGAATCGTATTTTGTTTGAAACGGAAAGATATTTTCATAGAAAATAGAAATAAAATAAGTTTGCTATCTAGGTCAAACAAGCGTCATTCCTTTGACCATTCGGATATCCTAAAAAAATAAATTTACGACTCTGAACATTAAATTTATTAGTATCACGTGGTTGTTTAGATGCATAACAAAGACATCCGAAAACTTTAAAAATTTTATAATTAGGTGAAACATTGTAAAAGATTTCAAACGGAGTTTTTCCATGATGAATAGATGTAGGAGTACGGTTTATCAAATAATATGCAGTCAAAACGCATTCGCCTCAAAAAGTAATTGGTAGAGAAGCTTGAAAACGTAGTGCCCGAACAACATTCAAAATATGTCTATGTTTTCGTTCTACACATCCGTTTTGCTGTGGAGTGTAAGTACAAGAAGTTTCAAAGAGGATCTCATTGTAATCAAAAAAGGGTTTTAAAGATAGAAATTCGGACCCAGTAACATGAATTAGGTTTTACTCATTTGACAAAAATTATGAATAATATTTTTAACATCCGATTTATTTTTAAGTAAGAACACCCAAGTTATGCGAGAGAAATCATCGACGAGGGTAAGAAAATAAGATGCCCCACATGGCGATGGTTTGAGGTACGGACCCAAATATCACAATGGACAAGATCAAAAATATATGAAACAATAGAATTACTTAAAGAAAAAGAAGCACGGATTTGTTTTGCCTTATAATAAGCATCGCAAGGTAAAGTTTTAAAATTATTAAATTCAGTAGATCAAAATATTTGGAAAAGATGCAATAACACTAGAGGACGGATGCCCAATACGAAGATGCCATAAAGAAGCAGAATCGGAAAATTTTGAAGTTTGAACCGCATCAACGCTTGAGAAAAAAGTGAGCCAGTTGAGCCAATAGACACCGCTACCAGTTTCACCCGCTTCAATCAGAGTCTACGAAGAACGTTCCTGGATAACACAAATTTTATTAGAAATTGTAAAGACACAATCCGAGTCATTTGTTAGACAAGACACCGAAATCAAATGACATTGCAAACCAGGGACTAGAAGAACATTATGAAGTTCAAATTTAGATGCAAATAAGAACGAACCAACTTGATTTGCGGTAGATAAAATGCCATTCGGCAATTTAACAGTATGTGGAGGGACATTCTTAATTTTTGTTAAAAGATTACGATCACCTGTCATGTGAAAGGATGCACCGTGTCGAGGATCCAAGTTAATGAAAAAATACCTGATTGAGTATCCGGATTTGTCATGTGGAAAGTTTTGAACTTATCAAACAAAACGTTCCACTATTCGTCGGATACTGCAGTTCCAAGGGCTAACTTATCATTATTGTTTAACGATGATGACCCAGCGACGGAGTTTGCGTGTGAGATTTGAGTGGCGTTACTATTGCCTTCGCGGGGACGAGCATATGTCGGAGTTTGCGACTGTTTCGGACGACTTCCGGTGACAGGATCAGTCATCCCTTTTCCGTTATTCCACCATGTTGGATAGCCGATGATCTTGAAGCACGAAGTTTTTGAATGCCCTGCACGATTACAATGAGTGCAGAAAAGATGGGATTTGTCTACCTTTTCAGAAGCGGGTTGTCGATTTTGGGATCGAACGGAAAACGCCATGGATTCAGGCTGACTTGGTTCATGATCCTTTGTGCTAAGGATAGAGCATTCTTCCTTACTGCCAATGCAAAGACTTTGTTGATTGTGGGTAATGGGTCTTTTGCAATAACAGAAGATTTGAGATTTGAAAAAGAGTCATCCAATCCAAGTAAAAACTGATGAATTCGTTCGGTATCCCTTTCATTGTTAAGGATCTTTGTGCACCAACGTAGCTTTAGAGGGCAAGGAAGTTGCGAGTTCATCCCAGAGACGACGCAGACGTCCGTAATATAGAACAATGGACTGTCCATTTTGCTTGCAAGTCCCAATATCAGAGCGGAGCTTAAGGATACGTGGTCCATTTCCCATAGAGAATTGATGCTCAAGATCATCCCAGAGATCTTTCGCCAATTCAAAGGATGCGAGAGTAGGGCGGAGGGATGAATCAATGGTTTGATTTATCCAACCGATTAGCATTGAGTTGACAGTGATCCAGTGTGCGTGATTCGGAGATGTTGCCTCCGGTTCGGGGATGGTGCCGTCGACGAAGCCATGCTTACGCTTTGCTCGGAAAGCATTGAGCATGTGATGTTTCCAATCCGTATAGTTATCCCCTTTGAGAATCACCGAGCAGATTGAGATGCCCGGGTAATCTGAAGGGTGAAGATAGAAGGGACTCGTAAAATCAATAGCCGTTGTAGGCGCCATGATCGAGACCTAGGATGTGTGTTTAGAAAAGAAGATCGTAGATGTCTGATACCATGATAGAACTGAAATAGAGTATAAAATTGTATTGTGTGTATTCAAAGATGCAGAACGTTACATATATAAGATAAGCTATAAAGCTATGAAAGGATAGATAGATATCATATCCATTTATGAAGGAAATACATTATATACAGAGATTAAAAAAAAGAGAGGATAGAATAAGAATAAAATAAATCTATCTAAGTTAACTTGATACTGATTTATATAAATAAATTATAAAAGTTGTTTACTTGGAGTTTATTATTTGGATTTATTTTTTTCAAAAATAATTTTGTCCCTACAAGAATCGAAGAATGACGTGAGAGATGAATAAAGAATATCGAGATGAAAAAGCATAAGACCAAAATCGGGTTTTAAATATAAATAAATTTATCTAAGCAAAAAAAATCTTGGTCTCATAAGTTTATTTTTGGGTGGTTTATAAACCCAAATAAACCCATAAAAAAATAAATCAATCCCAGGTGAACAATCACAAAAATTAAACCCAGTATTTATAAACTAAGTGTGTGTTTGGCAGCCTAATAAAAAACACCGGGGTTGCAGTTATTGAGTGTTTTGTGGATAGTATTTTCCGTTTTTAAGGGTTGCAGTTTTATAAAAAACGGAGAACTATTTGGATTGGTTAAGGTAGTGTTTTGGAGTGTTTTTATGAAAAAGACTACTATGCCCTTGCTACTAACCGAATTTACTAGGGTAACCAGTATATTAGCCCACTGCCAGTCGAGAAGAAGGAGTCGCCTCACGCAGTCGAGAAGGAGTCGCCTCACACCATTTGCGCCGTCGTCATCTCCCGAGCATTTGCGTCGTCGTCCGTCCGTCCCGAGCATCTGAGAAGTTGAGAAGGAGTCGCCATCGTCCATTCGTTCTAGTGCTTCCAACAACAGTATGTCATAGACATGAGCAATGATCTTATTTTTATCAATTAATTCACAAAACAAATTTATGTACCTTTTTTCTGTTTTCACTTTTCATTTACAATGCCCAATATTATTATTTGCCAATTGCACATTTTTCTGTTAACAAAATAGGTCCAACACAGCTACTTTGAATTACAAGCATTTGTAAGAAATCTGATAATCCTAGATGTTTTGAAGATGTTGATTTAGTGCAGATTGATACACAATACATACTACATTTCTTCAATTAAAAAAATAGTGACATGATCTGAAAGTTTGAAAATTTCTTTGGGCATGGCTCATTTCATAAACCATCCAACTTCCCAAGACAGATTCTGTTAACTTAGCTGCTGCAACCTTGTAACATTGGGAGTATATACCGGGCAAACTCCAACAGTTGAGCATGAGAGTAGCTTAGGAAATGCGAATCGAAGAAGGAGTCGTCCGCCCCGAACATTTGCGCCGCTGCCACATACATAATGTTCACATCATTTTACTTGATATATTGGCATAGCAAACTTGCAATAGAAAACTAAAGCCCTTAGTATTGCTATTATTCCCAAGGGGCATTTGAGAAAATCATCTAGTTTTTTGGAAAAAAATTGAAATGTGAGAAATGACAAGAAATGACAATAAATGCACAAGGTACACTTAAGCTCAAATATTGGTGACAATAAGACTACCAATATCCATATATTTCATATACAACTCTTCTTGAATTGTTCATTGGTATTTGGATACATATAAATTGTGAATTCGGGCCTAAAAGTGTAGATATCATCAATGTAATGAACGTGTCTTCAAGTTAAATGGTTTTTTCTATTGTACTGTTTATACAAATCCAAGATTCTCATGTTATATATCTAAATACTTATTATCATCATTTCTCTTTTTCTGTTCAGATGGCTTGATAAATTGTGAAGAATGGGGTGGTATATTTGAGCAAGGGGTTATTGCTGAGATTGAATATAACAACTTGATGGAATGTGGTCAACCGGAACCTTGCCCAGAGATGCCAGTTGCTATGGATCAAACCAGTGATGAAGCTACTGATGAAATTGACTCTAGGCAACCCATAATTAAGACTTTTGATAGACATATTCCAGTTTTATAGCTAAAAAATAACACGTCTGATGCAAATTTGTGCAGATCAAGCAGCAGGTACAACCTCAAAAATGATCAACTCATAAGCAATAAAGAGTATTTTGCTAAATCCAACTTAATAACTTGTATCATCGGCTTAATTTCACTGAGCATCTAGTAGCCTATAGGCAGACACAACTGTAACCCTTGACAATTCAATCCTTAGTGAGCTCATTGACTCCAGAGGAAACTAAAATTTGAATTAAGGAAAACTAAAATTGGTACGGGTCAATATAGAGAAAACTAAAATTGGTATAGCTGAATTCCTAGCTTGAGCTCTTTCACGATCTTTGTCCCTATGTTTACCACGTTAGCTTGAGTTAAGGCTAACAATCAACAGATCAACCAAACAAAAAACACATCCAAATTTTAAATCAATCAAAATAGGGGAAACTAAAATTTGAATGGCCGAAGTATGGTGTTTATGCATATAATTGAAGACCAAATAAATCAAACAAGAAATAAATGTCAAAAAATTACAGAAGACAGAGATTTACCTCTGCAAAGTTGACTTAGTGGCTGCACATGGACGCTTGGGCTGAGAAGCAGAAGCCGAGGAAGATAACCCTAAAACCCAACACTACTGTTAATGAAGAGTTCGGTAATGAGATTGTACAAAGAAGAGGAGGATAAGATTACCTGCACAAAGTCGAATTGGTGGCTTAAATCGACGGCAATGGCGTTGACGAACAAACGACGATAAGGCTGGATTCACCTTCCTTCGCACATCGTTCTTCTTCGTTCATCGAGAGTTGAAAATGGAGGTGACAAAGGGTTATATTAATAGCTGGTGTAGAGCGTAATTAAAATAAACAGTAGGAATAAGAGGGTCTTTTACGTTCCAAAAACACTCTCAAAAAAACGGAAACCCTTAATTTTGTAGAGTTTCAGAATCACTCTCACAAAACGGAAACTGTACTGTTTTTCTGCCTACCAAACAGCTAGATAAAACACAAACACTACTAAACACTAATAAACACTATTATTTAGGCCTTGCCAAACACACACTAAATGAAACACAAATAAACTACAACTAAACAAACCCTAAAATTGTCAATCATATTAATCATGTATGCGTAAGAAATTTTTAAGAAATGTGACATTTTTTAAATTGGGTTCGTCAAACATAGTGTCATGTTAATCGTACTCACATTATAATTATTTGTTTAATTGTTATTGATAGGAATAACAAATCAATTAATAATAAATGACTATGTCCGCGGTGTTACAATTTAACTTTCAAATTGAACGTTATAATTCCTAACACGTTATAATAATTTTTTGCACAGTCGCATTGCATTGCTTGACGCAAACACAAATAGAGAGCTATTTACGATAAAAATAGACTTATATTAATTGCATAAAATTATTATAATGATACAAGTACTTTAAACAAGAAAAAAAATATACCAGATTTTTTACAAGAATATTATATATTATACATTATACAGTAGTGTGTACATACTTGACTGGATGTTGTCCTTTACTGGGCCTATATGGGCCAGGCTTGGAGATTATGGGCTTATATGAGGTGTCTTTATGGGCCTCTTCATCAAATTCAGATAATTGAAACTTATATGAGCTGTTTAAAGAAAATAACTAAAACTAAAAAGGAAAATTTCGGTTGGCACTTCTGTGGTTTGGGTTTTTCGAAATTTGTCCAACACTTTTTTTTCAGTTTAGTTGATATCCCTGTGTTTTTAAGATTCCGGATTTTGCCCTATTCCGTCCAAAACACTAACAGCTGTTAGTCTATTCGTTAGTAAAAAATTTTTGAAAAACATATTGAATGAGTAATTGTAAGCCGAGGTTGTCTAAAGAAGACGATTGCCTCTCCTCTCGAACAAAAATTTGCTTCTCATCTCCAGGTTCCAAAAAAAAAACGATTCCCCTACTTCTACTCTCCTGGTGCGAAAAATATGCTTCTCATCTCCAGGTTGAAAAATATGCTTCTCATCTTCAGGTTCGAAAATAAATTGACCTGTTTCTGCTCTCTAAGTTCAAGAATTTTACTTCTCATCCCCACGTTCTAAGAGAAATTTGTTGTTGCTCTCCATATTCGAAAAATCGATTGTTCTGCTCCATCTCCATGTTTGAATATGGAAACCCTAATGCCCTAACCCTGTTTTTCTTCTTTTTTTAAAAAAATTTTGGTTAAGATTGCCCTGCTTAATCTCTAG
Organism: Fagopyrum tataricum; assembly: GCA_002319775.1. Taxonomy (NCBI): domain Eukaryota; kingdom Viridiplantae; phylum Streptophyta; class Magnoliopsida; order Caryophyllales; family Polygonaceae; genus Fagopyrum; species Fagopyrum tataricum. The sequence goes on from CM008281.1 coordinate 4,695,127, forward strand.
GTTTGAATTTGAAAATATATTAGAATTTATAGGTGTAGTTGTGTGTGTAATTGATTGTGATTATAGGTTAGACTTATAGATAATTTGATGTTTGATCAAGTAAAGTGGTAGTTGATTGTGTGTTTAATTGATTGGATTTTACATGACAGGTGTGTAGCTGATTGTGTACTACATAACCTTTGATCAAATTCTGAATTACTCAGTACAATGTTCTGAATTACTCAGTACAATGATTATAGGTTAGACTTAGAGATAATGTTGTTATTTTAGTAGTTGATCGTGTGTAATTGATTGGATTGTACATATCAAATTGAATGTAATGGCTTTCTTGTGTTCCTCTCAGACATGTCTCTTCATCTCCTCAAAGAAGTAGAACTTCAAGCTAGCGTAGAGGAAGATCCCATAAAGTGAAGGTGTTGATGGATGCAAAACAGTCCTTAAATCCTATATAAACTTGTATAATGTGAATGAACCCCTTTACTTGGTTTATTGATCCACCGACCTATAGTGTACATTCATTTTATACTATAAAGAGTTGGAGAGAGTAATGTTGTTATTTTAGTAGTTGATGACTTTTTTAGTGTGGATGTGTGATTTCGACTGTCAATATAAAGTCTGTTACTTGTTTTTAGTTTTTCATTTGATGTTGTTATTTTAGTAGTTGATGATGTTTTTAATGTGAAGGCATGTGTGTGTTGCACGCACGTGTCTTGATCGAGTATTTGTAGTAGTTATAAGTGATTTTAAAAGAATTGAATCACGTAAATTAACCCGTAGATGAGAACGATGATAAACGTACGGTTACCTTTTTTAAATACTTTATAATGTAATAAGGTTACAGAATCGTAGCACTTGCTTATAGATAAGAATGAAAATGGTCGACATAAATAAAGTGAAATTGAAGACAAAAGGTAGCTTCCAATGGAAAACACCATTTTTGATATCAATCACTTACTTACCACCAAAAAAATTAGCCAAACCTAAAAAATGTCAGGCCAAGAATGACCTGATTACGATTCATTTTTCTTATTAGTATCAACAATAAAATAACATACTAAGAAAGTGTCATCAACAAAACTGCAACTTCTCATCTTTTCCCAGCGTATTCTTGTGCTTATTCATTGATGATCTTTGCATCTATACTTCTCTTCCAATTGATAACAATCTTTGCTTCAAAGAGCTTTGGCCTGTTTTCTTTGGTTTTTTTTCCAGTTTCAATCCTAAGATTGTCCTTCTCCTCTTCTTACTTTTGATCCCACATACATTGCAGAGCAACTATATCACAATTTTATTCTTCAAGGGATCTTTTGCCAATTCACAAGAGTAAATTCACAAATTACACATCATGAACTTAAGAAACAAGATGAAATCAAATTAGCATCACAAGAAATGACATTCAACAATCGACAAAGAAAATTTATAACTATCTTTCTTTACTTATCGCACGAAAATAAACTTTGTAATAAAGACAATGATTTTTCATCACAACCTATCCTGGCTTGATTAGATCTTGTACATGCATAGACAAAACTCTACCTAGACAGAGGATCATCAGTTAAAATCCATCACCAGAGGAATTTCCACGAAGTTTAAGTATATATAAGTCAATTGGTAGTGTTCCAATATGAATGTGAAATTTTGTTTACTGCATAAGACCATTAGCTTAAATGCTTGAGAACATTACAAAGATGATTAATCCGGCATTTTGACTATGATGGAGTCTATTTATCTATGTTATTTTCGGAATGATGATATGTCCAAAAAAAACACACAGATCTTGACCTATGTTAAAGTATCCAAAAAAATTATTTTGAACTTTTCATAATGGCTAAGTTGGCCAAATATCAAATCAGTCCAAAATCCTATAGACATTAATTCAGTCGGCCTGCTCATTCAGACGAAGAAACAAAGAAAGTCAACCAAGTTAAAAAAAAAAGGTCTTCAAAGAGTTAGCCTACACGAGAAAACAATCAGCCTGCTATGTAACAATGTAACACTGACATTCTTCAAAAAGATACAATGCAAACAACTATAGTTCATAAGCTTTATAAAAATAAGAGGGAAAATAATCAACAAAACAAACATAAACTTTAGATAGTACCAAATCCAAGCTCAACATCAACAACTCAAAAACTTTATTGAATATGAAATCTAAAACTAATAATCAGAAACAACAAAAACAGATATCAATATTTAGAAATTAACGAAATTCATACTAGTCATGTCCCAATGGAAGACAAGAAATATATTACATTCAAATTGATATTTAGAATCCAATTAATTACACACAAAATCAACTACCACTCTATAAATATAGAATAAGTGAATTAGAGTACTGAGGAATTCCGAATTTGATCAAAGGTAATATAATACACAATCAGGTACAAACATGTCATGTAAAATCCAATCAATTACACACAAAACCAACCACCACTTTACTTGGTCAAATATCAAATTATCTTCAATTCTAACCTATAAACCCAATCAATTACACACACAACTATGCCTAATAATCCTAATTTGTTTTCATATTCAAATGTGGAATCACAACCAAAATAAAATTTTGAAAAAACAAGGATCAAGGCTTCTAGATTTTACACATGAAGATGGAGAATGACAATCGATTTTCGAACCTGAAGAGCAACAACAAACTTATCTTCAAACTTGGAGTTGAGAAGTAGATTTTTCGAACCTGTATTGCAGAAGCAGGTGAATCGTTTTCTTTTTCAAACCTGAAGATGAGAAGTAGATTTTTCGCACCTAAAGAGTAGAAACAAGAAAAACAATTTCTTTCGGAACCTGGAGATGAGAAGCAGATTTTTGTTCGAGAGGAGAGGGCAACGTCTTCTTAGAGACAGCCTCGGGCTACTATTACTCATTCAATTTTTTTACTAACGGAAAGGCTAATGGTTGTTAGTGTTTTGGACGGAAGAGGGCAACATCCGAAATCTTAAAAAATACAAGGGTACCAACCAAACTGAAAAAAAGTGTTGGGCAAATTCCGGAAAACCCCAAACCACAAGGGTACCAACCGGAATTACTAACACCATCTATCAAAACAATTGAACTTTATATGAGTGTTTTTCAAAATTGGAACAACAAAATTCTCAAATCTTGCAACCATATGGTGGAACATTTGGTTCTTTATGAACAAAATTATATCTAACAACCCATACAACAACAAGATAAATACATTCATAAAAAACAAAATTATATCTAACAAAATTCTCAAATCTTACAACCATAAGGTGGTGCTATAACCACCTTATGTTTAGCATTATTCAGTGTCTATTTCTATACTCGCATCACAACCATAATTTACAAGTTTTTTTTTTATATATAAATTTAAATCGATCTTATTAATATATTGAATTTGAGACATCTTCATCCATTGCTATTAGGGGTGTAAACTACCCTTTTTATTGTTTGAACATATAATGCCCTCAATTCCATCCCATGTCGGCTCGAGATTACATATTGTAATCATCGTATCAAAAATATTTAACGTAAAATAAAATAATAATAACACAATCTAATCAAAATAAAATCATAAAACGTATTAAAAATATTTATAATATGTGAAAAACTATAAATCACCATAATTTGCCCATTTATTATAATTATCGGGAATTTTAAATGCAATCATAAACGTAATACAAAAGTATTTATAATATATTAATTTTCCATAAGTTTGTGAGCGTAGGTTGAATAAAATGATTATTCTTCATCATTTTCATTCCCTATAAGTCTCGTTATAATCTCAAAAGGTCTAAAGGGGAAACTATGAGTGAGATTAAGACAAAAACCTCTAACCTCACCTGTATCCGGAGATTAACGTTTAACCTATCCCGTTTTATTTTCCTTTTCATCCTGTTTATTTTCCCTCCCCCATCTCCACAATACTGATGCCATCGGGTATGATTGTACGACGATTCTCCTTTCCATCGACGCCCCAATTATTATGCATCAAATTCCCTTTATTTTAAAAATATAAAAGTGAAATGGACTTAGTAGTATTACTTTATGGTGTGGTCGAGCACATGTTAATAATTCTCGGTGGAGGGGTTTATAAGACTTTGGTATGACTCACCGACTCGCTCTCCGTATTTCTTGCCGCCTTGGTTAGGGTTTCTCGAATTTGTCTGAACCATTTTAATGGCTTTCAGTTCGTACTAAGCTTGGGTTTATTTAGGTTCCTCTCATCGAATCAAACTAGGTTCTTCTTGTCAAACACAAGAAAAAGGGCGAAGATGGCAACGACAAATCTTTTTGATTTGTTAGGTGACGATGACAACGACGATCTCACCCTTCTTCTCGCTGCACAGCAGCAGAAGGTTGCAGCCGCTGTTGCTGCCACAAAGAAGTCTGCTCCCGCCGCCGCTCAGTCAGCTAAGCCTGCTAAGCTGCCGACGAAACCTCTTCCTCCTTCTCAAGCCGGTAAAATTCGAAACTTGTTTCTGCCTCTAGGGATTGATTCTCTGACGAATTTAAATAAGAATATTGGAATCATTTTATAAATTCTTATTCTTGTTTTGTTAATTTGGATTTCTAGACAAAGCTAGGTTGAGTTTAGTATTATTAGATGTTATTGGGCGATTGAAACTGTGTTTCTTTACGAATGCCCTCAATCTGCTCCATCATTTTTAGTTTTAGTACATTATAAGTAATACTCTTGGTGCTGATGAAGGACAGGCTGCCTTCTGGTACTTTTTGGAGCATTTTTTGTATGATTAGTTTAGGGTTCACTTGACTCCACAATAAAATTGTATTCAGCATATGCTAAATTTGAAATATGGTTTATCTTAATTTTTTCGAGTTGAGCTTGCTTTTTGTGATCATGAATGCTTGTCCTAAGTTGAATTGGGTTGTCTTAGTTCTTATTTTCTATTATATAACTAGTATTTATATTATTGATGATATATTTTACACCATGTAGTTAAGGAGGCAAGGAATGAAGGTGGGCGAGGAGGAGGTCGAGGATATGGACGTGGGCGTGGTGGTCCTGGTGGATTTAGCCGGGATAGAGACAATAACGAAACTACTTTTGGCAATGACAATGGAGGTTCATATAAACCATCTGAGGACAGAGAGTCAGGTAACAATTCTGAAAGACGGATGTACTCTCGTGGGGGTTATCGCGGTGGTGGTAGACGTGGTGGCTTTAGCAACGGTGAAGCTGTGGAAGGTGAAAGACCTAGGAGGACTTATGACCGTCGAAGTGGCACAGGACACGGGTTTGAATCATTTTTATGTGCAGTTTTTTCTGTGTTTTTTTAATTGTGTGATTGGTGTAAATTGTGTAATAAATATTTCCTTGCATATGGCTTATTGTAGGAATGAGTTTAAACGTGACGGATCTGGTCGTGGAAACTGGGGTACTCCTGTTGACGAAGTTGAGCAGTGAGTGTCAATTATGTTTAAGGTGGAGTTCATATAAGAATAGATCAATCTTTCACAGTGAAGCTTACCAGGCAATTTTGTTTAATTTTTAGGAGGACTGAGGAGTCTGCTAGGGAGAATGAGGCAAATGTTGCCGCCGAGAAGGGTTGTGAATGAGGAAGATAATGTGGATGCTAACAAGGATCAGCCTGCAAATGAGGCCGAGGAGAAAGAACCCGAAGACAAGGTATTGCATCCATTTTATAAGTTATAACAATATGTTTATTGGCATTTTTCCATTTCAATGTTTGGCTATCTGTTTTTCTGATGTTGTAATTGGCTGGAATCTGTTTACAGGAAATGACCCTTGAAGAGTATGAGAAGATACTCGAGGAAAAGAGGAAGGCATTGGTTGCTCTGAAGGTGGTGGAAGAGAGAAAGATTGATCCCAAGGAATTTGAATCCATGCAAAATGATTTTAAAGAAGAAAGACGATGAGGAAATATTCATCAAACTGGTGAGTGCTTTCTGCACAACATTGTTCGTGTTGTTAGCGAGTTCATTTGAATGTGCAAACTCACAAGAATATTCTATTTAGGGTTCCGATAAGGAGAAGCGCAAAGAGGCAGCGGACAAGGAAAGAAAGGGCCAAGAAGGTCTGTGCAATGTAACTAAAATATATTTTGGTATTATCTTGATTTTCACATCTGGTGATTATTTTTGTATTTTGTAGTCTGTAAGCATAAATGAATTCCTGAAGCCCGCTGAAGGAGAGTCGTCGTACTACAGACAAGGAGGGCGTGGCAGGGGCAGAGGCCGCGGACAAAGAGGTGGATATGGTGGAAGCCGTGCTTATGATGCTCCAGCTCCTGTTATCTCGGATCCAGGGCACTTCCCTTCACTCAAGTAATGTTTTTGCTCAAAGCTATTCAGCTCTCTTATTTTTCTTCTAAGCTTATCTATTCGTTTTTCAAGAATTCTTCTTTCACAATGTTAAAGAGATTCATCAAATGTGACAAAATTATTGACAGGAATAATTTAACATTCTATATTAAGATATGTAAGTTCCCTAGATGTTTATTTACAATTTGTTGGCCTACCTTGCACTTGTACAATTTAGAGAAATTATGGGAACTGTAATTGCAATTTTGTGTAAACTAGCTGAAAAAACCAGCTGCATTGCAAAATAAATCCAGAAAATAACTTTCAGAAACAAAACCAAAATTCAATCTCTTCTTAATAATTAAGATTACACAAAGCTTCTAAGAGGAACAGCATCCAGCTTTTTGGTTTATAGGCTGTCCCCTCATTTGAAGTGTTGGGCGTCTAGAGGTCATCGATGGCTGGCTAGCCATTCTGCCAAAACAAACAAACAAACAACTCGTTACGTAGATGAGCTAGAACTGAAAACTAGCAAGACCCGTTTTTATATGAAGTTTATAGATTGATATGAAGTAATAATATCTTGCCTGTTCTTAACTTCATTAGTCATGGCCATGAAAGCTTGCTCCACATTCATTGAATCTTTAGCACTTGTTTCCAGAAACGGAATTCCAATTTCGTCGGCAAACGCCTGAACAAAGATATCCGGTTTCAGAAATGGGTATTAACCGTATCCGATATCAGGAGTTATTATTAATTATTACCTTGGCTGTCTCAGAAGAGACTACTCGCTTAGATGCAAGGTCACACTTGTTTCCAACTAGAAGTTTGTTTATGGTTTCGCTTCCATATCGATCGATCTCGTTCAGCCATTGTTTCACGTTTTTGAAGCTCGCTTCATCCGTAACGTCGTAAACAACCTGAACAATGCCATGCTATTACACTTTTCGTCAAATGAGTGTTTTCGGGCTTTTAGGGTTCATTGATGTTTTACTTACTATGATTCCGTGAGCTCCGCGGTAATAGCTACTCGTTATGGTTCGAAAACGCTCTTGCCCTGCAGTATCCCACTGAAGTAACACGATGTCCAAAGTAAGAACACAAACTGAAGATCATGTTCATAGCAATAAACTAAAAACTCACAATTTGGAGCTTGATGGTCTTCCCCTCCTGTTCAACGGTTCGGATTTTCTGCATTTACAAGAATCCTCGCAAAACTCAATCAACGAAATGTATCATCTCGGAAGCAAAACGAAAATGAATACAAACGAAAACTCACGAAATCAACTCCGATTGTGCTTATGTAGCTTTCAAGATATGTATCATCCTGGACAAGTGAGAAATGTAATCTTTTTATAACCAAATGGGTGATGAGAAATTAAAACTAATTGTAGGTAATAACAATGGTGGAAGATTAAGAGAAGCTCACAGCAAATCTCAACAGGAGGCATGATTTGCCAACACCAGAATCTCCAATGAGCAAAATCTTAAACAAATAGTCACTGCACATACAAATAATATTCAAGAACTCAATGATGATCATAGATTTGTAAATGAAATTGTTGGATCATGATTAAACAAACAAGTTTTGTGAATTCAAGGGAAAATGGCTTTTCGAACACAATGTAGATCCTACGTACAAATAACATGTACAAGAATTGAAATCAATGAGGGAAGATGAATGGATGTTTAACTTACTATTCATTGTTCATGACAAGGATGATGATAGAAAGCGCGGTTGGGTTGATCGAAGACGCGCTCTCTTCCTCCTCCGATTGTTGAAATTAAGTTTTGTGGATTGTGAATGGAGAACTGGAAGAGGTAGATTGTGATTCAGAATTGGGGCGGAAATTGCCATGTGTAGTTGCTCATATCATTCTAAATATAGGAACTAAGCTAATATTAACTGTATTTTTTTGTGATTAGTTTAAACACACAAGTCTTACGCTTTGTGGTACGCAAAAAATCATTTATATTTTGTAATATAATGATTTATTATTTAAAAGTTGTTGATTAATTACCAAAATCAGTGATAATTTTATGAATTACAAGTTACAAATTTATATTTTTTTTAATATATTTTACATTCATAATCTTTTATATTGAACGTTCATACTTGAAATGATGCTGAAGTTATATATTCCTAAAGTTAAGAAAAAGTATACAAAATTTAATTCACAATACCGTCATAGACATGGCATTTGTGATTTTGTTTATAGATTTGCGAGCATAGTGTCATAACTCTCACTACTGGTATAAGAATATGGAGAGCTACATCTGCTCTCGATGCAAATATTTTTTCACCAAGACAATCTTCAAAAGACCATAATCTGAGACTTAGTTTCAATTTTACGCTCATCAACTCAATAAGTTAGGCGTGTCATAACTCTCGCCACTAGTATGAGAATAGGAAGAGCTAAATCTGTTTTCGAATAAAAAAAATTTTCACCAAGACAATCTCAAAGGCCATAAACTTGAGACTTAGTTTCAATTGTACGCTCATCAATTCAACAAGTTAGGTGTGAAAAACCGTCGTGAAAAGTGAATATTATTATGGATGATATTTCCATTTTGATTTCTAGTTTTATCACATGTAAGGCTCCACATGTATTTTAGAAGTTAACACCGTTAGTAGTATAAACTTACACCTCTTGATCATAACTCGGATCAGATGATAGGCTCCATGAGACAATACAATCAACTTCTAGAGGTTCACTAAATTTCAGATTTTCGACGCAAGTGCCAATTCGTCACTTTAAATAATATTAACTCTTATAATGAAAAATAATAATGACATTATTAAATTATTAACAAAAGACTTTGATGGATTTCTTGGATATAGACTTCTTATACTTCTAAACACAAAAAAGTATGTAAGAAAATGCATCCAACTAACTTCTTATACTCAACTTTTGTACGAATGAAAATGTTCAATCCCTCTACAATAGTTTAATAGCAAATAAAACATGCAAAGAGTTAATGGTATGTTTGAATTGAAATTTCTAAAAATTATTTCTAAAAACGGAATAATATGTATAAATCCGAAATCTACTTATTTAACAATAAAAATAAAATATTAGATGTTTTTCAATACATGAACTAACATAACTGTTTCTACTTTATTTTTTTTTTTACTTTAATTATTTTTCGTTCCGTTTCTACTCCGTTCACATTCCACAGCTAACCAAACCGGCTATATCAACCAAAACAATCAATATATATATATATAGTATGGTTAATTATAATATAATAAAAACAGTTGCGGTTTTTCAGCGGAGACGAGCTACTACTGTTCTATATGCTTCTAAGTTTGAACTTTGAATTGAACCGAAACTCGTAATCGATATTCAAGAAGCACATTCAAGAATCCCCGCCGTGGCGCCGCCGCCTGTGGATATGCATCGATCGACGAGTACTACGAGAGTTTCCGACGAACACCCCAAGGAATCTTCTTCTCCGTCGCCGGGAACTGCATCCGCTTCCCGTCGCCGGTAACTTCCGCTTATCCTTTGACGGAACCTCCAACGCCAACCTATTGCCGGTCTACAGCCCTAACTCCCACGCCTCCAAGCGCAGAAGTCTCGCTTGAGATCCGCCGAGAACGCTGTTCATCTCATCCCTCTCGTCCTCATTGTATGCGCTATCATTCTCTGGCTCTTCTCCAATCCAGGTCTTGCTTCCCTATCCTTCACATCTCAATTATTTCATTCTTCAAGTGCGAGGTGGAGTTTTGATCGTTAATCTTGCGGTTACGTTGTTTTGCTATCTCGATTTGTTGATTGTTCGGAAAACTTTGATTTTTGTTTGTTCTTGTGGAGATTGGGAACAAAAAAAGCCATGATTCGAAGATCGCACTTGATACGACTTCAATTGAGCTATTGTATGGTTAACAGTCTGTTGTGATCAGATCATACAGTCCGAGAATGGTTTACTGTGATAACTTCATTGTGGATTGAGTATTCTCAAACTCGTCTATCAAACTCCAGTTTCATACTGTCACACTCGATACATATTTCCTAAAATGATAGCTAGTTGGTATACTATTGTAGAGATGTTCATCCTGTACAATTTATCTTCTCTTAATATTTTGACGCTTAAATGGTATTTTGATTAATTTGGCAACATAATTTAGTTATATTGGTGCATATAAACGTGTCTGTATACTGATAGTTGATATCATAATTCGTGTTGATCGCTGCAGTTGATACCTTGAGACGAGACCGCTCTATTGTATCCTGGACCGAGAAAATTAAGGATGCCGGAGAGATTGATGATGATGGAACCCAGAACAGCTTACTTCCACACTAGGAACTATAGAATGTTAATGGATCAGGAAAACAAGAGGAAACCATCTCACACAGAGCTGAAATTTGGCAGTAATTTCTTCTGGTAGAATTTGATTGATTTAGATGAATCTGAATCACATTAGTGGAGCTTCATGTCTTAAGGAGTTGATACATCAGATTAGAGTGAATTCTGTTTATTTCTGTTTAAGAGGGGCTACACCCTTCTGCTATCAGGCACACAACTATATAGGCATAGTTTTTCATTTGCTGTCATTAGATTTGTTCAGTACAACAATTTTATACAAAATGAGCATACATTCTCTATTTTGGTGTATATTTTATTATACTGAAAACTAGATCATAAATCTTCTGATGGAAACAATAAGCTGTTATCAATTGTCTTTGGGATCTAAATCGACATATGTAGGGTCCACCTGCTGTGCAGCCGGCAAAAGCTTGCTCAAGATAAGCTTGTTGCGAATGTAGAAAGCCAAGGGGTTCTTCGACTGAAAGAGTGCGCCTACAAGGTGTGATATAACTCCCAATTTAAAGACAGCCGGCCATCTTTCTCGTTCAAATGACTTAAGTGCATCTTCTACGGATTCTTGCTTGTATCTAATTGCACCATGGAGCTTCCTTGACAGGAGAACTGCGTCTTCCAAAGCCGAACAAGCACCTTGCCCGATATTTGGAGTCATTGGATGCCACGCATCACCAACAACCACAACTCTCCCTTTGGATGCAGACGGGGTTATGCCTGGCCACAGTAACCGGTCCATCAGAGGGCTTCGAACAATACTGTTTCCTGGTGTGTTATCTATCATCTCTAGAAGCTCGGGTGGCCAGTTTCTTACTAGATCCCCCACCGTTTGCTTTAGCTCCAAAGGATCAGTGATCTGACCTGCCAGGTAACATATTTATGTTCACATAAGAATGCATCAAGCTCTGGCCAGTAACGTTCAGACATGTACAGATCAGTATTCATTACAGATTATCCTTGATTTTGGTTACAACCTACCATTATGGTAAATGAAAGGAAATGAACCTAGTATATATACTTTCGCGTTTTAATTTATTAATCGCAATGCTTGTTGCTAAATGTATGCTTCCTTATTCTGTGAAGGTTCGATAGGGTTTATATGAAAAATGAGAAAGATAGGCGTTGAGATAGATGCAAGAAAGATACCTGGGTCTGATCTATTGTGTATGACAAACCAGTAAACCTTGTTAGCAGAGGCTGGGAGGTAACCGGCTCGCACTCCCCTTCCAAATACGTAGTTTACCACTGGCTTGTGAGATTGGTCTTCAGAGTAGACCCTGAGCCCTCGGAAAGCACAATGCCCAGCATATTTGGGTTCCCGAAAACCCATCCATTTAGCCACTTGGGACCAAATTCCATCACATCCTATCACAACCTGTGTAATGTGTTATTTTTTCTACTAAAGTCGCAAACTTTTTAATATACACAAGAGTGTCAAATAGATAACAAGTTTTTTAGATAAAATCTTCAACAATTAGGACTAACCTCTGCTGATAAACGAGTTCCATCAGTTAGTTGAAGAAGAGCCTCCCCAGTCTCAGCCTTGTCAATGCTGGCTAACCTTGAGGAATACTGGATTGTGTCGGGTGGGAGTTGATCGGCTAGAACCTGTAGAAGCACCCTTCTCTCCACTGCTCGCAACTCTTGGCTGCACATTGGTCAAAATTCGAGTGATAATCTTAGTTACCTTCCGTCATTTGGGTTTGTGAACGAAAATCAACTGAGTTCTCTGGGTTACCTTCCGTCATTTGGAAGCTTTAAGGCAGCAAGTTTCCTCCCAAGTTCCGTTTTTACCACTACCCTGTTCAGAATAATTCTTGCATCAATTCAGCATCCGCAGTGCAAATATGAATTGGAAGCAGAGTCATAATCTGAAGAAAAAGAAAGTACCCGTGAATCTGATAGTATTGACTACGAAGATCGTCTCCAACTCCAATCGCATCCAGTGCATTCCACGCGTTCTTGGATAAAGATACCGTCACTCCACCGGTAAGTGCCCCTGCTTGCTCAAGAACTCGCGACTTGATTCCTAGTCTTCATTCATTAAACAGCAGTAAGAAATCAGGATCAAGCATTAACAGAAGTTTTTCAACCGTAAAGAGTTAGAAAAAGGTCTGTAATTTCCGTATTCATACTTGTGCAGCATTGCCGCAGTTGCTAGCCCAGCAACACCTGCACCGACAATAACCACCTCTTCCTTTTCGACATTCATAGAGATAGACCGAGATGAAAGAAATCGAGTTGCCTTTGTTTGAATACTGCACTTTGAGGTTAGTGCAACAGAGATGGAGGTTATCAGAGAAGCTGAAGCTCTTCTTGCCATCATGGATTCTGAGTAAGTTAATTTTTGTTTAAGAGATCTAAATTTTTTACATTTCAAATGTTCTCTGATTTCGTGGATATATTACTCGTAATTCTAGCAATCATAAGAACAAAGTAAACTCAGAATTGGCCTTTGAATTTTGTGGTCTTCGGAATAGAAAAGTTTCTTAGATGGTTGAAGTTTCAATATTCGTGTTCAATTGTGACTGCGGCCTCTAATGTGTTGGCATTTAATTGGATGATGAATTGCTCTAGAATCTTCCTTTTGATGACATGATGGGTTGTTCTTCACGTGTCTTTTTGACCTTTTCTTTGAATCTGACTTTACTGCTCATTTTAGAGTACATATTCTTTGACTTGTTAGATTGCTCTAAGACGCGAGTCAAAGAGATTTTCCATGTGAAAAAATTGTTGACAATAATCTTTACTCACACACTGGCCATCTTTGTTATTTTGAGATTTATTGGGAATGTAGCTGATGTTGAAATTAAAATCGAAAAAATATATATGAGGTTGAAGGGATGAAATTAATTTTTTTAGTTTGGTGTTCGTAAATAAAGAAAGAAGAGATGAAATATTGGTTACATTACTAAAATGTGCTTGTTTCTTCTTTTTTTTAAAAATGTTTTTGATTATTTTGATTATTATTATTATTATAATTAACTAGTTTATAGCTCGTAGCCTTGTACCTTGTGCGGAATTTTTTAATAAAATAGTTATCATGTTTTATATTGTTTTTTGCATATGACAGTAACTTGGTATTGATGACATATGAAAGTCTACATATATTTTTGGGTGTTAGCTAATAAAAATTAGAGCAATCAACTTCAAACTTCATTGATGGCAACGTATGAAGATTATGCATCGTAAATAATTCACGAGATATCCAAACCCTACTCGACTATATTCTCCGACGAAAATTCCAATAATTATGTGTACTTGTCCGTAGGAGTGGCAACATGACAACCATTTTTTATTTAGATGGAAATCCTTTTGTATAAAATGGTGCATTCTCCGGTGAATTGATCATGTCATCCAGAGGAAGGAATATCTACAAATATAGTGAATTTTGAGAACTAAATCATCTCAAGTAGTTTTCTGACCTTTTGAATATTGTAAATATATATTTTTTTAATTATGAGATTATCAATGTCACGTTGACCATCAGTCATAGTGGTAACACTTTGTGTTGATTTCAATTATTTGTGATTTTTTTGGTGAAAAGAGAAGGAAATTTCACTAAGTAAAAAAAATTACATAAAGGACATTTCATATAACGTTATCTAAGTAGTCTCATCTCCAACTATATTCATTCGATCATACATCCCAAATAGTATTTCCACGATTCTCCTCTAATAGTTGGGCATGGCAATGGTGTACAAGTGCATCCTCATAGAGCCATGACCCGATTGACATAATTCTGATATAGAATTAAAAATGTCTACCGGTATGTCTAGAAGCCCGTAGTGAAATATATGACTGGGTAAATAACATCTCTCTATCCATGAAACAAAATCCCTTAATATTATTACAATTCATTTAACAAAGCGAAATAATGAATGGTTGACTTGGATTGAACATGGAGATGCTATCGTCTCATAGCATACCTGGGAGAGTTTCCCTCTCCTTTTGTGGATTTGGGATCGAGAACTAAACTCTCCGAAACATCCCCAACCTACATTCTCTTATCTCCGTTTATTAAGTTTTGCTACTACACAATCAAGATGCCTTTTTTGTTTTTTTCCCTCCTTATAGTGAGAAGCCATTTTTGCTTTATATATATATATATATATATATATATATATATATATATATATATATATATATATATATATAAATAAAATAATGGGTAGAAAATTCACGTTATGAGTGTTGAAGAAAATTTTTGTTTCCTACAAGGCTTCAATCTAGTCTGTACTTAGAAAATATACCAATCCCATTAAGTGATTATTCATCAACTTCAGCATCAAACAGGAGACTAATAGAGACAATGGAATAAAGAATAACGTGTAAAGCATAACAAGTGTCGCAAAATAAGAATCTAACTTTGGTTTCCTACAAGGTACGTAAAGCATTCATCCCAAAGTACTCTTCAATCATCTTTAGAGCAAACTATATGAAATTATCTATAGCAAAGTCAGAAAATGGAAGCAAACTTTGCTTATTATAGGTTTACTATAACCAAAACCAACTCATAATAAAGCTTCACGTCTTACCAAATTCACAAATCCTTAGTCTATTTGCAAGCGTTTGATTCATGGCCGAGACTATTCTTTTGGGGTTGGGTAAGTTTGTTCTGGGCCAGCCCGGCTCCGTCATAATTGAAGAGGTGAAATCGTCCTTAGGAGCGGAAGACGAACTCGATAGGATCAAGAGCAACTTAAACAGCATCCAAACAATCCTCAGAGATGCCTAGAAGTAGCAAACCACAAGCGAGTCGGTCAAGAACTGGCTTGGTAAGCTCCAAGATGTCATGTATGACATCGATGATCTACTCGATGGCATTGCGACGGAGGTCACAATCAAGGATAAAAACAAAGGGAAGTGTCGTAAACAGGTCCGTAAATTCTTTTCCCGTACCAACTTTCTCGTGCTTCGATGGCAATGGCGAACCAAATCAAGTTTCTTTGCAAGAAACTTGACAGGATTGCATCCGAAAGAAATAGTTTTGTTCTTTCCACCGAGTTTGTCGATTCATATTCCGCGGAATTATGCTCAAGAGAATCACATTCAAAGATTAACAACTCCGAATTAGTTCTTGAAAGAGATCAGGATAAAGAGGCTATCATCAATCCATACACAATTGTTGGGATTCTGAAACCCTTTCAGTTTTGCCAATCGTGGGGTTTGTAGGAGTTGGAAAAACGACACTTGAACAATTGATATTTAATGATAGTAGGATTGGTGAAATTTTTTATTCAATGTTATGGTTATATGTATCAGACAAGTATAATTTGAAGAAAGTACTTAAGCAAATCATAAGTATAGCCACAGGGAAGAAAATGACCGATGAACAATTTTCCTTGGAGCAATTGAGGATCAAGATCAAAGAGGCTTTGGAAAATAAGAAGTAATTTCTTGTTTTAGATGATATGTGGAATGAAGACTCAAATGATTGGAGAAAATTAAGAGAACTATTGGACGTGGGTGCTAAAGGAATTCGAAGCATGGTGGTTGTGACCACACGTCACTCAAAGGTGACATCCATTGTTCAAAGTTTAGAGGATGCATACCAATTGAGTGAACTTTCACAGGAAACATGCTTGGAGATATTCAATCGGCTAGCCTTCAAATTAAGACGGTGGAAAGATCGAACCCATGTTGTTGGATTTGGCAAACAAGATTGTTGAGAGATCAAGGGACTTCCTTTGCTTGTGACCACTCTCGGCAAGCTACTACACGGAGAAACAAATGAGAAGGAGTGGTGTCGTGTTGTAGACAAGTTAGAACAAGGACACAAAGATATCTTGAATATATTGAAGTTGAGTTATGATCATCTCTCCTCCGATTGCAAACTCTACTTTCGCGTTTCTTCTATTTACCGTATGGATGATCCACTTTCTGAAATGATTTTGTTTCCCTTGTGGATGGAACTTGGGTTTTTACCATCCAATGACCAAGGAAAAGCACTTGGAAGAAGGTGCATTAATTAAGGAGTTGTTGTCAAAATCACTGTACAAATATCAAGATTACCGTTGTATATATATATTTGATGATGCGTATAGTAGTATTGACATGCATGATTTTGTGTATGATTTGGCCAAAGTTATGGCAGGGGAAGAATTAGAAGTATTCGATGATAGCACAAAGGAGGTATTTGAGAAGGTCAGATACATTAGGGTAAATGATGGTGGTGACTTGTTAGAAAGGAAGTGTTAGGAAGGATGCTCAATCAAGCAAAGAAAGCTCGGTTTTTATTCGTCAATAGTATTAATGTAGAGTCTTCCTTAAGCAAGACCTCTCTTGAAACCATCTTCTCACACTTAGCTAGCCTGCCTACGAGCATTAAATCTTACTTGTCAATTTGATAAGCTGTCGAAGACTATGGCTATTTGAAGCACCTAAGATATTTGGTGATTGAAGGAAACATGAGAATAAAACGACCTAAAACTCAATTTGCAATCTTATCAACCTACATACTTTGATCCTTTTGAGCTGCAACAACCTTGAAGAGATTCCGACTGACATAAGGAGATTGGAAAATCTAAAAAGTTAGTGTGTTACAACGCTCCAAGAGGTACTTCCAGAAAATATTGGACACATCAAAGGTCTCCGAACATTAATTTTAGTTGATTGTCCGAGGCTTGCATTCCTACCTATGAACACTAATCAACTCCAAAACCTTGACACCTTGATGGTAAAAGATTGTAAGGAGGTGGATTTGGCACATGAATCATGGTCACTGGAAGGCCTAAATAGCGTCCTGGTACTTATAGTCGGAGGTGTTCCAAAATTTCAAAAGTTGTCAATGGGTGACAAGGATCTCCTTTTCACCTCTTTGCAATCTCTTGTCCTCTACGATTGTGAAGGTTTAATCGAATTAGATGATTGGATCAAATACTTCACCTCTCTCAAAATACTTGTGATTGATAGTTGTTCCAAACTTACTGCGTTGCCACAAGCGTTGTGTCTCATCGATGACCTACAAAAGTTGGTCATAAAAAATTGTCCAATATTAAGTAAAAGGTGTACACCAGATAAGGGTGATGACTGGCATATCATCTACAACATTCCATTCGTTAAAGTTGATCAAGAGGTAATCAAGGTTGATACCTAAGCAGTCCAGTAGTCATATAAAATCATCTTGTTGTGTGCGATGTATTGTGTTTTTCACCTTCTTACGTGTGTATTTTCTTACCGTGTTCTCTTATCAACATTTCTTTGATTTACAATTGTTGCTGTTGTTGCTTGTGATTGAACAATTTGATATGAATTGTAAGCTTTCAATTTTCAATTATTGTTTTGTAATTGTTATAATTCTTATCCAACTAGTTTTCAATTTGATTTGAATTGTTGGTTTGCTATTGTATATCGTCCATTATATATTGAATAGATTTCTTGAAATTTAATTTGTTCATTACAAAAAATAAAAAATTCAAGTATTAAAATCAAGATATAAAATTTTGGTTATTATAATTGAGATATTATTATAATATCAAAATATTAATGGAATATGACACCTAACTACAAACATATGTGTATCAAAATTCTTACATCCAGTTCATAGACTTTCATACTTCATTCTAAAGAGGTTCACAACTGAAATTGGTGTGTTCCAACAACGGACCCATTTGAACCACCTTAGGCACAATAACATTGTTCCGAATGAAGCACACAACAGGATTCTCCCACTGAAGAAGCGAGCCAACAAGACTCGCACGAACAGTCAATGGGAAAATCCGCGACCACCTCTCATTCTCATATGATATCAGAGCATTTTCAATATCAATCTCTTTCTTAGACTCCAATGCACGAGCTAGCTTCTTTGCTAACACAACCGAATCCTCCAATGCACAACACCCGCCTTGTCCAAGATTAGGAGTCATCGGATGCCACGCGTCTCCCGCAACCACCACTCCACCCTTTGATGCAGCCGGACTTACGGCTGGCCACAACCACCGGTCTTCAAGCGGAGTTCTTATGATTGTATCATCCGGTGTTTGATCGATGATCTTAATAAGCTCTTCCGGCCAGCTTTTAACTAGATTCCGCGCTTGCTTCTTCAGCTCGGCCGGGTCACTTATTTTTGGACCTGACGCATCACATGTTAAACTTGCTAATGTACAATGTAGTCAGTTAACCCGTTCTTATGAACAGGGCCTCGGATATTTTTACTGCTATTTCTGTGCTATTTCCGTACCTGGAGAAGCACTATTGTAGCAAATGAACCAATAGACTTTGTATGGAGATACCGGGACAAACCCGGCTCGCAATCCTTGTCCATACACATAACTCACTCGAGGCTCGTGTGGTTGCCCTTCGGGATACAACGCAAGTCCTCGAAAGGCCGAGTACCCAACATACTTTGGTTCTCCGAATCCCAACCATTTCGCTACACAAGATCGGATTCCATCACAACCAACCACAATCTAGATAACAATGCAAAAAAAAAGATAATCACTTCATTTTTCTGATGATAAAAAAATGACCATAATGACAACACAACTAAAACCTTAGATGAAACTTGAGACCCATCTACTAGATCTAGAACTACATTCCCATCTTCAGTTCTCCGAATGTCGGAGAGTTTAGACGAGAATCGGATAGAATCCGGTGGCAACTGATCCGCAAGAGTCTCGAGAAGTATCCGCCTCTCAACGGCTCGAACCTCTTGGCTACATGAACAACAAAATTAAAACATGTCAAAAATAGTTCAACAATAGGAAAATGTGCGTTTTTTTTTACTGAGATGATAAGTTACAATAACCTCTTGTCTACATCTTTGAATGTGAATGAACGCAATTCTTTTCCTTTGTCTGTTTTTATCACTATCCTGTAAAGCTGAACACAAGCACAAATCAGTACAGTACATACAATAATGTGTTGAGCTTGGACCTAACACGCTACATATTACATACCCTTCGATTTCGAGGAATTGGGTCCTGAGATATTGGCCAACACCAAGAGCATCCAAGACACTCCATCCATTCTTGAAGAGTGTAAGTGAAGTTCCGCCGGTTCTAAGTGAATCCGCTTGCTCGAGAACGAGTGATCGAATTCCGAGTCTTTGATTAAGCACAAACAATGTAAAATACAATTCAGCAACTAAATAATAAACAAGTTTTTCTTCTTCATTAAATTTTGAATACATAAAACCTGTGAAGTGAAACTGCAGTTGCTAGCCCAGCTATGCCGGCACCAACGATCACCACATCTTCCGGTTTCTCGATACCCGCCATTGATATACAATTGAGTTTTCTTCGAAGTTTATATGGGGAATTGGGATTTGAGATTGTGGTTGTGGCATGATTGTTTGAAGAATAAGGAGGTTTAATTGAGAGAAAATGAGCTAAATTGCTCATGGTTGACATTTGATCTTCCAGTTTCTTCTTCAACGTGTTGGCTTCTTGATCTGAAACTGGGTTTTTTAAGAGGGAGATGATAGAGAAGAGGTGTTAGTGGTTTCAGCCATAGAAACTAGTGATGGAGAAGGAAACTGGTTTTTCTTGTTCGTGGAGCTGCTATTTCTTGATTTTGTAGTTGGGCTAAGATCCAAACTTTCAATTATGGGCCTCAAATATACAGACACAACTAGAATGAAAATCTATAAAAGGCATAAACATATGGGAGAAAGAGGGAGTTATTCGGGCGGCGGAAAATTAACGGAACAAGGTGGAGGCGGATTTCAAACACGCCACGATTTTGGGGCGAAAGTGAAATGCGCTTCCGCCAGGTTTTTTATTTTATTTTTTGGAAAAAAAAAACTGGGGCGGAATTTCATTCCGCATCCGCCCCAGATTTAGCCAGATTTACCTTGCCATTGTTGGGGCGGATTAAAAAAATATCTAGAGCGGAAGCGCGTTTCGCATCCGCCCAAATTTGCCTTGACATTATTGGGGCTGAAGCGGAATCCGCTTCTGTAATCGCATTAATAATTTTTCGTCCGCGCAAATAGTAACTTTGGGGAGAAATAAAAGATATATTAAGAGTGAGGTTATCCGGGCGGCCAAAAACTACTAACGGGACGAGGCGGAAGCGGATTCCGAATACGCCAAAGCTTGGGGTGTATTCGGAATGCACTTCCGCCAGGATATATATACATTATGCATCCGCCGCAGATTTAGCCTTGACATTATTGGAGCGGAATACAATTTTGCCCCAGCTTGGACGGATGCAGAATCATCTTCCCCTTCCGTAGTCATGTTAGTAATTTTTCGTCAGTGTGAATAGTAACTTTGTATAATAAATATGCAATATGTAATTATAATAATCATACATTCATACTATATGTATATGTAATTTTTCAAAGTATAAGAATTTATATAAATAACAAATACTTAATACAAACTAGTTCAGTATCTGTACGAATTTTATCAAAAGCTAAATGTATATTATTACTATTTTATTATCTAAAATAACATAAATAAAATTTCTGATAAATTAACAAAAAAAATAATTATAAACAAGCAAACATTCATAAGGCATTTACATTATGAATGAAGGGTATTCAATAATCAACGACTATTTAAAGAGAAAGTATGGTGTGGAAGATTTATTCAAAATTTATTTATTTATATAATTAGATGAAGTTGGTAAACATATTATATTAATTTATTTTATATTTAGGATTAATTATTTAATCTTTTTCCCTTCAGATAACCAATAAAATATTATTCCAGATTTGTCATGTATTTAAAAAAAACTGAATTCGGTAAAATAACAAACAATAAATCAATTTGACAAAGATGGAAAAAAAATATATATCCAGTCATAATTAAAACTATATGAAAACCTAATCAAATATATTATTGTTGGATACAAATCGATGATGAACTGTGACATGATTGGACAAGATGATATGTAAAATATTTATAAAAAAAAATATTAATTAAAAAAATAGCAATATTATAAATATTAAAAATTATACCGACTTTACTAAGAAATTGATATGTGAACTAAATGTATTCTATTTTAGTAAGATATAATAGAAATTTTATGTTATAACTTAAATATCTATTAATTTATGAGTATTTATCTCAATATTATTTATAGTAAACATTACTTTATGATTAAAAAAGTAAAATATTCATAAAATATTTTTTTAATTGTTTAATCAATCAAAATATCTAGGGCGTTAAATCTATTTCAGTTATTTTCTAAAATCAGCTGTCACCAAACTATTACGTTTTACCAAATCCAATTAGCCCACCAGACATTCAGTTCAACAACGTGGGGTATAGTACATCTGAACAATTTGTCATGGATTTTACTCACTTCTTAAACCCTAACTTAAAAACCCCCAATTCAAACCGAGTTTTTTTTTGCATTTCGATTCAAGCTCACAACTTTTCTCGTATCTGTTTACAGATATACAGGGATCAAAATTGAGAAATGGAGAGTAGTAGTAGTAGTAGCAGTGAAAATGGAACCATAATGATAACGAAAGCGATTGGAGGTATGAGAATTGAGAATCCCTTCACCTTCAAAGTGGGTCAAGTATTCACTGGCTTTGGAATCGGTTGCGGTCTTGGCATTGGCGTTGGTCGCCCCTTAAATTTAGGTGATCCAATTCATATGCTCCTTCAATTCGAATTTCTCCAGAAGATTTTGTAGTGTTTTCATTTATTTGGGCTTTCAGTTTCCTTGGTTTGTTCATACGGGGAAGATGGTATGAATTCTAAGCTGAATCATTTGGGTTTCTTTGAACTAATATCTCTTGTCAACTACATTCTGCAAAGATTGTCAATAACTGATAAGGATTATATGTTCTGAGTGAGAAAATATTATTTTAGTCCCCAGACAGATATGTTTTTTTTTTTCTTATTTGCACAGGATTGTTATCTCAGGAGTGAGAATTTGCCACTTTTGGACTATTGATGAAATATAGTATAAATGTTTTTCTTTCTAAGGGTTTATATTGATCAATGGGTGTTTACAGATGAGGTTTTTTTACTCATTAGAAGAATTTGTTATGCGGAAAAACTTCTCTTTAATTGATTTGGTGCAGGCATCAGAGAATCCCTTGTACTGTTTTGTTGATGCTAAAACTTTCTTGACGTTTAATTGATATGTTGTTCTCAGTTTGTTGTGTATGTATTCTCCCTTCATGCAATCTATAATGGAAGGACCTTCTTGTTCCAGGTGCAATTCCTATGTTGGGTCAAGTCATGAGTGCTACCAGTGGTGCCACACATGCCTTTTCTGGTGCTGGCAGACATGTGAATGATGCTGTATGTAATCAACTCTAATTTTTCCTTTTCAGCTGTCAAATAATTTCTTCTCCAAATCATGCCCTCATTACAACTTTTCACGATTCTTTTTGTGTATCATTTCCAGTTGAAGAAGATCGGGGCGAAGAATATTGAGGCAGGCATAGGATGTGGAGTTGGTTTTGGTCATGGTTTTGGAGTTGGTATGTCATTCTTCCCTATATAGCGAGGACTGAACTTCTCTGGTGATAGTGCTAAGAAAGTCTTCATAGCTTTACATTGTCTTTGGCTTTTATACATGTGGAGATAAATCAATTGGAAAACAAATTATGCTGTTTTCTAGTAACATACGCTGAACTGTGGAAACTTTAAGATTTTCTTTAGTAGGCTGTTTGTATGAATAGAATTGACGAAATATAAATTGTTCATCATCTGCGTGAGTTCACAGCAAAATAATGCACTGCTATCTTATCTTTGCTGGCTCCACAGTTCACAGCACCGTTGTATAGACATCTGATGTCATTAGTGAACTTTGCATTTGAATAGTTACTTTGCTAATTAAATCATATTGGTTTGTCTGTAGGTCTTGCTCTGAAGCCAGGAGTCGTCCATCAATTTCAGTTGTTTCTTGTTGTATGTACCTACTCTTTCTGTGTCCTTGATATCAAAGTGAAAAGTTTTCTTTGTCTTAAAAAAGAAGATGAATACCTTGCATTCCTCTTTTTTCATTTACTACATCCTCATGGATATGGATAAGCAAGCATCTATTATTCTTGAATATATATGAAAGTTAGGGCACATGAAGTTCTTAGGACCTTCTATTTTTCCTTTTCCTTCTTTATTTATGAAAAAAGCACTATTATTCTTACATTATCTCTATCTTTAAAGGAATACATAATATATTGCCCTTTTTTATATCGAGTAATTTATTTTTTTGTTATGGTTGTAAGTATATACTAGATAGGTTTTTAGCCGTTTTTATTATTATTGATCTACCTATTAACTTTTTGACAAATTTGCACAAAAGAGAAACAATCTTCCTTGCCTTTTCTCAATTTGACCATGGATATGAACAAACATGATAATGTAAGGTACCTTAAAGCTCTATATTTGTTGAACTACCAGGAAGCTGCTGGAAAAGTGATGACCAAGTTTGGAGTATCTCAAAATTTATCAATGGGTGAAGGTGCCGTCCCAACATCTATGCAAATTGGAACAAGCGTGACAAATCAAGCCTCTCCTCATAATCCATTGGGGAATTTGATGCAGTTTGGAGGTGTGGCGAACAATCCAATGCAAGGCTTGTTGGGAGATAAGAACCTGAATAGTGGTCTGTCTTATCAAAACATCCAATCACACGGAATAGTAGCAAACTCATCCTTTGGTCACCGTACTGAGCAGGTCATCAGCAGCTATCAGCAAACCCCAATTCTGAAAGATGCTTCTATCGAAAGAGATGTAAGGGATGCTGAATCTTTCCATTATTCACTAATACTACAATGTCAAATGTTATTGATGTTACATTGCTGTATACATATATAATCATGTCACTTGTTTATTACTTGGGGAGAATACCCAAAGGAATCTGAAAAACTGATATATGCATAAATCATCTGCTTTATTAAATTTGACAGAGTTTATCATCCTATTATTCCATTTTTTAAGACAAACCAGAGCCTCCTGCTGAATTATTCATGATATTAGTTTTTCAGTAGATACCTTTATTTTCTTACTTTCAACAATTTCTCACTTCACAACAAATTATATTGGTTACTTTAATTACACATGCTAAGTTGTAAACCTCTAATACTGACTTTCCTTTTTAAGTACACCACATATGATTTTATTCAATGTTGTATTCGGAAACTTCAGGGAGGTGTTTACAACAACACAGCAGGTTTAACCCCCAGGGTATGCTATACTTTAAAATTATCCCAGGTGAAAGGGGATAAAGGGCAAGATATTACCTCATAGAGCAAAGTAGAGCCTACCTTCACTGGATATGGCGAGAAAGTAGGTGTAAACAGATGAAGACTTGGGGTTTATTGTCCGTGAATCTAATAGACAGTTACTTGTGTGCCTTAATAATCACTTGATTCTCCTCTTACATGTTAAGCCTGTGTTATTTGTGGTAATCTAAGTTTTGAAATAAAAGGCCTCTTAAATGTTGTGCAGGATGAGCAGCTGCAGGAGGAAAACAGAATGCTACGTATGGTATATATTGCTTGATCTCTACTTGCTAGTTCGAGTATCTGATTTGTTCATATTGGTTAGAAATTTGGGATCTTTGAATAGTTTGTAATTGTTTATGGCAGATTATGGCATCTGCATCCATTGTGATTAACTGGTGTGCTTGCTTTAGGACTAACCTAATTATCCTTCCTCGTGATTATCTGAATAACATTTATTAATCCTGTAGAATTGGCTTAAAGCAGTCTGTGAAAATATTTTTAGTGGCCAAAAAGCATGCAGCTTGACTTGCTTCCATATAACAAGGATAAGTCTTATGTAAATTAAAAAGACAGAGAAAAGTTTGATGTCCCAAATGATCATATATATCCTTGTTATAATATTCTCAAATTGGTTAACAGAATCAATTATTTCCACAGGTGCTAAAACATGAACAAGTAATTGAGGAACTCATGAAGGAGAATGAGAAACTTCGACAAGTACTAGTGGAAGAACTAAAAGTTTCTCCAGACAAGATCCATTCTGATAAATCTATGAAATCTGCATCTACATGTAGTGATTGCTTTGAATGCCGTAGAAAACAAAGGAGAAGATAGGAGAGGATGCTGCAAAATTTTGTTATCAGGTTTGCTCCTAACAGGCAATATCCATTATGCGAGGGGACTGCCAAATTCAAGGATCTTCTAAGAGACAAGCTGTACGAACCAATATTTGATGACCATGAGGTAAATTGATACAGCTTCGCAATTTTCAAAAGTTACATACGTGCCATTTCTGTTTGTTGCCGACTTGAGGAATGAAGAGAGCTACGAATTTACGTTAGGGTTTAGAAGATACTAAGTGCCCGTTTGGTTGGGAAGGTAGATGGAAACGGAATGGAATCGGATAAAAGACCTGATTCGGAATCTTTCCATTACCGGGAATGATTCTTAGCGCTTCCAAACGAGCCTTAAATAGTTTTTCATTTGTTCTTATGTGTAAGATGTCAACTGAAGACTGATGTGATCTGAGTATTACAGAAATTTCAATTGTTTCCTGATGGCCGGGTGATCTTGGTTTTGAGTAATCTCATGAACTTGTCACTTAGCGGAAGTTCCGTGCATAGTTAGATGACGATGCAGATGACGGATTTTGCGCCGGAGGGACAAACTATGTTGAATACTATACTCTTACTTACCTGCAAGTTTCAGTTAAGGGTCATTGTTGTCTCGAACACTTGGGTGAATGAAAACAGGTGAGTTTGGGATTTCATACTCTTGATAAACTATTTAGGATTATTTACGGAAAAGCACCCCTTAAATGTCACCATTTCAATAAAACCATCCCTTAAATTCTAATCGACTGTCTTTGTCATGGAAGACTGGTCTTTTCTTTAACAAATGTTGTTTATTGGGTGATTTTTTTTGTAAAATGTGGTATTTAAGTGGTGGTTTGTATCCTTACTTATTTGACATTTTGACCCCCTAAACAAGACCCTTTTTCTTATGGAAGTACTTGACCAGTTGACCTAACAATGTTGATCAGTTTCAACTTTCAACAGGGATCAACATATATTTATGTAATCCTGTTTTTCATTTAAAATTGTGGATCTGAGCGGTAAATAATGAAAATTTGTGGATTTGAGCGGTAAGTTACATGAAAAAGTTATTTATATATATTTATTTACATGAAATAGCAAACAAACACTCATATAAATTAACAAATATAAATTAACAAACATCAACTAATTGGGCTAATTTATTCACTAAAATATTTATTAACCTAACACATTAAATATTATTACATACTTGAATTAAGATATTTTAAAAGAAGAGTGTCATGCGTCAATTTAAACCTATGTACACAGATAGAAGAGTGTGTCATACGGTAAAATATTTTTAAAAAGGAATTACATACTTAAATCAAAATATTTTTAAAAAAGAGTAGAAAAGTAAGTATTACAGGAGAGAAAAATAAAAAATAAAAAAATCAATGTGTCCTATTTATTAAATCCTATATCTATATATACAACACCTCCGTCCATCAACCTCAACAGTTTTTTCAAGTAATTAAAACTCTTCTTTTTATTTCTCTCTCGACAAATTTCCACACCAAAGATGAAACCGAAGTAAAGTATGTTTTTGCAAATCAACATTGAGCAACAAAAACTATAATTTGGATTTTCATTTCCGGGTTCGGGTTTCGGGTTCGGTTTCGATTTTCGATTAAGATTTCGGATCGATTTCGGTTACGGTTTGGATTCGGGTTCGGTTCTGTTTCAATTTTAGCCGAGAAAAGTCGTTGAGGGATAGTCGCTGCCTTCCCTTCCCGCCTTTGCGAGCCAGAGCCGCTGCCATTGTAGCCGAAGCTGCTATCAATTCCTCTTCTTCTTCGTCGACGGTGAGCAGATCTGCAGCAGTTTAAGATTATATATATCCTAAGAGTATGAGTTTGCTGATACTAAATATATTGATCATTATTTAGATTAAACTTTATTCACTTTTAACTCATCTCTCGTCACAAACTATACTTTATCTACGCATAACAAACGCTTAGAATAAAACACAAGGGACATACGACATACATAGAAACTCAATTCATACATTTTTATTACGCTTTAATTTTATATGTCGCAACAACACTATTATTGCACATATACAGAAGACCTTATAACAAATAAACAACTCTCAATCACAAATAGTCTCACAAATGCATAAAAATTGTACAAAATTGAAATAATTATATGTCAAAGACCAACCACATTAATATAATATAGGGTTTGCATGAAACCCTAGTTTAAGCAAGGATTGCTAATCCGCTAAGCAACGATAGTAGCATAGCGCCAACACTAGCACCATGGACGAAAGCACCACCTTCCGAGGACTCCTCTGTGGGTGCTTCCCCAGGAGCCATACCTTCATCCAAGGGAGGAGAAGCAGTTGGTGGTGCAGGCGGGGATGGTGGGCTCATCACGGGCGTTATTTCAGGAGAACTTACCAAAGGAGATGGAGATGGGGATGGAGATGAGATAGGAGTAGGAATCGGTGAACTCATTGGAGGCATCACGGGTCCCATTGTCGGTGCTAGCATTGGTGACGCGATTGGGCTTTGGGCTAAGACCGATGCCATGAGGGTGAGCGCGATGGCTAGAGCGAGGATGGTTCGAGACGAAGACATGTTGAGATTGAAGTGTGAGAGGTGTGGATTGGGAATTTGGGATGCTTGAGCAATTTGATTAGTTTGTAAGGTTAGAAGTGAATATATAGAGAGCGAGATCTTTGTAGTATGCATGCATGTGTATGGAACAAGAAGTAGTGGAGGAGCATTTTGTTGTACATTTTATTAGTAATAAACATAGCAGTTGTCACGGCCAAGTGTCGAGAACTTGATGCAAAATTAGGGTTATGTTTATGCTTTGCACGTAGAGGCTAAGGGATAATATTAGTTATGATCATTTGTTTTTTTCCCCTCCGAATTTCGTACTTCGGTAGTATCTTCTTCTAAACATTTTGTTGCACAATATTGTACAATGTTAATGCTATACTTAATTACTATATATGACCAACTTCTCGTATAATCATAAAATATAATTTTACTAATGATATTATTTTTATTGCATGAAAAGATAAACTCACTGAAAAATATTTAAGATACAACTTAGTCGGATTTATTTTACATTGATGTTCGGGTTTGTTTCGGATCGGATTTATTTCGGGTTTGAGTTTGTATCGGGTCGGTTGCGATATGGGTTTGAGTTTGTTTCAGGTCGTTGTACTTCAAGTTTGAGCCTATTTCGAGTTTGTTTGCTTCGTGTTCGGTTATGTTATGGGTTCGGGTTGAATTGGGTTAACTTGATCGGATTCTTCTATTTAAAAATATTCGAATCAGAAATAACGATTTTTTGGGTCGGGTAAGATTTCTACGGCCCTATTGTACACTATCTAAAAAAGATAACTGATTTTAATAATTATACATTACTTTTTTAAAATGATGATTTTCAGTATTTACTCTATCAAATTGGTTGCTTCAAAGTGTAAATTTTCCGTAACTTTGAACTTAAATGGCATTCCCATTTCTGATTAATTACTAGTCATTTTCAAATCATGCTTAGAAGAAAATTACAGGTCCGTTTCCGGTAAGTGAAGCATGTTTTGATCAGGAGATACTTGAACAATAATTTACTAAAAATAATGATGATAGATTACTTAAAGATAGGTGTATCTTATGAAAAATGATACAGGGATAATCTCGTAATGGGATAAGCTTTCTACTCGAATGTAGTGCGTTGATGATCGGATCGGATGAGTAAAAAATAATGCGAGAAAAACGCAAAATGTTATTTCCCTTAAAAAGAAATAAAGATTCTAGGTGATATTTCGCCTAATAAACTAATAAGCTATAACAAAGATTGATTTTTTATAAATAAGTGAACACTTCCATGAATTATGAACATGAATTATGAATATGAAAAACTAACTGTTAATTTTTCTGTTCTGGTTTATAACCACTAAATTGCAAATTTTTTAAAAGAAATATACATAAAGGTTTTTTTATTTCCGACTGTTAAGAAAATTTTACACTCCTAGACAATACAAAAAATATATGAAAAAGTATACTTGTTGACTGACAACCTATTTTACATTGTTGACAACCCATTTTATATTTGTTTATAATTCGAAAAATTATGAAAAATATACTTATTGACAGTTCATTTTACACTTGTTGACAATTCATTTTACACATGTTCGCAACCTATTTTATATTTATACCGTCGACAATTAAAATGTAAACTTATAGACTTGGAAGAAGGTAAACAAAAAAAATTACAGACTTGGAAGTAAATATCATTGAGATATTTAGACTTAGAGGTAAAGTAAATGTGTGGTTTATTTTAAAGTTAACCTTCAAAGCAAATAAATAAAAAGATTATAAAATGCAATCCTATTTAACCAAACAAAAATACCTGAAGGGATACCTTCCATCCAAATCCAATTGAGATCTCCCGCTTCCCTCGGAATCAAACACAACTATTTCCGCTTAATCTCTCTCTTACACTATTAGATTCGTCTATTAAGGCCATTGCGCTCGATCCATCGATTCATCCGCCATCTTCGCTCTCCATGCATTTGCACCGCTACCTGCTGGTTTGTTTTTACTTCTTTTTCCATTCTTTTATGATTTTTGTGTCTTTGAATAACTGTTTTCTGCATTTCTTGACGAATTTGGTTCCAGGTGACCTAGATTTTGAGTTTTCGCTCTCGGCCACGATGAATGGGACTAAACCGTTGATCTCTGTTCAACCTGAAGAGCTCAGGTTCCAATGTACGCTCTCTAATTTCTATTAATCAGCCTGAAGAGCTTATGTTTCAATTGATTCTGTTCTCAAATGGAGAATCTTAAGCTGCCTCCGAGTAACAAAGCAGTCTGAATGTTGTAGAATATCTTGTTCGAGTTTCTCATGTTCGATGCAGTTTCTTTATTTTTAGGATAGAGCTTTTCTGATTTTGAAATTTTTTGTTCATATGCTAATACTGGAATGAAATTATACTTTTTGCGTATATTAGAGGTACTTGAACTATGCTCATTATTCATATTACTATATTGCTAAGAAATGAAATAGATCCGATGTATATCAGATGGGATGAATTGATCATCAGCAGAATATTTCTTTAAGCAAATGCTGCAAGAATTTTCTTTGTCGAATTTAAGCTGAATGTGCTGTATTTTCTAGAACTAATTTTTCTTTTTGAAAACTCATGATAACTATTAACCCTCTGTTGGACAGTTGAGCTGGATAAGCAAACTTATTGTGATCTTAAAGTTTCAAACACCACAGATAACCATGTTGCTTTCAAGGTATAACATTGGTGCATAACTACATGCTATCTTCCCTTTTGGATTTCTTTGCTTTCTGATGTCATTACTTATGTATGCTTTGAATTGACTTTCCAGGTCAAAACTACTTCACCTAAGAAGTACTTTGTTCGACCAAATACTGGTGTTATTCATCCTTGGGATTCCTGCATCATTAGAGGTGAGGAACTGTCCATGTTGTAAAGAGGATATATGGTGTATCTACTAGTGCTTCCTTTAAAATCATATGATATTTCAAGTGGTTCAATTATATGCTCAAATGTGTTGTATTTGCCTATGTTAGTTTTAATATGTTTCATTAACAGTATCCGTTGATCTTTGATTTCATGGCTATAGAATGATTTATATTACTCTTGATTTACAGTTACCTTACAGGCTCAACGAGAATATCCACCTGAATCGATAAGCAAAGATAAATTTCTTCTTCAAAGTGCAGTTGTTCCATCTGATAGTGATAATGATATAGTTCCTAGCAGCATTGTAAGTATTATACTTTTGGTGATAAGTATAGGGATATGGCTTTCCTTTTTATGACACTAACCTCTATTTATAATTTATTTTGAATGACACTTTTTAGTTCAATAAGGACAGTGGAAAAGTGACACAAGAATGTAAGCTTCGGGTTGTATATCTCTCCCCTAACCTGGCTAATGGAGACGATGACTCTAAAAAAAGTTCCAAGCAAAGCTCAGATGAGGCAAGTTTATCTATCTCTTGAATTGTTACCAAGACCTTTCTCAATTTAGATTCCTTTCTATTGTCCATATTTCAAGATTTCACTTTTCTGTTTACTCACCCTAATGTTGAGTAATTAGAGTTTTCTGTGTGCTTGCAATTGTCATCTAAAACACTGACCTAACACATTCACATTTCTTCACAATTTCAGGCAGAAGGCTCAAACAATAATGATGCAAGTTATGATGTTTCTGTCTCTAATATTCAGAAGAACCATACTATAAGCATAAATGAAAAGAACAGTTCAAATGATGTTTCTATCTATTTTGTTCGGAAGAAACCATGCCACTAGCTAATAAACAGTTCAAATGATGTTTGGTGATTGCAATTACTTTATTTTTGTTATGGGTATGATGATTTTCATTTGTGATCACTTGGTGATTGTCTGATTACTTGAGCTCACGAATATTGTTATATTCTTTACTCTGCCTCCTGATTCTATGAATGTTATGTTTTCAGCATACCCTTAAACTAAGGCAGGTGAAGGAAGAAAGAGATGCAGCTGTTCGACAAACCGAGCAACTCCAAGGGGAGCTGGTGAGTATCTAAAGCCCTTATCTTATCATTCCTAATCTCCTATATTGAACTGAAGTTTACTATTGATCTTTTTGAATTCAGAAACTATTGAGAAGTAAGCAGCGAAGAGGAGACGCGGGATTCTCCTTACAGTTTGCTGCTATTGTAGCACTCATCGGAATCATACTTGGCTTCCTTCTTAAATTTTTCCTGTCTTCACCTTCTACGGTATAGGCTGTATAGCACAAGCCAAAGACCCGCCTACGAAATGAAAAACAAGTGATAACAACTTGAATGTTCAAGGGTGTCACTGCTTCAAAATCATTTAGGTTAACAATGGTGAAAGTCCATTCATTTACTCATTTCTTTGTTTGTGCATATTTCTCAACTGTAAGATTGTTCTTTGGCTGAGGTGTTATATTCCACCTTCCCCTACGCTGTAACTTTTCTTCATGTAGACACCAAAAAGAAGCTTATAATGCAGTGACAGCTGAATCTGATAGTGTTTGATTCCACACATTGATCTAATTGTGATACCTTAAAAAGTAATAAATTTATAATGCTTCATAAATTTAGACCAAGGTCATCAAGAAATACTACTCAAAAAATGTACTATAGCATATAAAGATTGCTTTGAGAGCACGAGTTTGCTTATGCTTCAACATTTCGAGTTTACATCAAAAATTCTAACATTTTTAGATGATGAAACTGCAAACATTATCATCAAAAACAAGATCAAGAACTAAATTCTGAGATTATTGCATGGATACAAGATCTGTTCATCACTCGGCCACATTCATCTGAGTGTTGACTGAGGCAGATGCGTATAAAGGGTGAACCACATGACCATCCAAAGGCTCAATATGCACCCATTTCCTTCCACTCAATTTATGAGTTTCAAACTTCACCTTCCCCTCCTTGAGTGCGAATAGCGTATGGTCCTTTCCAATACCAACGTAATCTCCCGGATGAAAACGGGTTCCCCTTTGGCGAACAATGATGTTACCAGGTATAACTCTCTGCATTGTTTTACTAGACACAGTAAGGACAACCGTATTGATCTCTAGAAAGATTCTTTCAAGGTTAGTCAATGCCTTACCTCTCCGCCGAATTTCTTAACCCCAAGGTATTTGGGATTTGAATCTCTTCCATTTTTCGTGGATCCACCAGTTTTCTTAGTAGCCCATCTTCTGAACATCATTCCGAATGCTCCCACAGATGCATCTGTATTTTGGAACAGCATATGTTACAACTTACAATAAATGACAACTTTCATCAAATTTTAAGTGCAAATCGAGAATAATAGAAAGGCCTACCACTTGCGCCACTATAAACAGGAACCTCATGTAGCACTTCTCTAAGATTCACTCTTTTGGAAAGTGATGCTGCAAAATTCATCATGCTGATCTCTGCAATCAAAATAGCAGCCTCACGGACATTACACAACCGGCCAAAAGTTTTTTTTCTTTTCAACAAATATAACAGTTCAGCAAGTCCGCATTATCCCTTAGAACAGGTTAAGGATATACTCTCATCAGGGATGTGATCAATAGAAAGTTTCAAGAACTCGCGGGATCCAGAACAAACAATTAACCTTGTGCGAAGAGCCAAGCAGCAAACCTCAGTAAGAGAAGGAAATTCAAAGCAGATGGTAATCAAGTAATTGTTTTATATACATCACCCTTTCCGATGTGTGTTGTATATTGAGTACGATTTACAAACCCCCTAGAAGAACTACACCCAACAAAACACGAATCGAACCATTTATCTATCTGAATTCATATAGATGGAAAAAATAGCAATGTGATAATCTGCAGCCACATTTGCTTCTGATGGCATATTCCATCCTAATGTTCAAACAAATGTCACACATGAAAGTTAGCAGCAGAGGCGGAAACGGGATGCAAGAATTAATCTGCAACCTGATTTCAGGTACCGAAGTAAACTGCAACCACATTTACTTCCCTAGAGACAAATTTCATCCTAATGTCCAAACCTAAGTTCCATGAACACTGGAAATAGATACTAGGCAGGAAAGGCAGGTCTCAAAATTTCATGAATTCTTTACAAATTTCACAAGACTTGCAAACCAGTTATGTATATGAGAAACAAGAAGGAACATGAAGCACATTAGGCAATCAAAAATTCAGATTTGGGAAACGATAGAGAAGGAACGAGAAAGATAAAGGAAATACAGTTATCTCCGGTGAGAACAGCTAGAAAGATCTTGAGAATCGAGAGAGGGGTAGTGATGGTCGCCGGTGACCGGCGTCGTAGCGTTCAGGTTCGCTGCAGAGAATGGGGTCGACGTTCGAGAAAGAGCCAGAGACAGATTAGAGCGATTCAGAGAGAGAGGAAAGAGCTTAGGGTTTTTTTCTTAATTGTTAATAAAAAAAATAATAAAGAGAGAAAATGACAAAACCGCCCACCAAATAGGACAATTTGTACAAATGTAACGGGTAAAACCAAATTTGTATAAAAGCTCTCATTACATACTTACATTACATATGAAATTGGTCTGTATTTGGATGCGACATATTATAAAATTAATATTATGTGAATTATTTGTAATCGAAACTTGTACAATACTACGTTATTTGTACGTGCATCCGAAAACCACTTTAAGTGAAATGTAGTGTACATTTATAAGTTATAACCTATAATACATGTACTATTAAAACATAGCAATATTATATAATTTCTGGATAATAGGTGACGAGTATAATTGATAAGAAATTAAGAGGTAAAATTAGTTTAGTATTGCGGCTATTGCCTAAAGATATTAAAAGTGTGATATAAACTATCTATTATAACGAGGTAATATTATTGTTTTTGTTCTAAACGATGTATTTAAAAATACTTACGTATCTTTTAATACGTTTCCGTAGTTAAAGCATGGGTCCGTAAAACAAAACGTTGAATACTGAAATATCTTTATTAGTACAAGTAAGAAAACATCTTCATCAAAAGGAGATCAAGCAACACCCAATAGATCGGTGACACCATAGATCGATATGGCAATAAGTAAATCGGTGGCAAGGGCAAATTTAGACGTTGATAGGGTGGCGGTCATAGGGTTTGAGGTTTATATTGGAGATAATAAGTTCCTACATCGAAAGATTGAGACATTCTGAGCCTAGCATATAAAGGTCGGTGGACTACTTCTCTTATTATCAATTGGTTTTAGGATGAAACATCACCGGGTTTATGTGTTGGGCTTGGGCATAATATGCATGTACGCTCGTATGCACACGACCCCCGACTTTACTCTTCCGTCTGTATCAGACTTTGACATGATTTTAGAATAGGTAGTCTCTACTCGGCTCGCAATCATAATTTGTGAGCAAGTGCAACTCGGTCTATATCCTCTATTTGCACTTTGTTGGGAAGTGTTCAAAATAATAAGTTCTCACATCGAAAGATGGTTGATATGACATCCTAAGATCAATAGGTGTTGATACCATGATACAAGACGGTGGTGAAGATCACAAATATAAAATTGTTGTTATGACCATAAATAGAGGGATACAATAGAATAAAAAATAAAAAAAAAAGATTGCAAGAATAAAATCAAATAGATTTAATCTATTTTTGAACTTATTCATAAGTATTCAAATATTTTCATTTACATCCGGATTCAGTGAAGTTGAGTAGAAGTTAGATGGATATTAACCCTTGATTATAATCAAAAGGTTGAGATTAATCCTTCAACTAGTATAGTTCTCGTGTCAAGGCACGGGTATAATTTTAAATTTAATAAATAATTTTTAAAAAAAATTTGATGTATCATAAAGTCTTAATTAATTAACTCAAAGAGAAGTTTAAACTTTAAAATTAAACTAACAATAATTCTAAATCAACAATAAAAAGACTAATTTAAACAATATTACATATTATAACTTTGCGTCTCGTATACAATACAAAAGTGTAAAACTAAATTGATTCAATTAGACCATTTTTGAAGATGGTAAAGTGAAATAATATTTTTTTCAAGAAATTAAAATAAATTATAATTAAAATATAAACTTTAATATATAGTACTTTAAAATTTTCAATTAAAAAAGATGATAGGTAGTTTTTAAATTGTCTTGGAAAAAAATGTAACACTTATAATATATTTGTTGATTTATTTATTATTTTCTAATTAATATAGGACTATATATTTGCATGTTAAATATAAAATAATATATTATCTAATAATCTTATAAATAAAAGTAAATAAACAATATTCAAAAATAATGAATAAGAATATCTTAAAAACAATTTTTTTTTTAATCTCAAAAATATGTTGAAGATTGTGATAAGTATATAAATGGAAACAATATATTAATGTTTATTTTTGTTTATCAAAACTCAAAAATCTAAGAAAATGACATGTGGCAAAAAAATCTTTAAGGAAGCACCACATGAAATAAAATGCTTTGACTTTAATAGTAGTATATAGATAGATAATTCTAAATCAACAATAAAAAAGACTAATTTAAACAATATTACATATTATAACTTTGCGTCTCGTATACAATACAAAAGTGTAAAACTAAATTGATTCAATTAGACCATTTTCGAAGATGGTAAAGTGAAATGATATTTTTTTTTCAAGAAATTAAAATAAATTATAATTAAAATATAAACTTTAATATATAGTACTTTAAAATTTTCAATTAAAAAAGATGATAGGTAGTTTTTTAAATTGTCTTGGAAAAAAAAATGTAACACTTATAATATATTTGTTGATTTATTTATTATTTTATAATTAATATAGGAACTATATATTTACATGTTAAATATAAAATAATAAATTATCTAATAATCTTATAAAATATGTTGAAGATTGTAATAAGTATATAAATGGAAACAATATATTAATGTTTATTTTAGTTTATCAAAACTCAAAAATCTAAGAAAATGACATGTGGCAAAAAAATCTTTGAGGAAGCACCACATGAAAGAAATGTTTTGGCTTTAATAGTAGTATATAGATTAAGTTATTAAAGAAAAGATAATATTAATTGTATCATTTAAGCATTAAATCAATAAAAGTTGAAATGATTCTTGAATTTACGGATTTCAAAAATATAATTTCATAATTTATATTTATTCTTTCTTACTCCATTACTGATACGAGGTTAGCCGTGAGGTTGCCCGATCTTTTGACACTAAGACTTCGTATGAAAGAAAATGGAAAAAGATAGAAACTTGGAATAAGAAAAGATGAATGAACGATCCAATGATGGTGGTGGATCGATATAAGGATAGATTTGGCCGAACTCTTAAGACAACCAAGAGCACACTAGGGAAACGAAGGCCCTAACACACGACTTGGAATGAATTGAAAAAGCCCTTCCAGTATAATCTCACACAAAGGGAAAATCGATCGTATCTAGAGCACGAGAAGTCGCCCAAAGATGATTGAGAGCACCAACTTGTCAATCCAAGTGATACAACTCAAAACAGTTCAAGCTGCTTGGCAAACGAGAATCCACTCGCTCAGGGTTTGAATAGGATTCCACATATTCGTTCTCGATTCCACGAGAGAGAAACAAATCTTGAAAGTATTTAATTGTGTTTGATTTATGAATGAAGTGAGTAAAAATCACGTCCAGCCTAGGCCTTATATAGGCTAATAGGACGTCCAACTAGGGTTTTATGCAGGCTATGGGCCAAATCTAATATCGAGCTCAAACTAGTTAAAAGATAAAATAAGATTAGATCAAATTTTTAAGAGATAAGATCAAACTAAAGAGCTAAACTATTAATCCTACAAAGTCCAAAATGACAATTAAAATGAAAGGCCATAATAATAAAAAGATGTCCTAATATAGGTTGAAAGTAATAGATCAAGTTGGGCTTAATTTAGTCACTTAAATTGGCCCGAAAGCTCCTTTCTTCCCACGTAGCTCTGCGCATATCCTCCTCGTACGTGTCCCTTATGTCTCGACTGGAAATGACATGATCTCACCCGTACGTCTCTCTCATATCTCGGTTGGGACTGACGTGATCTTGGTCTTCTTCTATGACTATTCGTCTTCTCTTGCTCATGCTTCTATTTGTACAAGGAGGTGAAGTTAAGCTGCTAGATTATCCTGCATCAATTACCAAACTTAATATTAATTATATGTCTATCAATTAAATTACTATATACATAAACCTTTAACAACAAAATAAGTGGTAATTTATAATTTTTTTGCTCAAAATTTAAAAACTGTAATAAAAAAGTAAAATAGAACTTGCTTGCCAACTTAAACTTTAATGAGCGGAAATTTTTTCAAGAGGTACCTTTTTCAAATTTAATAAATATTTTGGTAAACAAACGTCAAGGTGTTTTAAAAACTTTTGTTAAAAATCATTATATATATATATATATATATATATATATATATATATATATATATATTAAGGATACAGGCTAATAAATCATACTTATAGAGATTTTTAATTATGTAATATTATTAAAAAAATAGGAATTTTGACAATTTAATGATAATATTTTGTATGATATAATTAATATTAACCGTTAGCTTTGGTAGATTTGTAAATAAACTTATAAATGAGAAGCTTAAAATCCATTAAAAGAACTTCTTCTTTTTTCAAAGAAAATCTTAACTTTTTTATACGATACAATTAATATTATCTTACCTTCTATAGTTTAATTGAACAATATTCTCAATCTTTGATTATAATCGAATGTTAATATTTGTCCAACTTCATGGTCCTCAACTTCATTTTAGTAGGAATATCTAATTATTTTTGTCGCGTTTGTGTTTATGTATAGCCTCGTAATAACGCTTTGGTGTAGCCTTTGAATAAAATTTCAGTCCAGTACAAATATGATTTAGAGCTTGTTTGAATACAATTTCAATTCATTTTAGTAGGAATATCTAATTTTCCTATTGGTTACCATCTTCATTCATTTCCTCCCCTCCCAATTTGGTTTGGTTTGGTTTGCTTGTCTTCTTGCATTCATACTCCAACACATGATTGCAGTTACATGAGTTTTATTTCATTAAAACTTTCCCAATTCCGAATAGTTTCATTTTACACCATCTTCTATCTTAACCCCTTAAGTTCAAGTATTTAGCTTACCTATTTTGTTTATCAAAGGGTATACTAAACATCTTTTTATGCCATTTCCTCTTTATTTTGTGTTGAATTTATTGAGACTTCTTCGGTTCTTCCGCAACCGCTTTAGTATATTTAAAATGTTTTTGTATCTTTTCATTTTCAGTCAGGATTACATACATAACATTTATGAGTTAAACTCTTACCTTCGTACCTTTTATTAATATCTTTTGATGATAATGTTGATTTTCATTCAACTTTGATTGCTTGAAGGGTTCTCTAACATCTTGACAATGAATCACGTAAACAAGTTTTTCGACTCAGGGCTCGTTTGGAAGTACTAAGAATCATTATTGATAACGGAATGATTCCGAATTAATAAAAAATTATGTTTGCTTGAAGGGTTCTCTAACACATGAAAGTAATCTCATCATTTCCATTTCATTTCCTTCTCCTTATTTGATTATATTCCGTTTTCATTCCATCACTCGAACCAAACGGACATACACATAGCAATAAGAGGTGAGTTCTTCACATCAACTCTAGCGATTAATGAAACTCCGGAGGAGTTCAAAGTATGAAAAGAGTTCATTGCTCTCCAAGATGACCCGTCTTTGAAACTATCGAGTATTGACAATATCCGATTCGAGCTCCAACATTACTAGTCCACTTGCACATATAAATTTCAGTTGTCAATACTCGATAGTTTTTAAATGTTGAGCATCATTATACTTTGTAACCTCGAGCATCATTTCACACACGCAGCTTCACAAAAGAGAGTGTTAAGGAAAAGGGGAAAAGGGAAAAAGAAAAGAAAAATAGTTACTTTTAAAAAAAAAAAGAAAAAGAAAATTGGCGAGAACCAATAAATACATAATAAATCAAAATTAGGAAAAGTTGTGAACTAAAGAAGCATCGATACAGCAGAAGATAAGGTAAGCCACCCACCAAAAGCAAAGAATCCAACCTAATTTGAGTTGTGAAATGGTCACCATTGAAATCCTGTCAATGAATTCTCTTTCCATCTTCTTCATCTTCATAGATCTTCGTCCCCCAAATCACAATTGTATCCAACCCAAATCTTCCGCACCAAATCTGTTGTAGCCTTTACAACGAGGAAGGAAGCAAACCCTAGTTTGTGTCCTTCCGAAAAGCCCTAATTCCTAACCCCACCAAAATAATCGGAAGATCGTGGCCATCAATCTAGCCATGGCCTTCCCTACATCAAACACTAGATTCCCTCTCTTGCTCATCCTCTCTCTCATCTTCATCTCTCCCACGGTCAATTCAGACAAGTCCGCACCCTCTTTCTTCCTTCAATTGCCCAGTAATGGTGACTCCGATTCAAGGATTTGCCCAATCGATTCGAATCGGTCCGGATATTGCCCCGTTAAGTGCTTCCGACCCGATCCGGTATGTGGCGAAGATGGGGTTACTTACTGGTGCGGCTGCTCCGACGCCCATTGTGCAGGTACCAGAGTTGCTAAGGCCGGATTTTGCGAGGTCGGTAGTGGCGGGTCGGGTGCTCTTTCGGGTCAGGCGTTGCTATTGGTTCACATTGTTTGGCTTATTGTTCTAGGGTTTTCTCTTCTCTTCGGCTTTCTTTGATTCTTTATGTTATTCTTTTTGTGTTATATATATGAAGAGAATGTAATGTGAAATAAAAAAAAGAAGAGGGAAATTAGGTTAATTAGTTCTTAGTTCCTTTGTGAATTATTATGCATCTATATTCTATTTATATTGTAATATTGTATATTTTGTAATCAATTACTCATCATTTTATTATAAGATTATATTCAATTTTTAATGGAAAAATGCACCTCAATTTTTCTTTTTTTTTGATAAATGGTAAATTCGTAGACCACCCGTTTGATCGGCTTAACTGCTCTACGTCCGGATCGGGTAGAAAGTCGTGACCATTGTTGGGGATACCCTCCCAATATCAATTTTTTTATACATGCCGCCAGAAAGATTCGAACTTGAATATTCAAACTAAACACTTAAGGAGCCTAACACCACATCCCACTAGACTAACTGAGTATTGGTACATCCCACTAGACCAACTGAGTATTGGTACACAATGTAAGTATATATATGGACTCTAATCATATGAACTAGTCACATATTATACATATTGTTATGCATGGTGCTCCAATGCTCTTCGTTTTCGAGTCCATCAACCGGAGTCCGAGTTATGGACTCGATGATGCACCAATACAAGTCTTAAATCGAAATTTTGTTCAAGTAAAGCGGGTTATGGATTGAACTTTTGACAATAGGTGAGTGTAATGATCATCGCATTGGTCGGGTGTAAAACACCCGAGTCCCGACCCGTTTCCCACCCAGCTGAGCAAAAGTGGATGGTCCTCGACAACAACAAAATTAAAATAGATATGCAAAATGGACTGGACCATAAAAGCCCATTTCTATTGGAGTGGACTACTGGGTTTTATAGCAATTTGTACGAAAATGGTTAACTTTGGCTACTTTTTAAGAGTCTAGTTTCAATTTTTTCTTTGTGAAATTTAGAATGGTGTTCATGTGGTTTGTAATATTTTGGATTTTGTCCAGATATTTTTTTTAGTTCGGATGGTACCTTTGTGTTTTCATATTTTTCGAAAAATGCCCAAATTCATTTAAATTACAAAGGGATGTGAACTTGAATTAATTTTTTAAAAAAAACTTATGTGCAAAATGTTTAACCTCTTTTATCTTCTTTTTTAAAAAGAAGTTGTTCTCATTTAAAAAAATAATAGTTTAGTTGATATCCCTCTACAATTTAAATGGAATTGGGCATTTTCCGGAAAATATTAAAACACAAGGACACCATCCGAACTAAAAAAATATTTGGGCAAAATCCGAAAAACCCCAAACTACAGGATATAATTCGGAATTTCCCTTTTTCTCCCCCTTCTAAACACGTGGACGCCGGTTCACATGACACGTGTTTTATTTTTGTTAATTATATATATATATATATATATATATATATATTATATTAGAAATATTAACTTATAAATATTTATTTGTTGTTTATATGTATTCACTAAAACATAACAACTTAAGGGGCATTTTCAAAACATTTTTATGTAAATTATTCTATTCATTAAATCACGAATATCACTTTTTATATGATATGAGTATACCATCACATAAATTAATATATATAATATTTTGTATCTTATATTTAATATATCAAATATAAATAAGTAAGATTAATATATAAAATGCTGGTTTTCATAAACTAAATACAAATAATGTGTTTATGAATATTTGACGGGTTAAGTTGCAATTTGGAAACTATTGAATGTAAAAAAACACAAGAATCAAACATAACTAAATATCAAAAACCTAAATATTTTTAATTATAAAATTATAATGTGAAATAAATTATATATATATATATATATATTTATGTTTTGTTTAAATTCGTTCTTCGTAAAAATAAAATAAAAAAAAACATATATATTTTTTTATTTTTATATTTAAAAAAAAGAGAAATTTATCTTTGCAACCAAAGAAAAACTAATAAAGTTTTCTTTATAGAAAGACATGAATGGGATGTGTTTCATATCTATTGCAATCCCAATCACAACCCACCCTCCAAGGAGGCAAGGATTGCTAAATAAAGAAACAAAACTTTATTTCAATACGAGATAACGTACATGACATTTATCTTACATGAAAATATAACATAACGTGTTAGGTACTATTTATAAAAATAATGATCTTTATTTGAATATTCTCAATTTCTTCGTGATTAAGGCATATATATATATATATAAGGCTAGTCATTGTTAGTAGGCACCTTCTTATAGGTTCCAAACCTTCAAACTAAGCTTATATTATATAAATATATAATTCACTTATAAATAATTTATAAATTGATTTGGACCTACGTTGGATGTTGATCTTATGCTAAAATCAAAGAAGAATAATGCAGAAAGATGTGGTCTTTGTCCATTATAAGCGTGTTTGATAAACCATGGAAGAAGTTCACATGCCTCTTTGACCTTTTCACCCTTTTGAAGCATTATTTCTCTCCATAAGTTAACATTTTATATCCTTACAATATGTAACAATGACCCATCATGTCAACACATTTATACTACACTACCATTACATTTTTTGCTATAAAAAGTAGGATAAAGAATAACTCATTTCATATGAACTTATTAACGTAGATTATCGTGTTATAAAGATTGTCGTCAAGTCAAGTGTTATCCGAGTTAGACATTTGTATTTGAGGGAATATGTGAAAAGTATATTACATTGATGATAAACAAATACTTAGTAAGTATATAATGTTGGTTGTTACGTTGAAATATCTCGTGTTATGTAATAAGCTTGAGTCTAAAATCTATGTATCGTTTGAACGTGCGAGTCTCCCATTATATTTGACCGACTATAATTTTACAAATATTTGATTAAAAACAATCATAGTAGCAATTATAAATTTCAAGTTAAATTTCACGGTTCATATGAAATAAATAATCTATTAATCAAAAAGTGACTCATATTATGTATGTTGTTTAAAGTAAATTTATTCAAATATATATAAAAATATAAGGATGACACGGTTATATTATATGTGGTGTATAAAACTTGTATATAAATAGTAGACTAGAGACCCATACGAAATCTATCATTAGATGACCTTAGTAAAATATATAAATATTTTGATTTAAACCATTTCGGATAGTTTAATGCATATGCATATCAGAATAATTTCCGTATTTTATATGTGTTGATAAATACAAATAACTTATTTAATATAAGATCTTATTCATAAAGATGCCGAGAAAATGCATGAATAAGAATATGTTGTCTTATTTAATTTAAGTAATATTTAATTTGAATAAAATTTATTTTTATAATCTGATTTAACTATTATAATAAAATTTGATTATTTGTAATCATGTAATTTGAATAAAAATCTAAAAAAATCAAATAGATTTATTCTATGAATATAGAATTAAAAAGTATTAATTTTGATTAATATTGTAATCACAGTGGAATATAATATAATAATTATAGAAAATTGTAATACAAAATGAAATCAATAAAAGTATTAGATTATGCTTGTATTTAAATATTATAATTTATAATACATTTTAATCTAATACATCAAATTTGATCTCTATGTATAATTATATATTTCTTCCAATCATCTAACCCTGTAGTCCTCTACCAATAACAAATTATCTGAACTAAACTTCACCTTGTTCCCTTGGTCTTGATGAGCCGTTTAGAAAGATTGTTCAGTCAATATTCAAATGAAATAATGTCCCCACTGCTATTTCTTTGGTCCAATATCATTCATAGCTATCTTTTTCTCTTGACATTTTATTTTGGTTAAAATTTTCCCTTGACATATAGGAGGA
This sequence comes from Fagopyrum tataricum, assembly GCA_002319775.1. Taxonomy (NCBI): domain Eukaryota; kingdom Viridiplantae; phylum Streptophyta; class Magnoliopsida; order Caryophyllales; family Polygonaceae; genus Fagopyrum; species Fagopyrum tataricum. The sequence continues at coordinate 4,739,642 of CM008281.1, forward strand.
AAATATGGATACCATATAGTAAATAGGAAGATTTAGAAAATTCAATCAATTGATGGCAAGAGAGATAGTGGTATTATAATACAATTGCAGTACAGAGACTGGAAGAGAAGAGAGAGTTACATTACGTACATACAACTATACAAGACACCTCTCCATTTTCATTTCTTTTATTAAAAAATTAAAAAAAAATTCAACCTGCCTTTCCCCACCTCCATGAAATATTCCTTCAAGGGTGTCTCTTCCCCTTTCTATTGGATTGTACAGTTTCTCAGTTTCGGAACCCATTTGTAATCTTCTCAATACGAGATTGATTGGAAATACATAGAAAATACTGGGTTTTTTGAGGGTTTCTAATGGTTTTTGTTTCTGGGTTTTGATTTCTCTTTGTATAGCTGTTCTATTTGGAAAATTTGACTGAAGAACACCTGTTTTTCAAATTGGAGGAGGAAATCTTTTTGTGTTTTTTCCTCGGGAAATCTCCAGTTATTTTGTTTGAGCCTTGAAAGGTTTTCATAGGACTTGTTTTTCCATTTTCGTTCAATAGTGAAAAGAGATGGGCAAAGAAGGACCTTGTTGTCACTGTGGTGTTACAAGTGAGTTTTTGGTCTCTTTGATTTCTTCTTTTAATGGTTTAGAACTTAAATCACCCGAAGAATTGTAATGGTTTTAGGTTTTGCGTTTCCTAATTATATGTGGTTGAATTTTCAACTTGTTGGATTGGTTGTTGGTGGTGTTGTGCCTTTGATGATCTCTGCCTTTCTGGGTTTGGTTTCATTCTTTCTGGACAAAGCTAATCAAATGTTGATCATGAGTTTTGATCTAGTAATGTTGAAACCTGATTAGGGGTTTGGATTTACTTACATAAGTAATTCCACAGCTCAACCTTATACTATTTGTTTTGGCCTAGAATGCTTCTTGCAACATCTGTTGCTTTGTGGCAAATTGGAATTCCATTTGCTCTTCCATTAAGCATTCATGAATACTGGATGCCCATTGTGAAAAAATCCGCATTTGCTTTTGGCTTCTCGGTCTTCTTTAAGAATTTAGTTGTGACAATCAATCACTAATCAGGCTATCATTATTGTTTATAGCAATTATGAATCATGGGAAACTTCTGGTTTGGTTGATGAACCGAATACTTTTGCCTACTATCTCATATGTTGCTACATTTCACTCGTGTCAGTCCCTGGTCTAAGTTGTGGCTTCCTTGCTTGTCTTAGCCCTTTGTTTCCTCATTGTTAATGTCTATGACCGGTATTCCTAAACTCTCTTGGTTATAACTCGATAGGAAGTTTAGTATAGGTCTCCTTATGTACTACCTATCTTATATAAATCATAACATTTGAATAAAAGTTCACCTCTAATACAATGTCACATATAGACACTGGAATGTCCAATGGAGAAACAATGAAACTCTTTTAAGTTAAACTGAGCTGCCTTTGTTTTGAGTCCTACTGAATTGAAAGCAAAGCAAAGTTTTGCATGCTTGAATAATATGACATGATTCACTTATCATCCTCAGCTAATGTTTGTCATGAGTTATAACTTCAACGTAGATGTGGCAACAATTTCATAATCCAAGAATATGATATTGTATATTGCTTTGAGTATTATCAGTCATGATAACTGAAGATGGTACAATGCTTGAACATTTTTATTGCACTTGACATTATCAAAGTTTCTGCTATGAATTTACCATTCTTGCTTTCTGCTTATCTTAATTGTTCAATGTCATCACAGGTACCCCGCTTTGGCGGAATGGACCAGCAGAAAAACCTATACTTTGTAATGCATGTGGATCAAGATGGAGAATAAAAGGAACACTAGCTAATTATACACCTTTACACTCCAGAAGCAGGGCCAATGAATACGAGGACCTCAACGTTTCCAAAGCGAATACCATATCCCTTAAACAAAGAGATGGAACTATGAAGAAGAGGAAGCTAAATTATGAGAAGAACTCTATTGTCAATACATATTCTTCTAAAGGCTTCTACAATAAAGATTTCGTGGAAATGACGTATGAAGACACCAGCAACAGGTCAAGTTCTGGTTCGGCTGTATCAAACTCCGAGAGATGCGCTCAGTTTAGCAGTGCTGATGCTAGTGACTTGTCAGGTTGGCCTTTCCATATATGATTTTCACATAATAATTAGATAATGAACATGAATGCCATATTTGAGTTTGGATGGATTGATCTTGGTATAGCTACTTGGTTTAATGCACTTTATTGTTTCTGCAACTTTCCTAGATAAGAGAAAGTAGTCAGTCTGTGTCTTAGCTGTTTCAAAATATCATTATAGACATTTTGACATCTACTTTACACATGATCTTGTCATTCTTAGTATATTGTAGTTATAGTTTTCAATATCAGAAAAAGTATAGTATATAAAAGCGTGATATTATATTAGTTTCCTTAAATGTTATAAAAAGTGTCAAAATTAGTTGTTTCTCATTCTGAATCCCCAAATGTACTAACTATCTAGTTGAAACTGTATGAATTTCTTAAGTGGGATGATTCTTCAGGTCCTACTCAATCAGTTGCATGGGAGTCACAAATTCCATCAAAGAAGAGAACATGTATCCCTCGTATGAAGTCATCCCCAGTTGAGAAGCTCATCAAGGATTTACATGCTATTTTACATGAACAAGAGTCTTCTTGCTTGTCTGGGTTCTCTGAGGAGGACTTGCTTTTCGAGAGTAATGAACCAATGGTATCAGTTGAGATAGGCCATGGAAGTGTTCTCATTAAGCATCCTAGCTCAATTGTCCGAGAAGAAGATTCTGAAGCAAGTTCTCTTTCAGTTGAAATTAAACCTTTTGTGGGAAATGACCTCCATACGTATTCCACCTCTCTCTGTCATGGAAGTGAAAGTGTTTCTGACCTTTCAGGCAAAATGACACAACAAGAATCTGCCAATAGGTATTTCCCTTAGGATTATTATCATATAAATGGTAGTGCTTTAGTACTCTCCTGAACATTGCATATTCTTATGTTTGACAGCCATTTGTTAAACCATGACAAGATGCAGCTCTTTTGGACTCACGATTCGCCTCTGTGCTATGTAGACCTAAATGTATGTTGTTTTCAGATGATTTCATTTTTGAAGAAACTCATCCAACTTTCCCACAAGTATTTTAGAAGTTGTAATTCTTGTTAAGAGAAGAAGTACTCAGTTTGAAACTACAATTACCTTTGTTTTGCACAGGATGTGATTAACTTTGAGGTACTAGTGGGGCATTTGACTATTGACGAGCAGCAGCTGTTGCTCAAACACCTTCCTCCTTCCGACAAGTTTCAGTTACCTAGAAGGTTAGCCTCTGAAATTCATGTGCTTCAATTCTCATACTGAATATATTGTTCTAATGTTACTGTTGTGTTACTCTCATCCAGCCTCCGAGAAATGTTTGATACCGGTTGCTTCAAGGAGAATTTATTGTGTTTTCAACAATTGCTTTCAGAAGGGGTCTTCAGCAACACCGGCAGTAAATCTGATGAGCTCAAAACTCTGAAGAAACTTGCATCGTCTAATTTAACCAAGTCCAAATGGTTGGAATTATACAGTAAGCTTAAGGTATTTGTTCAGTTTATAGAATTTACATGGAATGACATACATTTTCTGTTACACAAATTATTATGATCTCTTTTATGTCGTTGTCTTAGGATCATCATGCTGGAGAATTTCCAGTTGAATCTGGAAGTGAATTGACCTTACTGGAAGATCTGGGAAGTGCAAAAAGACCATTTTATAGACAACAGAAAAATATGTCAGGTAAATATTCTAGCTATAAATCAGTAGCTCACAAAGATTGTACGAGATTGATCCGTGATATCGATTGTTTGGTATGAATTTTTTGATATAATCTATTGTACATTAATCAGTTTCCTTTCACACAGACAAACAAACAACAATCAGAGGCTCCAAACCTCTGGACAACAACGACTCGTTCCCTAAACCGAAAAGCCTGTTTGGTATGCCAACTGATAGCCATTGTATGTTGCTCGAGTCGTGCGTGTTTCCTGATGAGAGCTCTGATCAGGATCTGCTGCTAGACATTCCATCAAACAGTTCCTTCCCAGAGGCCGAATTTATAGTCCCGAGTTCTAGTTTCATCTGATCAAAGGACTCAGTGCCTTACTGCCTGGCCATTGATGCATGATCATGATTTCTTGCTTAAGGCTGAAATATTTTTGCTTGCAGGTTTGCTTTTCATTTTTGAGCTATCTTTTGGATCTTGTGTATAGGCCAATATAAGATAATAGTATGTAAGTTTTTAGACAGTTTGTTTCTCCTTTGGTAAGGAACTAAGACGCCGTAGTTAACGTATTTTTGGGGCTTTTCATTATAAACAAGTGCTTATGTAAGTGAATCTGGATTTCATGTAGAGTACATGAATGAGATGCATGTATAGAAGATTGGTTTGATCAATAAAAATATGTTTTGATTTCTTCAACTCTTACACTTGAACAGCAATGACTCGGCTGACGAGCACAATTGGTATTGACACCAGGTATGAGTAAGGGTATCGATATGAGATACGAATATATTTGTACTAGTGATACAAAGATAGAGATAATTAGATGAAATATCTACTTAATTATCATACTCATAATCTTCCTTGACCATTTTACTACAAGCATTTCTTCCTTGTCCTTTGCATGAAATCCAGATTCACTTACATCATACATACTGTTAACTATGGCGACTTAATTCCTTATCGAGCAAGAAACAAACTGTCTACAAACTTACTATGATTCAATACAAGTCCAGCTGGGTAAGTTCTTACAGCAGAGACTCGTCTTCGAGGAGGGTAATTCTTCTCTTTCCAGACAGTGTTGGAAGGAATCGGATAGTGATTTTCATGTTCTTCTGTTTCTTCATACAAAGATTCTTTGTTAACATGTTCAGTATGCAAACACTTCAGCACATTATCTTCATTTGAAGAATCATCAGCAGGACATTCATGGTTTTTTTTCTTGGTCCGAGTATCAGAACAATAAATAAGAGAAGGCCGATTTGTATTCTTATCATTTTCACTACAACATACTGTTTCATTGCCATTAAGATCAGATCTTGGAGCATTTGGTCCACAGCCAGGAGGAAAATTACGAACTGCAGAGACTTTGCGCCGCTTATACTTCGACAGCCCGATATTGACCATAGACACCATTTCAGCTGCATATAGAAGATGACAAAAAAACAGAAATTAAGTTTATACTCAATGTCTCAATCCTGTAATGGATTTCACATTCACATTCATATCCATACTCATTCCAACCTATATCTGAAACAGTGTCAATAGCCCTAACCCTAGAAAACTTGGGAAAGCAAAATTGGGGGGAAAAAGGAACTTTCTTTTATCAACAATGCTTCAGAATCTGGACATGGAGACCACAAAATAGAAATTAAGATCATACACTTTTCTGTAATGGATTTCTTATTCATATCATACTCATCCCAACCCCATATCAGAAACAGTCCAAAGAGCCCAAACCCTAGAAAAATTGGGAAAGTAAAAATGGGGGGAAGAAGGCACATTCTATCAGCAACAATACTTCATAATCCGGACATGGAGACCATGAATCGAAGACGAAAAGCCAATCATCAAACAAAATTATGCAAAGAACTGCAATTTGTTCAGAAATGTGAGTGTGTATGTCAATTGGCGATCCAAACAACTTATTCACCTAGAACAAGAAACACAATCAGATTAAAGGGTTTAACCCCTAATAGTCTGTGCAGAGAAATTTGATTCGAATTTCAGCGTCATGTATGAATTGCAAAGTTAAGAAAGGGTTTGTGAACCTGAGACCCACAACAGAGTGAAGACAGACTAGCAGCAGAGAAATTGCACGAAATCTTTGAATTGCAGAGAGGTGCGAGAGAGTTTGGGTCCGGCGATGTTCTTGTAAATTTCATGAAAAACTCTGAGTTCATAATTTTAGTTAATTTGTTTTAACTTTTTTTTTTACATATACTATCCGCCCTCTAATATTTTTTAAAAGTTAGTTTTATGTTTCGACTATCTTAGTTGGTTCGTCGTGTTCTCCTATGGTTATGAATAATTGTGTCGCGGGATATTGCCGTGCAAGTACAACCTTTATAGGAGGCGGTGCATAGTGGATCCACCGTGCTTTTTTAGTAATAAGCCTGATTCCAAAACCCATGTCTTGATTAAGTGTAGTCTTGCAAAGGAAGTTTGGTCTAGTGTCACTACGCGTTTCAATATTGACGGTGCCTTGGTTGATGTACGTGAACGGGTTTTTGATCTTCTTGACAACCAAGACTCTGATAAGGCGGTTGAGGTGTTTTGTCTGTTATATGCTATTTGGAATTCGAGGAATGCTCTCTTATCCCGGGGAGTCAAGCGGGAGGATGCGTTGGTGACTGAGGTTGCAATGCAAGAAATTGATGAATTCCGTACGGTTTATGCTCGCCCCAACAAGGTCCCTATCATGCCTGCACTAAGAGCGGTATGGACACCTCCTTCTTCTGGTTTCATAAAAATTAATACGGATGCATCTGTACATTCTGACGGGAGTTGTAGTATCGGATTTATTGTCCGCGATGAAATGGGAATCACATGTCTCCTTGGAAGTCGGTCGGTGCAATCACACTTAGCTCCTCTGGTGGTTGAAGCGGAGGCACTCCTCTGGGGAGTTCAGGTTGCTCAACAACGTTTAATTCGGTATGTTTCTTTTGAAACGGTTAATCTTCCCTTAGTTCAGCGTTTGAAGGGTCGGCAGTTCAATGAGGATGTTGCGGGGAGGATTGTTGAGAAGATTGACTTCGTCCTTTCAGACAGTCAATTGGTCACACGTCCGCCGCCAAGAGTTCAATTGGTCACATGTCCGCCGCCAAGGAAACTCTGATGCTCAACATCTAGCTAGTTTACATTCTGATAATGTTTTAGTTTCTTCTTTGTGTTGGAGCCTCCTTCAGGCTTGGGAGCAATTCTGTTGTATGACTTGTGTGGTTCTTAAATATAGTTTGTAGTTTGTTTATTAAAAAATGAAAAAACTATAAAATACAATGTTTGAACTAATGATATGTAAATGAAATTATTAATGTACTTTTATCATAATATTTGTTAGTTTAAAATATTTATACTATTCGTTCAAATCAAGTGTTTAATTAGTTTAAATATTTATATTATTAGTTCATGTATTATTGAAACTTATACAAAATTATAAAAATGTATGAACCATTAGTACAATATATTATGAACTAACCTAACAAAACATTTGAACGAATGTACATAATTTTTAAACAAAAAAAGTGTACGTTAGAAAAAGAAGAAGGGAAAAAACTTGGAAGGAAAAAAAATCGAAAAATTTATTCTATTAATTCAAATAAAGTGTTCTATAAGTTAAAACATTTTATATTATCAGTATAAATATTTTTATTATTAGTTAGTGTATTATATCAAGCTTACAAAAAATTTGTAAAATACATGAATCATTGGTACAATATAATTTGAACTAACAAAAAAAAATATGAACAAAATATACAAAAAAATTGAAAAAAGTGTCCTTTTATAGAAAAATTGACACGTATCACAACGACAACGCTCCACATCGGAATGTGTGATTCGTACTTGAACTAGTTCATAAATACAAAGATAAAATAATACCTTGATTTTTATTTTTGTTTATTACAAATTAGAATACTACTTTTTAAAAATATTGTTCCATAAATTTATAGGTATTTTGTTCCAAATAACCAATTTTTAATAACCGGTGTTGCCAGAGTATCAAATGGATGAGTTTATACAAAAATAAGGTGTTGATAGAACATATTTTTATACAAAACATTGGCGTTGAGGAGTTCATATAAATGGTGTTGTTGACAATTTTCATACATAACTAGAGATAAGTAAAAAGACAAGGGGACACAATTCAATAATCATCGATTGATTATATTCACTTTGAAAGAACTAGAGACATCAGAAGAAGAAAGAAGAACGTCGGAGATCGAGAAGAGAAGATCGTCAAGGGATGAAGAAGAAATTGCCAACAAAAGAAGTGTGTGCTTTTATTTTTTTCATTGGGATAATCACAACCTTTTATAAATAAATAAATATATCTATCTATCTATCTATCTATCTATCTATCTATCTATCTATCTATCTATCTATCTATATATATATATATATATACTCCGAGTAATATTTTTTAAAAATACAAAGAGTCTTATTTGTTTTCATTATAAAAAAAGTCCATTTTTTAATTTCTATCAATATATAAATGACAATAAAAAAGGTATGAGATTATATTTGTATTTGAATGTATGATAAGTTTATTATAAAATATTACATAAACTTTGTAAATATATTTATATAAATAATATATAATTATTATAAAGTTGTAAAAAAGTTTTGGTTTAGTATATGCTAATAGACATACCGAGGAAAGAGAGTGAACTTCGAGCGTCGAATATCGACATTCATAAACTCCAAAAACTTCTGGAAGTCGTACAACCAGAAATTACTGACGACGAGAATACAGAGTTAGGTAAACCTTTCTCTACCGGGGAAATAAGAAACGCATTGTTTGACATCGGCAGTGAAAAATCGCCCGGCCCTGACGGAATGACAGCTGGCTTTTATCAGAAGTATTGACACATCGTTGGCCCAACCGTCACAAGAGCAGTAAAAAGTTTTTACAGAACGGGTAAAATCCTTAAACAATTGAACCACACGTTCATTGAACTCCTCCCGAAAGTTGATAACCCAACAACAACCGCCAACTATAGACCAATCAGTCTTTGCTCCACGGTATACAAAATCATAGCCAAAAATTTAGCAAATCGATTAAGTTCAGTTTTACCCAACTAATCCACCCACTACAAAACGCTTTTACTAAAAATAGGGCAATCCATGTTAATGTCCTTATAGCCCACGAAATCTTCCACGGGTTTAGATCAAAAAAAGGAAAAGAAGGGTATATGGCCATTAAATTGAACATGGAAAAATCATATGATAAACTTGAATGGAAGTTCCTCAAATTGGTACTACAAAAATTCGGATTTTGTGAGAAATTTAGAAATTGGATTACCGAATGCATAACGACCGTCTCATATTATTTGTTAATAAATGATCCACCGACAGTCCTATTTTGTCCACAAATAGGTATCCGTCAAGGAGTTCCACTATCCCCGCTCCTCTTTAACCTAGGAGCTGAAATCTTAGCAAGAAATATACAGAAAATAAGTGGAGAAAATCCACGATCAATTGGCTTCCCCATAACAAAAAATGGGTCATCAATCCCGTTCTTAGCCTTTGCAGATGATATCATCATCTTCACTAAGGTGACAACTGATGCAAGCAACAAAATCTTGTCGGTTTTGAAAGAATATTGTGAAACTTTTGGCCAAGTAATAAACTATCACAAATCTATCTTCCAAACCTCAAACGACGACGGGTGGTATTCCACCAAATCTGCAATAAACATGATCCAAAGGAGAAAAGTTGGGGTATCGGAAGACAAAACATGGATATGGGGCATGAGCATCATGCCCAAAGTCCAAAATTTCATGTGAAAAATGGCTCTAAATGGTCTCCCAACCAAAGAAAATCTTGACAAATAAAAAATTCCGGTAGTCATGCACTGCGTATTTTGCAATCATCATACAGAAAGCGCCAAACATCTTTTCTTTGAGTGCCAATGCACTCACCAGACCTTGGATAATACCAAAATATCAACCATCCTCAAGGATATTGACACTTATAATCAATCCACTTATGAGACACTGTTAGTATTGAAGGCTCTAAATGGTCTCCCAACCAAAGAAAATCTTGACAAACAAAAAATTCCGGTAGTCATGCACTGCGTATTCTGCAATCATCATACAGAAAGCGCCAAACATCTTTTCTTTGAGTGCCAATGCACTCACCAGACCCTGGATAATACCAAAATATCAACCATCCTCAAGGATATTGACACTTATAATCAATCCACTTATGAGACACTGTTAGTATTGAAGGATAAAATCTCATCTCAAGAACTTAGACAAGTGACAATGATTTGGTGGAATATCTGGCTAGATAGAAATCAAATAATCTTTAACAATAAAAGACCAACACAAAACCTAAAACAAATTGCATTAAAACAAATCGGGTGAAATTGATAAGTAGGCCTTTTTTGTAAACTAGTGTAGTAAATAGGATCCAAATTAACTTGGATAACAAACTAGGCACCTCTTATTTATTTAAAAAGATTAATTGAAAGGGTTAATTGGTAATTTTAATTTTTAAAAGTCCAAGCCCAATCTATTTAACAAAGTCCAATCCACTCAAGTTACACAACGTTATACACAAATCGAACTACACAAGGTCAGAACCAAAATCGAACTACACAACGTTATACATAAATCGAACTACACAAGGTCCGTCAAAAATCGAACTACACAAATACCAGCTAGACTAATTGAAATTGGTAATCTATTGTTATTTTTTTTAAAAAATTAACTATAATGTCTACTTACACAAACGAGTGTTACACAAACATAATGTTTGATTTTACAAAAAATTGTAATTACACAATACCTCTTTCGAGTTACTCAACGAGTTACAGAAGTCGTCTCGATTTACATATAACCTATATATCTACACAAGTCGTCGTCTCGACTTACACAAGTCGTTGTCTCGAATTACACAAGCCCAATCGAATTGGTTACACAAGCCCGGTCGAATTTGTTACACAAGCCCGGTCGAATTTGTTACACAAGTCCAGTCGAATTTGTTACACAAGTCAAATCGAACAAGCCCGATCGAGCTGGTTACACAAGCGAAGTCGAGTTGGTTACACAATTATACAAGCCGAAGCTGGCATTTACACAAGGTCGAGTTACACAAAGGCTTTCCGAGCCTTTTGTTTTTAATAGGTGTTTTATAATTGTTTGGATTTTAGCAAGTGTTTTACAACGCATGTTTTAGTTGTTAGTACATCCACTTTAACAAATCACTAATTACCAAATTAGATTTATTAAAAAAAGAGATTAGCAAAAGCAACTTAATCATGCATCTTCATACACAGTAGAAAGTTCATGCACAAGAAGAACACCGAACATTTAACACAAAAAAAACCCTAATGCAAATCTAAATAACCTGCAAAAAAGATCGTATATGTGTCAATGAGTATTTTCCTCCAACACCAACGCAGATCTCACGAGCTTCCCGAGCCTCAGACTTGTTGTTAGCACCAAGCCTAATATTCGGCAATAGACGTGAAGATCCGACTGCGAAGATCCGATGAAGATCCGACGGTGATGGACGCGAGTCGATGTAGACAAAGATCTGGAGATGGATGCGACGATCCAACTGCGAGAGAAGATGAAGCACTTGATCTCGATTGCGAGAAGACGATGTATGGTTGCGGTTTCTGCGAAGGTTCCGATTGGTGGTGGTGAAGGTCCGGATGTGGTGCAAGTCGAAGAAAATGATGTTCTGTCTGCAGGCGGCATTAGGAACTGCTTCGTCCGATCCCAAAACCCTAACTGGTGGCAAGGTTGAAGATGATTTTATAGGGGTATTATTTTCAATTTACCCTTATGTCCCTCTAATATAATTAAATTTAGAATTAAAAATTTACCATAAAATTTAGGGGTCCTAGTTTGTATTTGGTTTTCCAAAAGGGCCTTATTGCCCCATTTTTCTCAAACAAATTGAAGATTCGGAACAAGCAAATAATAAACAATTAACTAAGAGTAAAATAAATAAAAGACAAAGAAGGAAGACTAAGAATATCAGCTGGCAAAAACTAAAAGTAAATTTCGTTAAGCTTAACTTTGACGCAGCATCTGACAACAATAACTAAATCGCCTTTGGTTTTATCATTCGAGATAACCACGGCCTCTGTTTGGCCCATGAAAAAGGGAAATGTCATTCAGATTCAGTTCTAGAGGCAAAAACATTTGCTCTGCGGGAAGGCCTACAAAAGGCTAAATAGTTAGGAGTGTCGGCTATTTGGATCGAGGGAGACAACCTGATGCTGATCAATTCGATCAACCACGCTTGGAAAACCCCGTGGAAGAGAGACATGATCATTTCAGACATTTCCGCCAACATCTCAAGCTTTTCTCAAGCAAGCACCACGCACATCTTCAGGGAAATCAACACGGTAGCAGACAAGCTCGCAAAACACGGATTTTCTGCCACTGAAGACCAAGACGATCTCCCGGACGATGTGGTTGTACTCATCCGTAAGGATGCTGTAAGTCGGTCGGTGTCTAGACATTGACCCTTCTATTCCGCTTACCTTGTATAAAAAAAAAGACATACCGAGGGATTTTTTTTATCGTGGTTTTTAAACGTGCCGGCGAAAATTGCTATTCGTCACCGTAACTACGTACTTCGCGTGTGTAGTTGAGAAATCACCAACTACGCACTTGGTGTGCGTAGTATTAGTTTAAAAAAAAAATCCCTACTTTTACCACGCACACCAAGTGCGTAGTTCACTTTTTATATTTTTTCTGGACTCCAACTACACACCTCATATGCGTAGTTAAAGTCCACTCAACTACGCACGCGCAGTGCGTAGTTTTGATGACAAATAGTAATTTTCACCGGTACGTCTAACAATCCCATTTTTTATTTATCACCATAACTACTCATTTTGCGTGTGCGGTTCTGGATCAAATAACGATTTTCGTCGGTACATTTATAATAAAACGTTTTGTTTCCAAATACTTACAACCTAAATTTAAAAGGTGACACATGAATTTAACCAAATAATTTATTGATTGCCTAATATAACCAAAGTTTTAAAAGGTGACACAATCAAGCATCTCTTTTTTTTTTTTTTTTTTTTTATTACCTCAAATTGATGTACTTCACAAACAAACCAAGGAGGAGGAACAAATTGCAAACTCAAGAATCAAGATATACTCTACTCTCTTCCTCGGTTCCCCCTCGCATCTTCGTTCAATTCAAAAGGGTTTCCTCGAATTCCTTTTCTTCTTTTAGTCCGTCCACAGACCCTTCTGGATCTCAGGTACACAAACCCTTTTCACGCTTTAATTTCCTCTCACTCTGTGTTGGATTGATTTGTAATCGTAGCGGCCCGCGAATTGATCTAGTTTTTGAACGTTCATTCTCTTATTAGCTTTGCAATCTGTGCGTCACAATAGAATTTGAATTGAAATTTCTCCCACACGCACGCACACAATTTATGAACCAATTGCAGTTTCATTAATTTTGTTCGATGAATGACTCTTGGCCTTTGATTCTCGGTGTTCCTTTTACAGATTCTGAAACATTGGTATTGATCGGTTTTGTGGCTCAGGAATTGTCGTTCTTTGTTGCTGGTGAAAAAATATGTCCAAAATTTATAGGACTGGGTAGATTTAGACTGTTTGAGGTGTTGGAATGAGTTTTGGAATCAAACGACACAATACCTGCTTTTGGAAGGGTTGGGTATGGGTAAGAAATCCATTACCCGAATAGCTGATACCAATACAAAGACTCCACCATTGTCCACATCCATACCCATGATACCTGTCCTGATTACTGACAGCTATACTAGCTGTAACAAAACATGCCCTTATTATATTCAATTATTAGGGTTCTTATCTGATTTTTAATGTTTTGGGGCTTTGGTAGGATATCTATTTTGTATCCAATTTCAGGTTACTGCACAAGTGATACACTGCTATGTGCTAAGTGAAATGAACTTGAGTTTAAGGCACTATGTTATTTTGAATGGTTTAGCAATGTTTTGTTGTTATAGTTTTCATAAACACAATAATAGTTTTTTTTTAATTTTAAATTTTTTATTTTTTATGTGTGTTACCTTGTTATGTAGATGTAATGGCGCCTATGATTGCTGAAAGTCCGGTTTTGGAAAATGGGGGATGCTCATCGGTCACTGATCCGCCAAAGTATAAGCGGCGTAGAGTGTCTGCAGTTCGTGATTTTCCTCCGGGTTGTGGACCAAATGCTCCACGAGCTGATGTTAATCACATTGAAGCAGCATCTTGTAGCGAAAATGCTAATGATAAAGACCAGCCTGCCCTTGATAAAACTAATATTGACACCAAGAAAGAGAACAGCGAACATCTTGCTGGTGAATCTTCTGAAAATCACGCCTCTATAAATTGTCTAAAGAAGGATGGGGATGTTAAATTGACGAAGGATGAACATGCTAGTAATGGACTGTTGGACTTGCCAAAGAACTTAGAATCTGACCGTATGCCTGTAGAAATAATGACGAAATCCGGCAGTATGTCAGAAGCTTTGCAAGTGCATACTGAACATGTTACCAAAGAATCTTTGCATGAAACACAAGAAGTTCCATTGGTAATAAAGCATGAAACACCTGCTGGTGCCTCAAATAGTACCAAGGGGCTTGAAACTAAAGTGATCGGCGATCTTTCTGTGACAGAGGAAAAGATGGTCGTTGAAGGCAACTCACCCCCACACTATCCAATTCCTTCCATCTTTGTCTGGAAAGAGAGGAATTACCCACCTCGAAGACGAGTATCTGCTGTAAGAACATTCCCTGTTGGTTGTGGGCCCAGTCTGCCTTTAAATAGCAATTGTGTGCAAGTAATTGCACCTGTGAATTTGGTTGAAGAAACAACTGTGTCTGAAAATACTACAGCTGATGTTTTGACTGATATGAAAGAAATAGCAGATCGTGTTGATGATGGTGCTGAGAATATTACAGCTGATATTCAGACTGATAAGAAAGAAATAGCAGATCATGTTGATAATGATGTTGTTGTCCTTGGTGCTGAGAATACTAGAGCTGATGTTAAGACTGATGTGAAAGAAATAGAAGATCGTGTTGATGCTGATGTTGTCCTTGGTGCTGAGAATACTACAGCTGATGTTGAGACTGATATGAAAGAATTAGCAGACCGTGTTAATGATGATGTTGTCCTTGATACTGAGATGGATGGCTCTGATAAAGATGATTTAGGAGAAACTAATATCCAGTCACCAGCAGTGCAGTCCCCGGAGTCTCCTAAGGAGCAACTTAAAATGGATGAGCAGTTGAAAGCATCTGAAAGCAAAGATAGAAAGGCCGTAATTATTTACAGAAAAGACAAAGGTGAAAGGAAGAGGGCAACTGTTTATCCTGACAGCGATTCTGCTTTGCAGGCAGAAAATATGCTGCCTTCGTATCCTAAAGATGGCTTCGTGATTGTGCATGCTCTGATGGCTGCAGTTAAAGCTGCACCATCCTCAGTTGATGCTACACCGTCCTCAGTTAAGGCTAAATCATCCACTGTAGGTGGAAAAGGTAAGAGGCGGAAAAAATGCGTTGTTGCCAAGCGGAAGAAACCAAAGTCGGTTTCTAAGGAAGCAATGGAGGAAGCTGAACAACAAAAAGAAGAAAGAATGAATAAGCCAGGGCCTTCTGCTGGTGTTTTTGGAGGTAAAATGGTTAAATGGAATGAAGAAGACTCTCCAGAGAACACCAAACAACCGAAATGTACTAGGAATACTGACGTGAGCATTCTTCCATTTGGTGCTTCAAGGTCGAGTGGTAGAGGCATTCGTAGTAAGGTTAGGGAGACACTGCGATTGTTTCAAGCTGTTCTTAGAAAGCTTTTGCAAGAACAGGAAACCAAGCCCAAGGAGCAGAGAAGTGTGAGGAGATTTGATCTACAAGCTGCAAAGATTCTCAAGACCAAAGGCAAATATATTAATACAGGAAAACAAATCATTGGACCAGTTTCAGGCGTTGAAGTTGGCGATGAATTTCACTACCGTGTTGAACTGATGATGATCGGTCTTCACCGTCAGTCACAAGCTGGTATAGATTTTGTGAAGTTAGATAATAAGAGAATTATTGCTACAAGTATTGTAGCTTCTGGAGGCTATGACAATGATGTGGATAACACAGATGTGCTGATATTTTCGGGTCAAGGAGGAAATTCCACTGGCGGGGATAAAAAGGAGCCCGAGGATCAGAAGCTTGAGCGAGGAAATCTCGCCCTCAAGAACAGCATAGATGACAGGAATGTCGTCAGGGTTATCCGAGGAGTCAAAGAGACAAAAACGTCCGAGGCTTCTGACGGAAGACCTAAGGTGACCACAAAATACACTTATGATGGACTGTATACCGTCGAGCGATATTGGCAAGACATGGGGCAATATGGTAAAAAAGTTTACAAGTTTGAGCTAAAAACGACTTCCTGATCAACCTGAGCTTGCTTGGAAAGAAGGAAGAAATCCAAAAAATTTAAACACAGGGAGGGTATTTGTGTAAATGATATATCCAAAGGAAGGAAAATTTTCCGATTTGTGCTGTTAACACCATAGAACGACGAGAAACCTCTCCATTTACATATATAAATCAGATATGTACCCTGATTGGTGCACGCCTTTAGCTCCTCAAGGATGTAGTTGCAAAATGGTTGCTCAGACTCAAGCCGATGTCTTGTGTTGTCAAGAACGGAGGTGAGATCCCGTATAATTTTGATGCGTGCAATTGTTGAAGATAAGACTCTTGTATTGAATGTGGTCCTACTTGCAAATGTCCGAGTTCTTGTCATAACAGGCGTCAGCCAAAACGCGTTTAAGGTCCAGCTCGCGAGATTTTTAAAACCGAACAGAGGGGATGGCCGTTAAGATCTTTGTGTTCGATTCCTTCTGGAAGCTTCATTTGCGAGTATATGGGGAGCTTCTCGAGGACAAAGAAGCTGAACAGAGGACAGGGAATGATGAATATCTGTTTGATATTGGACAAAACTATAACGATCACTCTCTCTGGGAAGACTTTCGGGTTTGATGCCTGATGCGTCGGCAAATTCTAATGAAGTTGTCGATGTGGGATTTACAATTGATGCTGCCACAATATGGAAATGTTGGGAGGTTTATAAATCACAGTTGCTCACCTAATCTGTATGCTCAGAATGTGCTTTATGATCATGATGACAGAAGAATACCTCATATAATGTTTTTTGCTGCTGAGAATATTCCTCCTTTGCAAGAGTTGACTTACCATTACAATTACACAATTGATCAAGTTTTTGATAAGAGTGGGAACATCAAGGTTAAACATTGCTACTGTGGCTCTTCTGACTGCACAGGTCGACTGTATTAACAAGGTATCTTCATCTTTCTGCACAATTACCTTACATTCTAAGTTAATTATTTTTTCATATGTTTTGATTGGGTTTTCCTTTTCTCAAATGCTGTTGTTTCATGAATTACTACCCTTATCAAGTTTGTTTTTACAAGTAAAAATTTCTGGTCTTGCAGGTATAGTTTATACAATATGCTGCAAGAATTGAATTGCTTGTGACATATTTTGATATCATGGATATATTTTGGTCATTAAGTATCGTGTTATAAAATCTGAACTATATTTTGAGACTATGGATTCTTATATTATAAAACGTTTTCATATAATATTCGATTAATATTTTGTCATTGAGTATCGTGTTACACAAGTACACAACTCTTTATAAAGTTGTGGATGTAATTTTTTAGTGTCATTTTTTTAAAAGTAGCTCTGAGCTTGTTCGAGGTAAACTTAGACCATGTTCTGACATTTGAAAAACTCAGGTTTTAACAACACCAGCCTTGTACTAATCTGATATTATATCAATGTTACAGGTTGATCAGTTCAAATTGATTGAGGTTTTGGCTGTGGTTTTTACCACTATATCTCTTGTACTATACAATAAACCATCCATTTTGTCACCGCTTGGACGACCATCCTCCCATATTCTCCGGGATGTGGATGATATCGGCCATTGTCATTTTCACCGGCAACTCATTCTCGCTATATTTCCGTACTATGCATTAGTTGTTTCATAGATAAGATGTTATCAGAATACATGACAAATTCGAAGAAGCCGCCGGTGGTGATCATGCTTTCGCTAAAATCTTGATTTGATAATCTCGTAGTTGATGGGTAAAGGTTTCTGCGTCTTGCAGGTAAAGTTTATACAATAAGCTGCAAGAAACTAAATTGCTGTGTGACATTTTTTGATATTATGGAGCTCATTTGATATATTTTGGCTCATTAAGTATCGTGTTACAAATTAATCTGAACTATATATCTTTTGAGACTATGGATCTTTAATTTGTAAAACGTTTTCATATAATATTCGATTAAACATATTTTATATTTTTTAATTTTTTTTTGTATAAATGTTAGGCATTGGTTCAAATAAGTCGCGAACATAAACTAATCTAGCCAAATTTTCGATCTAATTATAAGAAATTCATATTCCTTAATTATGTTGAATATTTCTAATCATATTTTCCTTTCATATTTCAAAACTTTCATTTATAAATGGCTAATATATTATACACAACTTTTATATAAGTTTATAGACGTATTTTTTTAATTATTACGTAATGATTTCATTACAAATTCTGACGTTTTAGATGCATTTATTCTATTGTTTTTAATTATCTTGTATATAATTTTTATTACAAATATCTTAGTTTTTAGATACATCTATTCTCTATTATTTTACACTAATTGTTCAAAGCTAATAATTTGTTTTTGATATTAAAACATTATTTAACAATGATAAAAAATTAAGTTCAAATTCTACAAGTCTCGTGCAATAAACAAGTGTACTAATCTAGTTTGTTTTTCGGCTTTTTAAAAATAAGAGTTCAAGCTATCTTTTTTTTAATAATACATTTGCGTCAGCATTGATGCATGGTCAGTGGTCACACATATCAAATCGAAATTATCGGTGTTGATGTCGTAACATCGATATTATTGATTTTGATATACATTTTCACGGAAAATATAAGCCTAAAATATTGCCAAAGAGAAAAAAATTACCCGACCTTTTTGGCTAGACATACATTTTACAAAAGAAATTATTCAAGACATTCTTGTGGAAGTCTCTTTGTAATAGTTGTAATGAAGACGTTCCCGTCTCATCCTTTCTTCCGTCATGGCCATTGCCGAATTCGGTATTCACTAAGCACCATGGTCGTTGTTGAATTCGCTGCTTGTTTTCAAACAAATCCAATGTTGGGCCAAGCGTTGCAAAAGACTTTTTTTTTCAAAAAAGAAGGGCGAGAAGGAGACTGATACAAGCGAATGAAAGCTAACAAAGGTGACGAATCCTAATGAATTGACTATGAAGAGAAGGGGATTAGGTGTTGAAAAAGATTTTTCCCTATTCAGAACGACCATCGTGAAACATGAACCTTGAATTATGATTATGCAGGTTCATATGTTGTTAAGAGAGCCTTTCAAGGATGTCCTTTATCAACGTGACAATGTATAGTAAAACAGAGACAACTAAATTTTTAGATGTCCAAATTCAATTTAAAGAAATTAGAGATTTAGTTTGGTTAAAAATACTTATTATAGCCTCGACACTCCAATAATATTAACATTCGTAGACCTTTGATGTGCCCAATACTTTCTGGCAATACCTCTTGTAGCGTTGTAACCCACAAATTTTCTAGGTTTTCCAATCTCCCTATGTCAGTTGGAATCTCTTCAAGGTTGTTGCAACTACCAAGAATCAAAGTTTGTAGGTTGATGAGATTGCAAATTGAGTTGGGTAGCCGTTTTATATTCACGTTTCCTCTCATGCCCAAATATCTTAGGTGTTTCAAATAGCCAATAGTCCTCGGTAGCTCATCAAATTGACAGTGACTAAGATCTAATGCTCGTAGGCAGGTTAAGTGTGAGAAGATGCTTTCAAGAAAGGTCTTGCTCAGAGAAATCTCTACATCACTATCGATTTTCAAAAGCCGAACTTTCTTTGCTTGTTTGAGGGACCATTCATAATGTTTCCTTTTTAACATGTCAACATCGCTACCGTCTACCCTGATGTATCTGACCTTCTCAAAAACATCCTTGGTGCTATCATTAATTACGACCAACTCTTCCCCAACCCCATTACTTTGGCCAAATTATACACAAAATCATGCATGCCAATGCTACTAAACATATCATCACGTACGAAGTCATAATCTTTGTATTTGTAAAGCGATTTTGATAACAACTCCTTAATGCACCTTCTTCCAAGTGTTTCTCCTTGGTCACCGGATGGTAAAAATCCAAGTGCCATCCACAACTGTAACAAATCTAATCCTACAAGTTCAACACCTTTACCATAAATAGAAGAAATGCGAAAGCAAATTTTGCAATCCGAGGAAAGATGATCATAATTCAATTTCAATATATGCAAGATATCTTCGTGCCCTTGTTCTAACTCATCTATGACACGGTACCACTCCTTCTCATCCGTTTCTCCACGTAGTAGCTTGCCAAGCGTGGTCACAAGCAAAGGGAGTCCCCTTGACTTCTCATCAATCTTGTTTGCCAAATTCAACCATGTAGGTTCAATCTTTCCACCATCTTTGAAGGCCAATTGTTTGAATATCTCCAAACATGTTTCATGCGAAAGTTCACTAAGTTGGTATGCAACCTCTACGCTTTGAACAATGGATGCCACCTTCGAGCCACGTGTGGTCACAACCACCATGCTTCCTTTGGCACCCACACCCAACAACTCCCTTAACTTTCTCCATTCATTCGAGTCTTCATTCCACAAATCATCTAGTACAAGAAAGTACTTCTTATTTTCCAGAGCATCTTTGATTTTGATCCTCAATTGCTCCAAGGAACGTTGTTCATCGGTAATTTTCTCCCCTGTAGCCATACTTATTACTTCCTTTACAACCCTCTTCAAATTATACTTGTCCGATACATATACCCACAACTTTAGATCAAAGGTTTCAGTAATCCGACTGTCACTATATATCAACTGTGCAAGTGTTGTTTTGCCAAGCCCTCCGATCCCCACAATTGGCAAAACTGAAATGGTTTCATAAACCCCACAATTGAGTATGTAGTTGATGATGACCTCTTTATCTTGATCCCTCCCGAGAACTAACTCCGTGTTGTTAATCTTTGAATGTGTTTCTCTTGAGCATAATTCCGAGGAATATGAATCAACATATTCAGTAGAAAGAATAAGACTATTTCTTTCGGAAGCAATCTGATCAAGTTTCTTGCAAAGAAACTTAATCGGCTTCGCCCACCACCATCGAAGCACAATAAAGTTGGTGCGGGAAAAGAATTTACGGACCTGTTTACGATACTTTCCCTTGTTCCTATCCTTGATTGTGACCTCAGTGGCTATGTCATCGAGCAAATTATCGATGTCATACATGACATCTTGAAGGTTCCCAAGCCAGTTCTTGACGGACTCGCTTGTGGACTGCTGCTTCTCAGCATCTTTGAGGACTGCTTGAATGCTGCTCAAGTTGCTCTTGATCCTATCGAGTTCCTCTTCCGCTCCCAATGACGATTTCACCTGCTGAATTACAATGGAGCCGAGCTGGCCCAGAACAAACTTACCCAACCCGACAAGAATAGTCTCAGCCATGAATCAAAGCTTGTAGTAGAGTTAGGATTTGTGAGTTTGGTAAAGTCGTGTTCTCTACTAAAACATGCTTTGATGAGTTGGTCTTGGTTATAGTAAACATATAATAACCAAAGTTCGATTCCATTTTCCGATTTTGCTAAAGTTGATTAAAGAGTATCAATTATTGATTGCTTTTGCAAGTTGTGATGAATGCTTTACGATACTTTTCACTAATCTATATTATCACCACCTTATTTCACGACACTTCTTATGCTCTACACGATTATCTTTATCCATTATCTGTATTAGTCTCTTGTTTGATGCTAAACTTGATTCTGATATTGTACAGAGTTATATCATATTATAAGAAATGCATATTCCTTAATTATAATGAATGGTTTTTAATTATATGTTTTTTTTTTCATTTATGAATTTTTTAATCATAATAGTTAATATATATATATATATATATATATATATATATATATATATATATATATATATATATATATATATATATATATATATATATATATTATACACCACTATTTATATAGGCTATAGATTTAATTTTTATTATCGTTATTTTTTTTTTATAATTGTATTTATTCTCTATTTTATACTATTTATTGTTAAAAACGGGTATTAATTTAGTTTGGTTTCTCTGTTTCTTAAAGTCACTAGTGATTTTTTCTTATCTAAAATTTTTTTGGGCTAAAATTTCTTTCGTTAGTGTTTTTTTTCTCTAAAAAATCTAGAACTTTGAAAAAAAACTTAATTTAGATTATTTTTTCTCATCTCACTTTTGCAGGTTTGGGGCCCAGTTCTTGTTTAATTTTGCAAGAGAGAATGTGGTGCTTTTGCAGGTTTGGGGCCCAGTTCTTGTTTAATTTTGCAAGAGAGAATGTGATGAGGTAAGTGTAAAAGTAAGAGATAGGGTTTTGAGAGAATTTTTTGGTTAGATGTTGGTGGGATAAAAAAAAAATCTTTGACAAAAAGATGACGTGGGGAGAGGTAAATGAAGAGAGAAAGTGGGGCGATTTTTTTTTTTTTTTTTTGTATCACTAGTAGTAGTACTCTAAGAATCCAAGCCAAACACTTTTTAATAATATATTTGCGTTGGTATTGATGTGCGGTCATGTATGTCAATATTGTCGGTGTTGATGTGCCACACAAGTCACCGTCACATATCTTTTTAGAGAGAATATACACTAGAAATGGAGATGGGTCGGGTTATGGGTGAAAGTTCCACTTCCACCAATCGCGCACCTTACTTAAACTCTCAACCACCTCGCCCACCACCCGTCTAACACTTCACCCATTACCCACCCACCAATCACCCATCGGGTGTTCGGGTGAAATAACCGGGTGTATATTGTGTAGTATATCTTTCAGTTTTAGACATTTACAAGTATAAAATACATTTATACTTTAAAGTAATACAAATTTAAATCTACTAAATCACGGAATATTATCCAACATTACAAACCGACGTCGAAATAAATTTAATCAATATAAAATGATGCAATTAAACGCAATATTTTTTTGCATGCAACAAACGTAAATCACTAAATCAACATATATTAGAATCATACTTCTTTAGAGCTTGATGTAGCGATCCACCTCAACAAACTAAAATAATACAAAGATTTTTAAAAAATAATTATTTGTGCATCAAATTCAAAATGAATAAAATTTTGAATGTAAAAAGTATACATTATCGGTTATAAGCTAGATTGCATGGCATAATCTTCCACATCAACATTCTCTAATATAGTATCAACAATTTATGAATCGAGCGTAATTCAACATCAAATAAAACAACTGGATGCCTTTATTCAAAATTATCAACTAAAACAACAATTCAAAAACAAGGTAAGAACTACGATTTACGAATCATATCATATTACATACTTTGGAAGAGAATCCAAAGTCGAATTTAATATCAAAGCCGACTCCAAACTCGAATATAGATTCGAGGAGAGGATGAAGAGAACCACAACCAAATGAGGACTACATAATGAGGGAAACAAGCGAGCACTTAAGTGAGTAAGTGACCGAGCGGAAAATAACCGAGTAGCAAAGGGAGTGCGTGGCTTGCCGACGACGGACTGAAGTATGGTGAAGGTTGTAGAGATTGATATTAAAAAAACAAGCGAGCACTTACACATCTTTTACAAATTTAGAGTTGAGGCTACAGGACAAGAGAGAATGTGGTGCGTGTGTGATTGTACCTCCACCCATACCCGCCCCACCACCCATCATCCGTCAACCGCATGCTATCCGGAATTCTTCGGATTTTCACCCACAAATTCGGGTCGGTTGACCGGTTAGATAGGGTGGTTGTACACCCATTTTCATCCCTAATATACACCTAAAATATTAAAAAGAGGTAAAAAAAAGAAGAAGAAGAAGATTCATATATAGTAAAAATTGAGATATCTAATTTATTTAAATGTCCAAATTAAATTTAAAGAAATTAGAGAATTAGTTTGGTCTCCCATCTAAAATCAAGCAAATCTATTCAATATATAGTCGGATCCTATCCAATACCGATAAATATCAACTACAAACCGACAATTCAAATCAAATTGACAACTGTTAAGATTTGAATTAATACAATTACAAAGCAGTAATTCGAAATTGATACCATTCATATCATATTGTTTGATCACAAGCAACCTCAACAGCAATGGTAAACCAAAGAAATGTTGGGTTGAAATAAAAGGGTATTATCAGCAATAAATATTGGTTCAACAAAACATATAAGAAGATAACACGCGACATGAAAACACAATAACAACAAACTAGACGATTTTATATGAGTAACAAACTTTAGGTATCATCCTTGATTACCTCTCGATCAATTCTAATGAATGGAATGTTGGAAATGAGATGTCAGTCATCGCCCTTCTCCGGTGCACACCTTTCACTTAATATTGGACAATCATAGATGACTAACTTTTGTAGGTTATAGAGGAGACGGAGTGTGCGGCAACCCCCTAATTTGTGGGCAACTTTTAATTGTAAGTACTTTGAGAGAGGTGAAATACTTGATCCAATCCGCTAATTCAATCAAACCTTCACATCCGCAGAGGCTAAGACATTGCAAAGAGGTGAAAGGGAGATCCTTGTCACCCATTGACAACTTTTGAAATTTCGGGAACACCTACGATTAAAAGTAGCCGGAGTCTAATTAGACCTTCTAGTGACCATGATCCATGTGCCAAATCCACCTCTTTACAATCAATTATTATTAAGGTGTCAAGATTTTGGAGTTCTTTAGTGCTCATATGTAGGAATGCAAGTCTTGGACAACCCCATAACATTAACATTCGAAGACTTTTGATGTGCCCAATACTTTGTGACAGTACCTCTTATAGCGTTGTAACCCATAAATTTTCTAGGTTTTTCAATCTCCCTATGTCAGTTGGAATCTCTTCAAGGTTGTTGCAGCGGGAAAGAATCAAAGTATGCAAGTTGATGAGATTGCAAACTGAGTTGGGTAGCCGTTCTATTCTCATGGTTCCTCCCATGTCCAAATATCTTAGGTGCTTCAAATAGCCAATAGTGCTCGGTAGCTTATCAAATTGACAGTGACTAAGATCTAATGCTCGTAGGTAGGTTAAGTGTGAGAAGACACTTTCAAGGAAGGTCTTTCTTAGGGAAGTCTCTATAATACTACCGAGGAACAAAAACCGAGCTTTCTTTGCATGGTTGAGTGGTCCTTCGTGACACAACCTTTCGATCACATTTTCATCTACTCTAATGTATCGGACCTTCTAAAAAACCTTCTTGTTGCTATCATCAATTACTGTCAATTCTTCCCCAACCATAACTTTGGCCAAATCATACACAAAATCATGCATGTCAATGCTACTAAATACATCATCGAATACAAAGCCATAATCTTGATATTTGTAAAGTGATTTTGACAACAACTCCTTAATGTACCTTCTTCCGAGTACTTCTCCTTGATTACCGGATGGTAAAAACCCAAGTGCCATCCACAAGGGTAACAACTTCATTCCTAAAAGTTCAGTACCTTTACCATAAATAGAGGAAATGCAAAAGCAGAGTTTGCAATTGGAAGAGAGATGATCGTAGTTCAATTTCAATATATTTAAATATCTTCATGTCCCCGTTCTAACTTGTCTATAACACGAGACCACTCCTTCTCATCTGTTTCTCCACGTAGTAGCTTACCAAGAGTGGTCACAAGCAAAGGAAGCCCCCTCGACTTCTCAACAATCCTGTTCGCCAAATCCAACCACATGGGTTTGATCTTTCCACCATCTTTGAAGGCTAGCCGATTGAATATCTCTAAGCATGTTTCATGTGAAAGCTCACTCAATTGGTATGCATCCTCTATACTTTGAACAATGGATGCCACCTTGGAGTCACGTGTGGTCACAACCACCGTGCTTCCTTTGGCACCCACATCCAACAACTCTCTTAACTTTCTCCATTCATTCGAGTCTTCGTTCCACATATCATCTATCACGAGAAAATACTTTTTATCTTCCAATGACTCTTTGATCTTGATCCTCAATTGCTCCAAGGACACTTGTTCATTGGTTATTTTCTCCCCAGAAGCTGTACTTATGACTTCCTTACATAATCTCTTCAAATTATACTTGTCCGATACATATACCCACAACTTTAGATCAAAGCTTTCGCCAATCCTACTGTCATTAATTATCAACTACGCAAGTGTTGTTTTACCAAGCCCTCCAAACCCTACTACTGGCAAAACCAGAAGGGCCTCAGAATCCCCACAATTGAGTATGGAGTTGATGATTACCTCCTTATCCCGATCCCTCCCAAGAACTAATTCCGAGTTGTTAATCTTTGAAGGTGTTTCTCTTGAGCATAATTCCGAGGAATATGAATCAGCAAACTCTGTGGAAAGAACAAGCCTACTTCTTTTGAACGTAATCCTATCAAGTTTCTTTGCAAGAAACTTGATCTGATTCGCCCATTGCCATCTAAGCACGAGAAAGTTGGTGCGTGAAAAGAATTTACGGACCTGTTTATGATATTTCCCTTTGTTCCTCTCCTGGATTGTGACCTCGGTGGCAATGTCATCGAGCAAATCATCGATGTCATACATGACATCTTGAAGCTTCCCAAGCCAGTTCTTGACGGATTGGCTTGTGAATTGCTGCTTCTCGGCATCTTTAAGGACTGCCTGGATGCTGCTCAAGTTGTCCTTGATCCTATCAAGTTCGTCTTCCGCTCCTAAAGACGATTTCACCTCTTCAATTAAAACGGAGCCTAGCTGGCCTAGAACAAACTTACCCAACCCCAAAAGTACAGTCTCAGCCATAAATGCAGTATGAGAGAGAGAATAATATATGGGTTAGTTTTACGAGCTGGATCGAGGGATCAAAAAGCATCAAAGAAGCAAAATGTTATTTGTGCTTCAAAATGGGTAGGAGATACAATAATGTAATATCCTTCAAAATATATTTTCATATGTGTGGTCTTGGTTTCTTTATGCTGCCGACAATACCAAAAGGTCAAAATTATATGTAAATATGTTTGCAATCAATTGAGATCTCCTCTCCGGTATCATCTTATACAAGTGATACATGTATTCTTGTGCTGTGATTGATTGAAGCTAAATAATTAAGGATTAAAGTTTTACTGCTTTACGAGAAAAATAATAAACTATATGAATTTTACCAATCACGTGAAAGGGATACAAGGATACAGAAAATCTTAACTGGTTTACAAGGCTGACATTAGTGCAATCCACTAGCTCTTTCTTAAGTCTTAACGTTTGCACAATAAATTACTGTACGACTTATGTTTTGTACTTCGAAAGAAAATAGAATTAGATCTTTGGTTTAAGGTAAATTTCCTGGAGAATTACTTTTAACGAATTTCATTTTTTGATGACCTTTAAGTTTAAGAAATTTTATATTTAGAGCTTTATTTTGTTATTCAAGTTTAATTTTACGTCAACGATGTTAAAGGAATTTGACAAGTACATCCGTCAAGAACAACAACAAAGAGAATTAAACAAAGCCAATTCATACAACATAACGGTAAAATCGTTAGTTAAAATTTTATTGTGTTCTATCACGAAAGTTTTTTTTGGGATAGTTTTAGCTATTTAGTAGGTTTTTGGTAAAATTTGTTAAAATATAAAAACTAATGAAAAAACTATGAATGTTTTGGTAGATTGAGATGAGTGGGTTGATTTTTTTTCTTCTTCTGATTTAATTATAAATAAATAAATGTTAATAAATGCATTCACACTTGGATATATTTAACAACAAAAATCTATTTTAAGATCTTTCCAAAAAAAGTCTTCAAAAATGTAATTGGTAATAATTAATTTATAATCTCATAAATAGATTGTTATATATTGCTGCGAAAAAATTACGCTTTTCAACCCGCCCATTGTTCTAAAAGATGCTGGATGAAGACGGGACGGAGAGAAACCGTATACCGTCTTTACCGACAGCCGTAGACGGTTCCTTGAGATCATGTTGAAAGTCTCTTCCTGTTGAATTCCGCAGCTTCACAACTCCGTTTCTATCTTTCTTGAACCATTATATTCTTGTCTCTTTCGCAGTCACTTCTTCTCTTTTTCGCAGTCGCCTCTCGTGTTTTCTATCACCCTCAATTTTTTCTCTTTTATGTATTGTATATTTGTATTCTTTAATTTTTGCGTAATGGATAGTGCTAGTCAAAAAAAATGTCACTTTTGTCTTTGTTAACCTTTTGTGTGGTATGGTTTCGTTGGATTTGGGAAGAGTTAAGAAAACCGGCCCACTAGCTTATTGTTAGCCCACTTGCCGAATGGTTGTTGAAAGTCCAAATAAAAAACATTTTTAATTTAACAAATTTGTATAAAATTTGTAACCCATACAAAATCCTTCTAGCAACGTCTACAACTAGCCATTGAGATGGGAAAAAACATACTAATTACAAAAGATACCCAATTTTTACAAAATCTTTCAAAAAGATTTCAAAGTTTATAAAATCGGATCAAACTTGAATTATTAGAACCCAACAAAAGTCAACGATATTTTATCCTAAAATCAATTGATAATAGAAGTAGTCCATTAACTTTATACACTCTACTCTTTATCTTTTTTCTTTTTATTATTGGTGTCAGAACTTTCATCCTCCACACTTGTACACCCACCCCCAACAACTTTTTAACTTCTCCATTTTTTAACTCTTTTTTTCAAAAATCATCTAAACAAGAAAATATCATAGCTTTGTATCAAACATGTCATCAATCCTACCATCAATAAATATCAACCGTGCAAAGGTTGTTTTATCAATCCCTCCTAATCCCACAATGGAAAAACTAAAGGGTTTTAGAATCCCTGCAATTTAGTACTGACATGATAGATGATGAGTCCCAATAATTAGTTATGAGACGTTATTTACGTGTGTTTATCTAGATCATAATTTGAAGGAATACGAATGAACATACTATGTGGAAAGAGCCGGACTCTTTTTATCATATCCAATTCAATCAAATTCTTTGCAAAGATTCTTGATCTTGTTTGCACATTACTTATCTTGGATTATGACCTTAATGGCAATGGCATCGAGTAGACCATTAATGTCATACATGACATCCTGAAGCTTCTCTAGCCAGTTCTTGACGGACTTGCTTGTAAATTGCTGCTTCTCAACATCTTTGAGAGTTGCTTGGATAATACTTGATCTTTTCGAGTCCATCTTTATCTCCCAAGGATAATTTCACCTCCAAAACAAAATTACCCGATTCTAAAAGAATAGATTCATCCATGAATGCAAAGAGAGTAGTATACGAAGGTTTTGTGAGTCTGGTAGAGCAGTGCTGTACTAACAAGCTTTTATGAATCATGGTTTACATTTTTATTCGTTTGTTTTGATTAGTATCTCTCGTAGTATATACGGATCCCCTGTTTGGTTGTAACTCCGGAAACGGAAACGGATTGAAAATGAATCTAGTTCATATGTGTATCACCTTGTTCATGTAATTAGTTAATTTATACGGTTTCATGCAAAATGCACTTGGTTCCTCCATTTTGTTACTTTATAGGATATCAAAACTAATCAATTTCTACTACAATTACTTCAAAGCACACGGAATCATTCCCAAAACTACATGAACAAAGGTACATATAGACTAGATATGTTCCCATTCCGTTCCTGTTTCGGAGTTTAAACCAATTTCTTTCAACTAAGACAAATGAATATCTGCTTTTTTAGCCATTCAAGTTGACTACGTCTCATTCCGTTAATAATCTTATTAATCAACTCTACATATATACTAATTTTCACTTTGTGTACATTTTTTTTCTTTCTATTTCTCACCTTTTGTCGATAACGTATGTAATTTATTGGTTGATTGTGTTTGATAAAGATAAACTATAACATATTAAAAAGGTAAAGATTAAAATATTATTGGTTAATAGGTGAAAGAGTAGGTCTCATCAGCTTCATGATAATCAGTCAATCATTTTGCAGGATTAGTCTTTTAAGTTTGACATTGTTAATTACAGGATGATCGGTGCAAATTGATTGAGGATTTGGCTGTGGTTATGAAAAATGCTCCGGTCCAACCCGAAATAATCCTGAATAATATCCGTTTTTTTTTAAAAAAAAAGTTCAATAAAAAAAAGAAACTTTGATTTATAAGAAATAAAACTAGATTCGGATATCTGCATCAAAACTATTAAATTCAAGTTAAGGTACTCAATACAAACTACTACAAGAGTACTTTCTTATTCATACATAATGCTTTATATATATGTAACTAAAAAGTAATTAACCCTGTAATTATAATTAATCAAGCTGAACGCCGGTGTCGTAAAGAGCACCTCCCGACCAATAAGCTGGAACGGCGTTAGGCAACACCAAATTCTTACTATCGCCGTTAACGCTGCTTGAAAGCTGCAACCTCAATGTAAGAACTCCGGTCGGCGGGTTTTCCATGTCCCAAGCTGCTCCAAATGGCTTCCTCATTGGCCTCCATTCTTGGCAATCCTCCTTTACATTATAATTCACAAAAAAATGTTAATCAACGTAAAAAAAGAAAAAAGAAAACGTAAAACTCGACGTTATATGTACAAATGTTATACCCGCCAAATATCGACACAAGTAATGTCGTTTAAGCCGGATTGGTAAAGAGGAACGACAGCCAAGTAATGAGGGTAGTGACTACGTTCGTGAACCCTAATGACAATGTTTGATCCCGGGTTATACGTGCAAGGAACTCGTCGGAATTCAATGTCGATAACACCGTAAGCTAGAAGTTGCGGCTCTAGCCCTGATTGAGCCATCCTTGTGTATGCTTTAGGGCTAAGTATGAAATCTGTATTGTCTCCTCCACCATGGTCCGTCGCTACCACCGTCACTCCACCGTCGGTACATAGTCCCGGTGCCTTGCACCGCACCTAGGTACAACGTAAGATTACGTGGGAGAACATTAAAAGTTAATTATTTATAAGTGTTTTGATATATTATTCGCTATATACTAAGAAAAATTATAATATTTGTCATATCTACAAAATATATCAATTGTCACGTGTACTCGATCAAAAAGGTTAAAGTTTTTAGTGGATTTACCTGGTAGCAAGCACCACAACCGGTTCCGCCTTTGTAAAGTCCTGCCACAGCGGCCACATTACCGTCGTTTACCGTTGTACCGTATTCACCGAAACCGCAAGCTCCGGCTAATTTGGCGACGTTGGAACAAGACGAAAAAAGTGTCAATATACCATATATATTCATTGTGACAAACTTTGGTGGTAAAAAAAAAAACATTTACTTGTACTGGTTAAATATATGGTGTTTGCTTGTGGATTAAGCTTCCAAAAGAACTACGTGAATTTGTAAGAGTGTAAACCGGTTTGGGTTTGGATAAAATCTTGGCTACTACCGGATATGATCGGATTGTTTGGGCCAATTTAGTCAAGTTATTTTGGATATTTTTAAGGTTTCGGTGGAAATTAAACTACAAAAATAATTTAAAATCAAAAAGTATTTGTAATAATTTTTCAAGATCGGGTTTTAAAGTGGATTTATTTTTAATCACATAATTTCGTATTTATAATGAAAAAAGTCACGTGTTTTATGTACAAACTTAAATACGGTAACATATAAGATATATTATGGAGTTTACATATACTTTTTAAAAAAATTTAATTAATGTATATATACATTAAAATATATTTAAGAAATCAAAAATTTTACTTAAAACCCTTTTTTTTAAAAAAAAAAAAACCCCTACCCCTATTAGTATGAAGTTATGAACTATAAAATATTTGGAAGTTTTTTTTTTTTTTTTTTGGAAAACCCATGGGTCTTAATATTACGATTTTCACCAATAAAGATTAATTTTAAACATGAATAATAACAAACTATTGACATAAAACGAGAAAAATGGCAATAAAGTTGAAAAAATGCAGAAGAATGAAAGAATTGGTACATACTTGGATTGCCCAAGCAATCAGGGCTACCATAATAAGTGGCTCTTGAGCACACATAATCTTGTGAGTAACAAAGTGAAGGCAAAAGCATTATAAGAAACAACATAAAGTTGCAAATGCCCATTTTTTGTAAGCTTGGGCAAGTTTAAAGACAAAGGAGATGATATACTTGTGTGAGATCGATGTACTAAGAGGCAATAGCATATTTATAGTGGATAGGCTGCTGGCATAGATATTCAAGAAATAATTTTAAATAATTGTTAATTTTATTTAAGTTTAATGCCTAATTACTTTTTGTATTCTCCACTTTCATGGTTTTTTAATCCCACTATGAAGCTAGATATTATCATTATGCTATGAGTTCAAAACAAATGACAGGTTTGATTGAAGCTTCTGCTTTTACAAAATAGTGGATTCCAGTTTGTATTGAAGTGATATATGGTATTGTTTTTTATTTTTAAAAGTTTAATTTAACATTTTTATTTTGAAAAGAATTTTTAAAATTATATAGTGTAATACTTAATTAAGTTTTTTAAAAAATAGTCATTTATTATAGAAAATTCTTGAGGAAACTAAATGAATCTCATTTCTGTGTATTAGAACTCGGGATATCATATTTCGATTATAATTTTCGGTAGTAGAGTTCAGTTTATTATGATTCGGATATTAGACTTTGATATCATTTGCCATTTGGATATCATTTTTGTTTCCGAAAAAATAAATAAGTTATATGATACAATTTACTTATACAATATATAGATAAAAAAAAAACCTTGACGTAATCAACTGGAAATTATAGAAGTATCAGAAGATATAATTTGAATATATTTGATTAAATTAATTAAAGCATTATTTTTTAATTTAGGTTTGATCTTATTATAAATTTCTTTCTTATTTTGGTATATTATCATAATAATAATAATATAACTAGCGGTTTCATCCCACTACAATATATTAAGAAAAATAGGTTCATTGTACCCGTATTATAGAACATTTTATGATATACTTTTTATATTTAACTACTAAATATAGACAAATTAAATTTGATAATTGTTACTTTTGTACCCGAGAGAATATTATACATGAAAAGAAAATCGGCTTTTTTCATAAATATTTGAAAAGTTGAGTGATATTATCCTCTTTGATAGTTGGTTGGGTGTAGTAGCATTCATGCCCAAAAATAATGCAAATGACGAAGCTTCCCCACACTTTTCTTATGGCCCTATTCTATAACTAAAGCTACCTCATCAAATTCCATTTTGTCTTTGGTTAGTGATAGCCCCTACTCATCATAGATTTGTACTAGAATTGTAACTCTGGTTTTGGGGGAATGATGTAAAAATTTGGTGCATCAATATAATACGCAAGGTTTATAAGTTTAGCGTACATGTGTGATAGGTCTAAGCACATATATAATAGTTCATCGATTTATAGCTATACTTTGTAAATGTTCGTAATTGATGTTTGATAATTTTTTTGGGTTTACGGTGTAAAAAATTCATCTTTCGGAATTCATGAGTAAAACCAAAACGAGTTTTGGTTGCATGATCTTGACCATAGGGTATTATTTGCAAGGACTAAATTACTTTTTTTTACTTTTTTTTTTTTTACAAGGACACGAATTAAAAAAGAATATAGTAGTTCCATCAAAAAAAAGAAAAGAATATAGTAGTTTTTAGTGGGTCAATAAAAAGTGAAATCTTAAGTGTATATGAATTAGGTTCAAATTTAACACATTTGTTTAGTAAAGTTCTTATGTGTATATGAATTAGGTTCAAATTTAACACATTTGTTTAGTAAAGTTCTATCATAAAATTAATTTTTAAAAAAGAGAAAATAGTTTAATTAAAAGTGAAAAGAAAACATGAAAATTAGTGACGAATTCGTGACTATGTTTAGAGACACAATCAAATTAAGGTTGCACATTATATTTTGTGATAATAATTACAATAATCAACGTGACTATATAGGTACACAGAAAATTATCTAAAATGTAGATCCCTGCATAACATCAGAACTACCGTCACATAACCTTGTCTGACTCACCATCAAATTAAATCGTCAAAATTAACAATCATGAACACAATACATCAAACTCCACGATTGAAGTTACTCCACAGTTCTAGTTACGCGAAGTGTATAGAGGGAGGATATAACTATATAAGAAGCATTTCTTAGCAGTGTATAAGTGTATTCATATCACGAACACAAATTGCATTCGACTTCTCTTATCTTATATGTATTAAAGAAAAATCCTTCTTTGTCACGTGTCAGCACCAGATTTAACGCAGTATAAAAAAAATATTTTACAAAATTAATTATTTTAAGTTGTTAATATAAATTATTATCAAAGTCTAACAAAATCTTTTTAAAAAGTTATTTATCTAGATTATTAAAAAATGGGTTTACATAATCGGATTTTTTTTAATATTTTTTTTTTTATTATTATTTTTTAGTCCTTTACATATTATCAGTCTAAAATTATATGTGTAATTTAACTTTATTATTTTGTTAATCAGATATAAAAAAGACATTTGGTAACACAATTAATTATAAATATGAAGAAGAAAAAATAAAAAATATTGATTAACATTTACAAACAAAAAATTGTAAAAAAATATTAAAAAAAAGAATAAAACAAACGTAATCTCACTCATATAATCATATCACAACATCGTTTACAGGGATTGATTGTATGCTACGAGAAATACACTTGAAAAATATAATAAATAAGTGATTTTATTTTCTGCATCCTTATATATTAAATTATTTATAATAATATATACATATTAAAATTCAATCCTGCACAATGTGTGGGTAGTACACTAATTTAATATTATTTAGAGAGAAGTATAAATTAACAACGAAAATTAAATAAGAGAGTGGATAGGGAACAACGAGAAGAAAGCTTATTCCCTTTGTGCTTTGGAAGTGGCCGGACTGTACTACCCAATCCATGATATGTCTATTTTTATATTCATATTTTGTTTTTCACTTTTTTAAATTGAATGTTGAGATTTACAAGTTAATCGGTCATGTCTTATTTGAATATTGTCATATTAAAGAAACGAATTTTCAGTTTAGAATAGGATAATATTAACACGACTTTCCACGAACAACTCTACATACATTAGAGTACCTTGATAATACGTTAACACATAAATCAACATCTTCAATTTCAATCTTTTGTTTATCTACAATCTAATAGCTTTTTAAAAGCCGGATTTAAGATCCATTCATGTTTTGATTATTGAGTACAATCAAGTTTTGTTTTATTTCTTTTTTCATAAAATAAATGATTTTTTTTAATCATTATTTAGTTTTATAAGTAAATCCGAAGAGTACGAAGGTTTTGAGGAGTTGACTAAAGCAAGTTCGGCACAACAAAGGTATTAGAGTCGAAGGTTTAGTGCACTTGGGGAATAATCCATCTCAAACAGGTCCTATATATCAAATATAAAATTAGTATACATTTAATAAAAGTTAATGTACATAAACAATACCGTAGTTTAAAGTTAATGTTCATGTACTATAAAGTTGGTGTACATATATTTAAAATCAGTGCACATCTATTGTAAAAGTGTTACACAATAATCTTTTTGGAAATTTTCAAATAATGTCGTTGTGTTTTGGCTTTTTCTGGATAGTATTAAGAGTTTTTTTTCAATAAATAGAATTTTGTTTTCTTTATTTTTTCTCAACATATAAAAAGTTATTGATCGAAAATATTATCTTCAAGGTTAAAATAATTATCAATTAGTGTATTACCCGCACTTTATATTAATATTTTATAAATTTATATGCATATTTTGAAAGATAAAGACGTGAAATTTTGAATTACATTTACCAATATTTTATATTTGTAAGTAGTTTCAGTTTGTAGACGAGGGATAGAGACATGTGATGATAAAAGTTTTTTCGTTAATATATAAAAGAAACTAGTTTGGTATATTCTAAATACTTACAAAAATATTATAAAATGCAATAATAAGTGTTAAACTATTTAATTAGATGGGGCAAGAAAAATATTTTAGCAAATGTTTTTTCTTGGAATTAGTTTTGGATTTTTAATTTATGATAGTTGTTATATTTTTTTAAAAAATCAAAAATAATAATGAATATTAGATTTTATAAAAGTTTAATAAAAAACCGCTAACGTTGTAGCAGACTTAAGAGATATATTAAATTAGGGTGTTACAATAATGCCTCTTTATATAGGCCTAAACACGTGGGTCAACTCATCAAAACAAATAAAAAAAGAATCTCTAACAAACTTGCAAGTGGTTGATGGTTACGGTTTTTTTTTTTTGCCCGATTTTTCCTTTTTACTTGATCCACGTTTTCAGCCTACTCGATCGAGTGGAATGAAAATTTTGGGCGGCTTCTTCTTCATCTGAGCCCTCATTTCATTCGATCCATGTGTAATCTTTGGAGGTCGAGTGAAATACTTCTTCCATTGAGTAGAAAGGGAATTTGGATGGCTTTGGGATCAAGACTTCTTACCCGATCAAGTGGTCGGTCGAGGTCTTCTTCTTCTTCCGGATGAAATCCACTCGAACGACTTGTTAGAGTTCCAACTTGCCTTGGAGAGCCCATGTCTTCTTGGATGGAGTGTCTTGTCTACTTCATGCGAGTGAGCACTCTTCTTTGGTCGAGTGACATGTCACTCGATCCAGGAGTCTTGGCTTCTCCTTTGATTAGCATTCCACTTCCTTTGTTTCTTATTGACCTTTCTATCCTTGATGTTTCGGGGCTTTCTTCCTTGCTTCATTCCTTGCTTCCCTTAATGATGTGAGCTTCCATAGTCATGATGCTTTTCACATCTTTAAGCTTCCATTTAGGACCTAAAATACCTAAACACAAAAGACAAAGGGGAGTAGACATTCTTTGATGTATATAAGCACTATCAAAGATGTAAATGTCTTATCCCGTGTAAAAACTAGGGAAAACACAAGAAAATAAGACTACAAAAATAAGAAAACATGCTATCAAAACCACTATATCAACGATTCACAGCAATCAACTCGATGAAAGGTATTTATTCAAATTGATATACTCGTGTTAATATTATAGATTCATGCTAGTTGAATAATGAATATTGATTAGTTCATGCACATCATACGTAACATTTATGTATATTTTGTGTTCGTGCATATCGGATATAATATTTGCGTATACTTTGTGAAGCCATCGCAATCGACATGCATTTAGATGAACAATATCCAGGGTTTTATAATTCGTGGCAATATTCTTCTTAGAATTCGTGTTCAACCATTGCAAATCGTGTTCTTGTTGTTTAAATTCAAATGCATGAGTAATATCAATGCACTACGTACTGCGATCAATTTAGTGCACATGGAACATGACAGTTATACGATTCAAAAGTCAAAGAGTAGACAGAGAAAAATAGAAGACTAAAATCAGACATCCGTTGATGATAGAAGGATATCGCCGGCGAACTATGAATTTTCTTATATATTAAAAAATAAATACTCATGCACAATTAATTGATCTAATACGTTCGTATTTTAATCCGACGATCTTTATGTGTTCTTATTTATTACTAGTAAACACATATATTTTTTTAACGGAATATAATCTTATATCAGGTCCGTTCGTCCAATAACATATCATCTCGTCAACCAACAAAGGACCCTCAGTTTTTTTTGATGTTCGTAATATTTATTTTTAGTTGATTTAGATATAATAGAGATTTTACCATAATATTCTAACTCACTATAAGGTGCATATGGTTATGGTCAAGATTTCAAATCCTCCTTACCTTGTTCTTTTAATTTTCTATATGTTGTATATATATATTTTTTATTTCCTGTTCATTTATTATTTCTAAAATTTAATATCTAAAGTTAAAAAAAGTTCGAATTATACCTTTTAATTTCATTCTTTTATATATTCTTCATAAAAAAAAGTCCTTTCTTGCCTCTTGAAACATAATTTCAAATCAAAAAATAAAAAATTACGATGACACTTATCCTTTAAAATTCATTGGACCAACTTGTCCTATATATATAAAATTGCTCGATTGGTAGTTGAATTGGTAGTGTAAAATGGATAACACATCATCGCCTTCATCGTATGAAGTTTCATACACGATGAAAATGTGATATAAAGACCAAAGATATAACCAAAACTATTTAGTGTCCGTTTGATTGAAGTGATGAAATGAAAACGGAATGGAATCGGTTAAGGGGAATAAATGAAAATGAAAATGGTTAGGTTAGTTTCATGGTAAAAAGACCTTTGATTTGTTCGAAATCATTTCGTTATCGGAAATGATTCCTAGCGATATCAAACGAACTCTTAGTCTATTTGATTTGTTATTGCTCCAAAGTGACTGTAATTTCCTTTGGTAGAGAGTAACTTAGTATAATTTACTAATTTTACAAAGGTTATAAAAATTAGCTTAATCTGTAACCTAGTATTGGGAAGTTTAGCACCATTTTGATGACTTTTACTAGAAAGAAAAAAGAGTTCTAATCATGAAGATTCAAAATAGACTAAGTTATTCCAATATGCTTTTTAATTCAATGTCGTCTACTTAATTATGAGTCAACTAAATTTGACCAAAAATTAATTAAATTATGGTTTAAAATTTTAACGAGTTTTATAACATATATAATCTCAAATTTATACGTTAAGAACCTTATTGTGGGAGAAGATCGAAATAGCTAGATCAAGTATTTACGTAAGATAAACGGATTAACTTTTCGGACAATAACAATAAATATCGGTCTTGTTTCCCTAATTAAAGAACTAGTGATCAAACCTTCAAACCTTTTTAGTTCTTACTAAAAAAAATTGGTTACTCATCACAAAAGAATAAATATTGGATAGTATTTGCTCAAAAGGCAACTCAAGATACCTAATGAAAATTAGGGTTTTCTTTTCTAACCAACAGTATTAAACATTTAACTAAAGTTGTTATATAAATCGAGTTACTCGGATTTGACTCAAGTTCGTTTATTTCTGAACGAGTAAAAAATAAACATATTGGTAGTGTAGTTGTCAAATTTATGAAAATATGTTAACATGTCGAAAAAAGGAAGATGACAAATCTCCCACTTCTGATAGGAAAGTTAAGGAATATTTTGATCGAAAAGGATTGTATTGGAGGTGGAGTTAGTTGAATAATCATCCTGGGTGTCCATTTGTTACCAATCCCATCTATCATTTGGTATATACTACTGAGTCTACAATGGAACTCACTTTCATCATCATCGTCATCTTGTGGGGGTAACCATAGAGCTCGGTTGCGTTATTAGTCATCTCGAGTTCGGGTTATTATCGAGCGGGCGCTTGTAGGGTGCATATGGTCCTGTCGATCCTTCA
Organism: Fagopyrum tataricum; assembly: GCA_002319775.1. NCBI lineage: Eukaryota > Viridiplantae > Streptophyta > Magnoliopsida > Caryophyllales > Polygonaceae > Fagopyrum > Fagopyrum tataricum. The sequence continues at coordinate 4,778,754 of CM008281.1, forward strand.
AATACAAATATTTGAACTATTCATAATACAATATATCAAATTCTACAACGTAGCTCTTATTCACCAACTTTTACTTCAAAGTTATCTACTTGATTCATAAAATAAAAAGAAACAAAATTATACAATCGCTAGCATAAAATTTAAGATTATATAAATAGATACGTCTAGTATTCTCTTTAAGCAGAAAGTAAGAATGAAGTGCGATCATACTAAGGTATCAACTTGTGTAGAAAAATCCCAATTTTCAACTGTACTGAAGGTCATCAATGGACAAGTTTGAATGATTTATTTCACTTCATTTCCTCCCTTTATTCAAACATTATAGGTGTCCTCAATCTCGATCAATTTTAGTTTTTTAAACTTCTACTTTGGCTGCCAATACCCCTTTGTATTTGATTGGTTCACTTGGCTTTGGATCAGATCGTCTCCTTGGAGCCACGTATAATTACTTGATTTACCTTTTAAATTACGAAATTGTTAAATAAACGGTCAAGTAGGTTGAGTGTGTGCGGAAGGAGTAGGCCGAATGTTCGGAATAACCGATGAAAATTGTGTGAAATTTCGGTTTGGCGTTTAGGAACGGGTCGAATGCAAGGAAAATGATTTTCTTTTTTCGACCTTTGTTCCGTCTAAATTTGATATATCGCTCCGCTCACAATGTTGCACGTAAGCACTTGGTCTTATTGTTTATGTCAGCTAAAACTCACTAGTACTCGTTTGATTTACGAGATTCGAATTTGGATTCCTATAACTATGTATATAATATTTTTAACATTGAGAGGGTCTCTTTACGAAACAAACCTACATAAATATATAATTTATATATAAAATGATATCGGTCGGTCAAATTAAAAAAAGACGAATAAAAAATCCGATAATATATTTTTGAAAAAGATTGGCAAGTTCAATATAATAAGAAACGGGTCACACCTAACTGTTTTTATTCAATGACCCCGATGGATGAATATAACATAGGGGTCTATATGTCTAACCATGTTCAGGTTATCCACATAAACACATTATAATTTCATCATAAAACCAACCGGGAATAGGTAGACATGGACAACTCCGGATCATCCCAACCTGAGTAAAAAAATATGTTTAGACATTGGTTTTCGTCCAAACAAGCCACTGATTACGACATGAGTCCCGCATGAATCGGACAATCTGGATATGGATAATGGACGAGGATTGAGGACTTAAAGCCATATTTTATCTTTCGAAATTTATTTTATGCATAAAAATATAAAATTAGTATTTAGGATTATAGAATGCAATAATCCGGACTTGAACCAAAGGTTGGAAAAATTACAAAGTCCAACAACTAGTAAAATGTAAAATGCTTTGATTTTATATAATCTATATTTTAGTACAATTTTAATTTAATTTTTATACTTTTTTCAACCAGGCCTTGTTTAAATCCGGATAAAATATATTTAGACAGATCTCCAGGCATGTAATTCAGATGTAATATGGTTAAAGTTCTACACGATACCAAATATGCCCATGTCTAATAGTAGGAGAAGGAGCTTCAACAAATTCATATACAAGTCCACAAAAGGATCAAATTCATTTTCTCATAAGCAAAAACCTAACTGCTACATACAGGTTTACAAGGTTCAATAAGAAGTTAAAACGTAGAGTTAGGGGTGATTGGGTTGTCGCCTACTTACATATGCCATTTTTTTTTTGAACATGGTTAAGAGGTCCGGTTCGATCGACTTTGCCGCTCTACGTCTGGACCGGGTATATAATCGTGGCCCAGTATTGAGGGATACCCTCCCAATATCAGTTTTTCCATACATGCTCCCAGGAGGATAGAAACAACAGTTGGCTAATAGAAACAACAGTTAACTGACTTGGAACATCCTAGGCCATGTTTGAGAGGCCTGTCGACTAGCTATCGGTAGACAAAGGGTGTGTTCCGTTGTGTAGGGTTTTTGAGATTAGGGGTATGCAAATGAAAATTATTGAAAATTATCTTCGACTTAATGCTAACCGAACGGACTTATGGCTCGTTTGGTATCGCTAGGAATCATTTCCGGTAACGGAATAATTCCAAATCAATAAATAAAACTATGTTAGTTTAGAGGTCTTTTTACGTATTAAACTAACCTAATCTTTTTTATTTTAATTCCTTTTCTTTAATCGATTCCATTTCGTTTCCATTCCATCACTACAACCAACCAAACGGACACTTAATGTCATACAATAAAAACAAATCTTCTAGTAAAGATTAAGAATCTTAAATACCTTAATAGGGAAAACTAAACACTTATGAAATGAGGGTTAGGAAGTGCATATTGAGTCATTGCTGTAAATTTCTCCATAAATTTAAATTAATGATTGAATGAGCAATGATGATGATCAAAAATGGAAGTTGAAGCATGATGCCAAAAAGAGGGAAAAAAGGGCAAAAGTTCCAAAGCAACAAAAAAGTTTTGCTTGGCACTTCGGAAAAACTTAAGGAAAGAGCATACACAGTATACATTAGCAGCAATTAAGGACACAAACCCACCAAGAAGGTCAACAGTCATTGCCATTTCTGCACCATTTGCTCGAATCTTGGCCCGCCATTAGAAGATCTTAGCAACTTCCACACACATTGATGAGTAGCATCTTACGAATAAAATCAACAAAATATAATGGACTAAAAATATTTAGTGTTGAAGATTATTATAATCAATGTGGATTTTAATCGACCAATAATAGCCAAGGTTCAGGTGTCGAATCTTGACTAACATCATCAACCTTTCACCTTTTTATCAGTTAGATTAATTGAAACTCAATGTTAATATAAATGTTAATATGCAAACTACAAACGAGTTACACAAGGTCCAAAATATATTATTTTTGAAAGTTATATTTGACCTATTTCAGGTTTATCCCTCAACACATACATATATTGTCCTTTAAAACAACCTATTTTTCTTTTATATATAATATGAAATATTTTTAGGTCAATCTTGTCAAAATAGAAACTATAATGATAAAATATAACGGGACTAAAAATACATGGCACCAAAAAAATCCGAGGGTATTGCCCTTGGACATCTAAACGCATGTCCAATTCAACGTCGAGTTGGAACGGCGAAAACAAATATCTAGGATAAAATATTTCAGGCTTTACAACCCAACGTTACACCCTTCGCTTAGGATTCAAAGAATGAAATCGTTCTCAAACACTAAAGATAAAATATATTATGGCGCTAAAGATACATGGCTCCATTTTATTTTATTTTTCTGTGGGTGTTGTCCCAAAATATTGAATGCTTGTCCAACTCAAGGTCGAGTTAGAACAACGAAAATAATTATCTATGATACAATACTTCAGACTTCACGACCAAACAAAACACCCCTCGTGTAGAAACCAAAGGATGGAGTCGTCCTCGGCGTACTCAACGCCACGGGATCTTCATATTTTAAGCGTATAATATTTTGAAGGTGAGCTCGTGTGCCATAAGAAGAGCATTGATAATGATGCAATGAAGACGCATGTCGTGTATATGAAACAAAAAGGCAAATGAGCAAGGCCAACCATGTGTACACATTCTTGCCTCGACATTGGCCTGCCGGCAAAAGCAACTCCATCCAGCTAACTAATAGGCATTATTATGATCAAATTTTACACAAAAGATGCTTCAAGAAAGCGATTTATGCAATGGAGAATTGTAGCAAATAATGCAATTGAAAATGACCGGAATGGAAGTCATAATTGTAGTCTATTATGAAAATGGCAAATCGATCTTAAGCGTAAGCACAAGATGGCAGGGGGTTTACAAGTGTAACAAATCAACACTATCTCAACTACCACACAATCACTAATGACACGATGACGAATTTTTGTTTGTTTTATATATAAATGTTTTTAAAATATTTTTGACATGAGTATGTTGTTGATTGTAGTAAAAATATAGATTATTTAGTGTTAATCGGTAACGGTTAGGGTTATTTATGGTTTAGAATCTGACTAAACCGGACTTGGACCGAGAAGTTTATTTTGAGTTAGACCATAACCTTGATACTTAGATTCGATTCAAGCGGTTGAATCAAATAGGATATCTTATATTTTGGGTCTTTTATGTTCAAAATATGCCCCTTTGAGATTTTGACAGACCGATCCAAATCAGACCTAAATATCCATTCTAGATGTGGTCCTATGAGAGCTTTTCATTCATGTTCCAGAACCTTATTTCTTGTTCATCTTGTGCTTGTGAGCACTCAACCGAGTTATTAAATGTGAATAAAGAGGTGTAGTGTACGTTCATGAAAACGGAACTTGAATCCCATGCCTAAATGCTACAATATACATATGAGACCAAAGGTCAACCGAAACAGTTTACGATTTTGAAAAGGCTGAATTGGGTATTTGAAACCTTGTAATAATAGGTTGTAGTATTTGTCCCCTCTACTAATTTTGTGAGGATTTATTCCCTTCCTTTAATTTGATTCTAATTTTTCTCTCCTATTTAACTAAAAAGAGGACAATTCCTTAGTAAAATTACAAAAACTAAATTAAATTATGAAGAGTTGACCTAGCATCCAAGTTTCTCTTTTGAAAATAAGGCATGTGTTCGTTAGTGGCGGAGCCAAGATATTTGAAACCTTGTAATAAGGCCCGGGCCTAAAGGAATAAGCCCGATCTTTATTCCATTATCCAAAAAAGGTCCGATCTAAACTGATCATTTAAAATATAAAAAAAACATCTAGAAACATTAATTAAATAAATAAATAAATAAAAACGAGTACAAGACAAGTAAAGCCTATAACTGTTGGGCTTGGACACGGCCCGAACATTCAGTCAAGATCTTTTGTATCCCTTTTCATGTATATCCTTGTATCCCTTTCGCGTGATTGGTAGAATTTATATAGTTTATTATTTTTCTCGTAAAGCAGTAAAACTTTAATCCTTAATTATTTAGCTTCAACCAATCACAACACATATATACATGTATCACTTGTATGAGATGATACAGGAGATCTCAATTGCCGAACATCATGTACATCATCAGTCATGTCCAGCCAAATTGCCTTGTCCGGTCCAGGTCCGGTTCAATTTTTACAGGTGAACTTTATAACATTTTGTATAAGAAAATAAAGCTACGGGTTCATGGAACAACAAGGAAAAGCAATATGGTTAAGGCCCAAACACCGTCCTGAAGATGATATAGAAAAGGCAAACAAGGCCCATAAAAAGAAGCCCAAAAGGCCCAAATAAATGTCGCACAAGCCCTTATATATCCCCTACACTTCATCTCTCTTGTTATATAACCAACCTTATATCATAATCTTTGAGGTATTAAACAAACCCTAATACATCAAACTCTAGTGTGTTATAAAGGCGATTGATGAGTTGTATAGTCTCTGGATATTGTAACTATTCTTTACTTAATCTTCAAGATCTTAAATATTCGTTTTCCTCTTTTGAGTAAAATAATGACATGGAATATATAAAGATGTATTTCTCTGTTTAGAGTAGAGGGATTATGTGCGTATAAGCGCATGTTTGTTAGGTCTTGTTAGGTCTACATCCCTGATATGATAGAGGTGTTACTTTTCGGGGTCGGACCGGATTTTGAAACTTTTTTTTTTTGCCCGTTTGTATGGGCCGGGTCCGGGTCAAACTCGGATGTTTGGCTCGAACTTCTGTCTATACCCGCCGACAACCTTAAATAAGTTATTTAGTTATAAATAATAATATTTAATATTTAAAATAATAATTTATTCATATTTTGATTAATCCGGAGTGGACTTTCGATCCGACTGGACTTTTAAACATGTCCATAACTGTCCCTTTTTTTGAGTGGGTCGGACGAGTCAAGTCGAATTTGATCAACTCTACGTATTTATTATATTCCTAATCCCTTAATTTTATATACTAGAATTCTCACAAGATAAAAGAAAGTAAAACAAATTGCATTTCTTTCTATGGTAGGAGGAAATTTGAATGGAAGGTAGATCCAAACACACCCTAACATAATTTATTCACAGTTTATGTTCCATCTAACCCCAACCCAAGTGTGTGTATACCTACCAACATTCAAACTTTCTTTTACACAACATAACATTTGAAGAAAGAGTCCTATTCGCCATCAATATTAAGAAAACCATTCCCCTCTTACAAGGAGAAGGTGGTTGGTGAGTGGTTGGGGATGTTGACTGTAAGGTTGTCTCAACTAAGGTGTTTTCTCCTTTGGAAGTTAGGGTTTTGTGTAACCGTGAATATGTCAACGGATGTTCTCTTTACATTGATCATATTTTATCGAATATGTCAACGGATCACAATGATAGATTATGACGAAGAAGACCACACACATGGTGAAAATAGAACCACGAATATATTGATAATATAATCATCATATATATAGGAATTACTAGAAAATCAAACAAAGATTATCAGGATAAAATTAAATCCAGTCTAACCTAATATATATAAAGATAATTTACCTAAATATTCTATTTAATATGCTTCAAGAGTTAGGTTTTTTAAAATTAATTGTTTTACAAGCTAGTGTTAATAACAGGGTTCATGTTTAATTCTTCTAAAATTTAGTTGAACTTGAGCTGAGTCCAAATTTTAGTCGAACTTAAAATGTGTACGTACTTGAGTTATTTAGTAATCGAACAATCTAGAACAAAACTTAAGTAGCTCCAATATATAACAAGAAGATTGGCTCGTTTAGTCTTTATAAAGTGCTAATTTGAATAAGGTAAGTTTTGGTATGCTCATATTTATGTCCTCGAACCAAGTATAAATTTCAATTGAACTTTAAAAATGTTCATACTCAACTTATTTAGTAGTTGATATAGCTTGAACCATGTCTGGTCGAACTCAAATAAATAGGCTTCGGGGTTCAACCTATTAGAAATTAGTCAAAATTAGGTTTTAAAAGATATATTTAATAAAGAGGTGGTTGATGAGTGTGATTTATGAGTGAAGTAACTATAAGTTCAAAAGTAATTATAGATTATAAGGTAAGTTGATAATATTTATTTGTATTAATCTCATGTATTAAAGGAGAGACCTTCTTTATCACGTGTCAACGCCACAATTCACACAGCTTCTAAAAATATTTTAAATAGCTAATTTTAAAAATCAATAATTTTGATATTTACAAATTCAAATCTTAATAACTTTTTAATTCGTAAATAAAATCTGGCATTTCAAAATTCAATAATTTTGATATTTACAAATTCAAATCTTAATAATTTGTAAATTCGTAAATAAAATTTGATAATTCTGATCTTATCACCGATTTTAATTTGTAAATTTTCTTAAACAAGCTTCTTTTGAGGATAATATGCACTAATTATATTATAATTATAATTTTTGATAAGATTTGTTTTATATTATATAAATATAACTTGAATTTGTTACTATATTATATGTATAATAAAATATTTTTAAATTTATAGTAATAACTAATATTATACTCTAAAAAAAATAATTTTTATTTAAATATTTAAAATAAAATATTAAATTATGTCCTGTACGGATAATAAACTAGTTATAAATTAAAACAGGGGAAAGAAGAAAGAGTTATGGGTGGACAATACAAAATTGCTATTTGCAAAATTGTCGACTTTTCAAGGCAAAAAAAATATATTTGTGAAGATTCTAAATATATTATTATGGAGGATGATGTCAGAAAAGGAATTAATAATTCTGAAATCTTCAATCATATCTTATCAAGATGACGGATGGTTGCATAGATATTGCATTCGACAACCAAAAATAGTTTAATAACGTTTCAAGTTTGAATGAGTCATATTAAATACTAATTGTGGATTAGTAGTTGGTATGCACACTAATTATTAAACATTTAGCTATATGTTAAAAAGAAATAAAAAATATATAATTTTCAAATCATATCATATACTTATATTTTCTGATTGTGAATATTCATATTATAAAAATAATAACTACAAATGAACTTTTTTGAGAAGATACTTTGATAATATTTTTAAAAATATAAATCTATAATGATTAATCGTTTGTTATAAGTTTTTATAACACCAAATATAAGAAGTGATTCTAATAAAATATTTAGGTCGGTAAAGATGAATAGTTAGTTAATATAATACTAAATGTTAATTTCTTTTGAAAATGAAGATAAAATGAGTTGTTGATGTATAAAATATTAAAAATGAATTAAGAAGATGATTCAGTTTCTCAAATAATATCCTTATTACGAAGATAATATGGTAAAAAGTTTTTTTTATAATATATTTGTTTGAAAAAATTTATAATTTTAGTTAATATTTTTTATATAATACTTCAAAGTTATTGTTAATTTAGTTAACGTATTTTTACCCTATCGGTTAATATCTTTCTATACTATTCTCTCCAACAATGTTATTTGAAATTCAAATTTTATAAGTATATTTTATTGCAATATTTGTTAGTTTAAAATATGATATTGTTAGTTTATAAAAATGTTATATTAGCTCAAACATTTTATAACATTGATTTATATTTTATTTTACTTTTGTGGTTATATTTATTTGAAAAAAATAATAATAGTATATATTTTGAAATATATATATTATTTCAAATTTTGTATCGCTAGTTCAAATATTGTATTTTATTAATTATATACATTGTGTTATATTAGTTTACTATACGCAGGTTAAAAATATAAAAACAAAACAAAACAAAACAAAATACATAAACCAATGATATAAAATGTGAAAACTAATCGTATATGAAATTTGAGCGAATTAAACAACAAAAATTCAACTAAAAAATAAGTTACTGAACTAATGTTACAAAAATTATTTATTTGCACTAATTGTAATGGTTTTTCACCAATGTTAGAAACTAATATTAAAAAATAGTTTTGGATTTAGTTACTAATTTTTAGTTTTTAATTTTTTTCTAATATTTATTCATTTATTAAAATTCTCTCTTTAAAATCAAGATTTTTAATCTATTTAAAAAACATAAATTAGGAACATTGATGATAGATTATACTATATAAAATTTCGTTTTTCTAAAACAATATCAAATTTCTATTATCAAGAAATTTGTTTTTACAACCTCAATGAAAAGTATTGGTAGAAATTGGTATTGCTAACTTTTTGTTTGATGTAAGTAAAAGGCGTGCAACGTGGCAAGCGATGAGAGACTATGACGTGGCGTTATCCGAATCCCAACCCTCCACTGACAACAACCAACTCCTTCACCTCCCATCTCTCTGTCTACATTCTTCTATTTTCAGTTTCTTCGAGTCTTTTCCAATCTTCCTCCCCTCTCAATTCATCAATCCTTTGATCTTAATCTCTATCAATTAATCGATCTGTGAATCGATCGATTCCTCTTCCTCTCCTTTCATTTAATCTGTCCATGTGTTTTAAGCTCCAAGCTCCTCGGCTAATCAGAGATTTCGCATCCTGTCTTCCTAAGAATCCTTTATTTGAGTTTCTATTCATTTGTAATAGTGTCGGATGAATGTCTTTCTTTGTGGATTTTGGTTGAATTTTAGTTGACTTACATCGTGTTTCGAATTAGGGTTTTGATCGAAGTCTGATCACTGTCAGTCTTATTGTTTTTTTTTGGGTTTGGTGAAAGTTGATATGCATATAGAAGAATTGAACGGTGATGAGGGCGTCGTTGAGGTGGTTAATCCATGTCTGAACATCGCCGTTTCGAAGGACGGTACCGTAGCTGTCTGGGATGCGAAGAGAGTATTCGTTGGAGCGGGGGCTCGCCTTCTTTTCTACCCTACCTTGTTTTACAATGTTGTCAGGAACAAAATTCAGTCCGAGTTTCGATGGTGGGATCGCGTGGACGAGGTACAATAATCAATTCCTGAATTGCTTGTTCCTATCTTTGACCGAAAAGATCTTGAGGAGTTTCTTTGAATGTATTTTTTTTTTAATTTCCTGCTAGTTTGAATTGAACGTTTCTTGTGAAACGGACTAATGATCTTTGGGTTCCTAAATAGTTGGAACTAAAATGACAAGTTGATGTATATCCGCTTGTTAATTTGATGATATTTTGATCTATGTTCTTATTGTGAAACGGACTAACAGACTAATGATCTTGAGGAGTTTCTTTGAATTGCTTGTTACCCTGAATATTAACTGTGGTGATGGCTAATGAGATGGTGAATGATGTTACTCAATAAACTTTATTTTGTTCTTCTCAAATAGTATCCTCATGTTATGATGTTTGTTTTCACGGAAGCATAAACTTTATTTTGTTCTTCTCAAATAGTATCCTCATGTTATGAATAACGGGTTGTTTGGCATCCGTATCAACATATCAAATATCGGTATCAAGATATGGATAATGTCTATATTTGTAGCTCACATGTGTATGTTCAGTTTGTTTTGCTAGGTGCAGTACCTTTCCCTACAGATGTTTTGCGCCTTAAGGAGCTTGGTGTTGGGGGAGTGGTTACCCTTAACGAGCCTTATGAGACATTGGTTCCAACATCTTTATATCAGGTGAGTGCCTTAATTTTCTCACCTTTAACGTCTTTTTTATTTGCTGGATTTCTGTTTTATTTTCCCCTTCTTTTGGGGCAGGGGTTAGTGGGTGGAGAGGCATCATCCTTGATTACTTTTTGATCTTGTACTCAGCTTTGCAAAAAGGTTAAGAAAATGGCAGTATCTCTAGGACAGGGGTTAGGTGGGCGGAGAGGCATCACTCTAGGACATTCAAACTAAGGGTGTGTTTGGCATGATAGTGTCTTATAAATCTTGCATATCTGCACATTATTAGCCTTTATAGTTTTAGTCACCTTAACATGCCTTTTCAATTATGTTCTGATTACTGTTTACATTATCATCATATTTACCAAGCATGCCCTCAGAAGAATTTGAGAATCAGCAAGAAATAAACCACTATAATCACTATTTGACATCACATTCAATTATATGAGTTTGAAAAATGTAAATGTTAATAGTATGATCATGAGATCATGCAAGTATACCAGATGAGCATGTTATAAAATTAATCATGGTCACATTATCATAAAAAGGTGAATGCTTAATGTTGCACTCATTTGATGTCTTTTAATGAAAAAGAAGGTATATGTGTCTGTTTTTATGACTGTAGGCTCATGAAATTGATCATTTGGTGATTGCTACAAGAGATTATCTTTTTGCTCCATCTTTGGTTGATATAAATCAAGCAGTCGAGTTCATTCATAGTAAGTTTCATGCTTGTGTTATTTATTCTGGAAATCCTTACATAATCCGCAAAGTTCAGTGAAGGTATCTAACTTTTTCTTTTATTGGTTTCAAGTATCATTCAGTTGCATTTTTTATGTGAGTTTACAATTAGATCATAACATGCACCACTTGCTTATTCTGGTATAGTGGCCTTGATGGTGTTGAGAAAAAAATGTAAAGAGTACTGTTGTTTCTGTGACATGGAATGAGTAATATGTTATATGCACCTTCTATAATATCCGTTAAAGAAAGTAAACAATAGCTTCTGTTTAATTGTTTCTGTTATCAGCCTGAGTTTTTTGTTTTCATCCTAAGTGTAACTAACATGAAGCGAATGATCCTCGAATGATATCTCATACTTGACACTAAGGAACACTAACTATTTGTTCATGCTGGAAAACTCGAATGTATGATAACCAAAGTTTAAGAAATCAACTAAAACCATATCAGTCCTTGTGATTTCCGGTAGTAGTGTCTTGTCAGCAACGGATATTTCTTTTGGGTAGTTTTTTCGTCGAGCTAACATTTCTTGGTTGGTTTCTTTCAAGAAAATGCATCCTGTGGGCGTACAACATATGTCCACTGCAAGGCTGGACGGGGTCGGAGCACAACTGTTGTCTTATGCTACCTAGTATGTTCACCAAGATTGCAGTTTATATTGAGTATCTCGACTTGGTTTCTCATGACTGAGTTTCTTTGTTTCTGGGATATCTTGTCATTTGCAGGTGCGATACAAACAAATGACTCCTGAAGACGCATTTAACTATGTCAAGGCAATCAGACCTAGGATCCTTCTTGCTTCATCTCAACGGCAGGTAATTTTCACTTTGAGTTTCTTGCAAGGCCTCCAATTTATACACCACAACACTATGAAAAATTCTTTCCTTCATACTTGTGGTTCACTTTATGACAGGCTGTTCAGAGTTATTACCATCTTAATATGAAAAAGAGCTACACGAATCCTTGGAAAGATCTCATGATAAGAACCCTGAACTTCCCGAAGGAAGAAGAAGAGTTTCAAGCCTTTGATGATTGCTCTATGGTGGTGGTAACAAGATCTGACCTTGATGGGTATGAACAGAACAGTGAGTCAAATGCCGGGCAAGCACGGATGGATCTGAGTACAGTTGACAAAGTAAAGATGGTTGGTGAAGCGGCTCTAGCCAGGATGTCTTGTCTGTGGCTAAGGTGCCACACCCAGCAGAAGATTGCTGGGGACAAGCTCAGAAGGAGCAGTAGCTGTGCCATTGAGGCAGACCATATAACAACTGTTACAGTTGACATCCATGTATATTGAGGCGCTGCTGAAAAGTTTCGTCATCCTTCCTCACAAATATATAAGGTTAACCAAAAATAAAGTTGCACCTGTCTGCAGATATAATATGAGTTTGCCATGGAACTTTCATTGTAATTTTGAGAGTCCTTTATATGTAACGAGAAAAATGGTTTGAGAATGAAGCTCCAGTATCGAGTTATGATAAATAGATAGGAACTTTGTGTTTAATGGGAAAACTCGGGCTGTCCTGCCCTGGATAAACGGGCTGGTTTGGATGGACCCAATACCTGATCAGGCTGCTCAAGCCCTTGTCCGGCATGGCCAGGTGCGGACAATGGTTTGAGAATGAAGCTGCAGTATCAAGATATAATTGGCTGCGGGGTCTAAAAATCCGGTGGGCTCGGGCAAGGGTTATGGATAAAGGCTTGAGATCCGGCGGGCTCGGGCAATGGTTATGGATAAGGCTTGAGATCCGGCTTACCCCGAGTCCAGCCCGAAAAGGGGCAAGGAACTGGTTGACTCAAGATCCGCTTCTCTGAGTCCTGCCTGCATAAGGGCAAAATTTTTACACAAGTTAGAAGACGCACAAGTGTAGTTTTATAGTATAATGTTGTATTGCTAAGGAGATCTGGCTTACCTGAGTCAAGCCCGAAAAGGGCAAAATCCTGGTTTTGACTCGAGATCCGGCTTCTCCAAGTCCGGCCTGCAGCAGAAGGGCAAAATTTTCACGCAAGTCAGAAGACGCACAAGTGTAGTTTTATAGTACAGTGTTGTATTGCTAAGTTGGTTGCAGTGGATTGGAGTAATTTTTTATAGTAAAGTTTAACTAGCGGCATCAAATTCAAGTTTGCATCATTGAAGATTGTAATGACTCTTTACAAATTAATTACAAAGTTCCCCATAACCTGCACAATAGAATGATCACACGATGCTTGATCATTATAAACGTAATACTTAATCAAGCGTGTTTTACATGCAACTTCAATGGGAGTGAGATTCTTCAACGTAGACAACTTCCTGAATAAATTTTTGATCAATAGGTAATCAAAATATCAAGCTCTCATTCATCTACTACCATCAAAGTATCAGCCCGACGCTTGAGACGTATAACCGGTTCTTTCTTGTGATCCCATTGAGGAACCCTTGCGTCAAGTGCTTGAACATCAGTGTTCTTGACATGACTACTAGTGTATGCTCGACTCTTAATGTATGGCACAATATATTTTTTCATATCGCTTTTTGCAATTCCGAGATGTTTCCCGGGTACACTCACATATTTCACTTTCCCAGCATCGTCAAGTGCTTTTAAACCAATCCAATCTTCAATATAAAGTCTTGTCTGCAAAACATTAAAAGAAGAATAAAGCCTAAAATTTGCATGTGAGATGTTGGTATCAAGACATATCCACCATGTTTAGCCCAACTACCGACCAAATCCAAACTGCATTTACCAACTTAGGACCATATATTATTGTCATAGATAAAAATGTACTGATGCTTCTCTACAAAACAGAAAAGCTTTCTGTTTTTTTTTTTTTTTTTTTTGAGATGCACAATATTCGTTCTTCAAACATTAGCTACTGAACTGGAAAAGCAGAGTCCTTATAATATTGAACTACTCTAGAGACAAATGTAGAAAAATAGTTTAAGCAAAGTAAGAGCAAACTGGAAAAGCAGTAAACTAGCAAAATATATCAAAATATTGAGGACAGAAAGGAACAATAATTGGCTACCTGTTGTGGAGGCAACACAGTACCAAAGGCACCATCAGGATAGTACCCAAACCATGAGGTTTCCTTCGGAATTATAACAGTGTCATGTTCAAACTGTAGAGGACAAAAGCAATTCAGGTTGCCTTAACGAGTGCAGAAAATAAAAAGATTGTAAGATGCCCCAATAAATAATAAAAAAAGAGTAGATTGAGACTGACCATTATCAGCACCAAGTTCTCCAAGCTACTGAATCTTTGCTTGTAGGTTGAGTTTCTTTGATCTGGAAGTTCATTGTTAAGCTTTGGGAGAAACCTACACTTTTCTAGGTAATCATCCATATTCTGAAGAAAACCATAAGGTATTATATTTGCCAGTTGTAAACTGAATTTTGTTTTCGCTTGTTTTAATCAATGGTAAACTATACGTGATTCATATATTGAACTAGGTTCCATTATAAACTTGCTCATTTTTGAGGCTTCAAAAGTAATTGAAGTGAAATAAACTTTTGTCACATGCTTCACAAAAATACTTACAGTTGGGATTTTAAGATAGCCACTGGGAGCCAAATGAGTCTGCAAAGATATAGAAGATATATTCATCGTTATATGCTTCAAAACTAACAGGCCAGGTTTGCAGGATGGTACAATATTAAGATGGAGAGTAATTTATTGCAACGGGTTGTATTGTAATACCTAAGAACAAATAACTGAACTAGCTTAGCAGTAGATGCCTCATACCTGTACATACTCGGAGTAGATCCCTAACTTAATAATAGCATCAGCAATGATGCAAAAGATACCAGACTGCAGACCATAAAGCAAAAAATCTGCATAAGCAAGGATTCTAAAGATAGAAAGCAATATGTAACTTGGATTCAAGTATTTACATATAGGATTTTAAGCAAAGTTTTGCCATTTTGAGTTTGATTATAAGTTGATATTTTAGATTAAACAAATAATTAGAATTTCTGTTGAAAATGAATCTCAATCAGTTTCCAAAAAATTGTGTTTTTATATTACATTGTAATCAAGACATGTATAGCAGTCATACCCCACACAAAGGGACTGAAGCAGTTCCAGCATGCGGCCCTGCCATTGAGATGAAGTTTTTGACCTGTCAAGATATGAAGGCAGTTCAACACCTTGTTATCTAAACACTGGAACACTACTTGCTGAATCTAGAATCAGAATCCAAATTATCAGAACACTGAAATTCAATTCAAACAAAAATGAAATACATGAGACCGCGTGAATATAAGCAGTTAAAACAAGTAATGATTCACTATTCAGCTGGTTCTTACAGGAGGTCCTCCATCACAAAACTCTATGACACCTCTTCCAATAACGTTGCCCTGCATCAAACCACAAATGACTGAGAGAAGTATCGCGCTGGTGTTAATTGAGAAACTTTTTTTTTTTCTCTTCTTCCTGTAGTGTGTTAATTGAGCCACTTAATTTGGAAAAAGATGTACAGAAACATCATGTGCTGACATCACAACAGGAAAAGTTTGCTCAAATTGTTTATGCTTGGGTCCGAATAGGTCGACCTTTCGAACTGCTTAAGTAGTCATGAGAGAAATTATTGATCAAACTGAAATAACATGGACAGATCAATTTGCAACCTCATGTTAAGCTAAAAAGGATTCACTGTTATGCTTGCATGCCTCTCAGAGTAACTTTACCTGTGGTAGCATATAAGCAAGTGTTGCTTTTTGGGTAAAAATATCTGGCTACAGGTTTTGACTTGTACTTCCACTTATATGTCACTTTTTCATTCATTTTTCCACTATAGATGTTATTTTCTTCGTGGAGAAAAAATCACTTTGCAACTGACACAGATTTCATACAAATCAAAGTGAAAATACTACAAGACAATTCCAAACATCACGAGGTAATATCATTTTGACACTAACTACCAGAAATTTTAATGCTTAACAAATGCACTGTGTGAAAGCTAAAATATAACCCTCAATGGTTGAATTAAGGTTGAGAAAAGTTGGAGCGAATATGAGTGAAAAATTAATCATTCAGTAAGTACCTGGGAGAGGCCAACCATATTATATCCCAGACTGAGTTCTTTCATCTGCTTGACCTGAAATACACTTCTATAAATCCATCAGATGAAAGATAGAAATTAAAACGTGTAGGGTGAAAAAAGTTCCAAAAGTTAGGAGGTTGACCACCTTATCACAAACTTCTGCTACCTGCACATGGATTTTATTCGCATTAGAACTAGGAAAGTGGCAAAAATCTAGAGAAGGATTATATTTGAGTTTCTTTCCCTTACTTGATCTTGAAGGGGGGTAAACCAAGAAGCCCGTGTGCCATCACCAATTTCTCTAGAGTACGAGGAAAAGAGATGTTAAACCAAGAACAAAACCTAAAATTTTTTGCAGAAACTCGCAAACATGATATTTAGTTTATGCAGCTTAGCATTTGTACTGTCACTCTTAAATGTAGGGAAGGAGATTGTGCTACACAGATTGCCAATACTCTTGCAGTAATAGTAATTGTTAGTACTATACAAACACAACATACACTGTTGTTATAATTGCATGCTAACCTGAAGTCCCAACAAAAACAATAACTTAAGACTTAAGAGTTAACATGATAAATAGGATCTTTGTAGTCAGTGGCAATTCAACTAAACACTCATTTTCTTAAACTTGCCTGTATTTTTTCCACTAGATTATTTGTCAGCTCAGACCTAAGTAGCGAAGCTTGGAGATTAAGAACGGATATAAATCTTCTAAGCATGAATACTAACAATTCTTGCATGAGTCAGCAGAGTTTAGTCGATTCAATTTACATATTCTACACATTTAGGGTCGTTTGGTTTGTGTAGTATGGAAACGTAAAGGTGAAGAAGGAAAAGAAAAGGAATAGGAAAAAAATTATAATGTCTTTATGTTAGAAAAAAACCTTCGACATTCCATTATGGTAACTAATCAAACATCCTTTGGTTGGCCAGCCCGGTGACAATCTGTTTCCTAAGTTATTGTTTAGCAAAACAACCAGGACCTTATAGTTCATACGCAAACGCAACCAATGTACAAAATGGATGTATCTTGATACGTTAATGTAGGATATCCAAAAATATCATCAGGAGAGAGTGAATCAGAATAAATAAAGGGCGAGGTAGTCCCATACATGCAATATCCTTCAACATGAGACCAATTGCTCAGGAGCTTAGTAAACTTTGTAACACCATGATTTGAACATTGATCTCCAATGCCTACATTACATCAGAAGTTCAATAAAGGAAAATTTTCATTCACAACAAACCCAATAATTCGTGGAATGTATACTACTCCAAAATGTCCATTACTCAATTAGAACTAACAATTAAATTAAGAACCATTAAGTTGAAACACAGTCGCGCATAAACAGCACAAAATTTGGGAGTTCATTAAAGGTAAGCAGGAAAATCGATCGATTGGAACCTCATAATCGATCACTGAACCCCCAAAATCGAAGAAATTCATGTACAGTGTTGCGAACATCCTACAGACTACATATGGTTGATTAAATACAGCTAATTAACAAGTTATTCGAATTTACCGGTGAAACAACTGAAAGGCACATCTTCCAAACAGTTTTTCAAACCAAATATTAAGAAATTGAAATCAAAATGAAATTAGACAGAGCAGAAGAAGCGGAAGATGGTTACCGTGGAGGACGATGAAAGGAAGAGAGGAGGATGACACGAGAAAGGAGATTAGTATCAAATTGAGGAGGATAATCCGTGAAGCTCCCATGAAATTTGACATGGAGAGTTCGAACCGGAAGCGATAAATCGAAGCGCCTTTTCTTCACTGCCGGAGTGTGCGTGCAGCGTGCACACCTACAAAAGTTGCGTGCAAATTTCAACAACTTTGTAGTCGTATTTTTAGCTTTTAAAGATTAAATACGTAAGTTTTGTTTTGTTTTTTTTTTTTTATAAGAAAGAGGTCCGGTACCTCGACGCATCCAGCTCATTTCAGAAATAAACGTTGGCTGAGTGGTTATCAACAAATAAAAGGTTCATTGTACCCTCAGAAGGTTAAACGATACACTTAAGTCGAAAGACAATTTATAAGAAAATTTAGCTAAATAATCTGCACATTTATTCGTCTCGTGATAGGCATGACAGAATTGGAGACCAGTCCCTTATAAAAAGTCTTGGCACTTTCGTATCATACTGGATAGAGGGTGATGATGAGGAATAGAGCGGTCAAGCAAATAAATTAAATGGGCAAGCGAGAATTTGCTAGCTGAATTACCATTCTAAAACTATTCTCCCAATCAAGTTTAAGACCATGTAGAATGCCCCGTAGCTCATCCATGGACACACTACAAAGCCCAAGATTGACTCCAAAACTCATCAACCACTCTCTCTTTCATGAATCCTAATAACCCAACATCAACAACATTAGTGTTTCCATCACTACGTCTCGAACAATCCGTATTGATCTTCACCGACCTTGATGAAGGTGGCTCCTAAACAATATTCTCCACACGTATTGACCTTTGATGCTTGTTATGATTCTTGCGCCAAGCGTGAACATGCTCGATCCTTAGCTAAGTCTGTCATAAACTTGCCTCGATCCACAACAACTTGGACATCTTCGTAAATCCTCTTATTGCACAACTTCCACGAAAGGCCCACTGCAAAAACCTCATTCTACAAGCATTTATAATTAAAAACACGAGTAGAAAATAGATTAACTTTGATCCGAACCGTGAAAGGGAGATCATAAAAAATATCCACAAACATATCTGCATGTAAGTTATGCCAAAGGCTACGAGCAAGAGTACAAAGAGACACACCATAGTTTCCGGCGCTAACATGCAGTAGGGACACATATCGGCATTAGTAAGATGACACCGTAACGTTCGGCGTTATAGAGCACGCCACCACACACCATCTTCCAAACAAACATCCGGCTTCTTTCTTGAATCCTAATAGTCTAGAGAGCTCAAAAGATATGACCTTCTCCAAGTATGAGCTGAGACGCCGACAAAATACAATAACAAGTGGCAACAAAATAGTTGTCATCAAGACTCAGAACTCAACCGAGCTCATCCCGGAAGGCTATCGCTTGATGATTGTACACAACATAAAAATCTTCCGAAGGTTTGATGCTCGATAACTTGAGGATGACATGAAAAGGCATCCTAAACCTATCTCCTCTAATGGCCAACCATCAGTAACAGACCAAAAACGTACTCTTAACTAAAACATCAAAAGAATACACAAAATCAGGTTATGGGATGACAATGAAAGAGGTTCCTCCATCGACCACCTATCCTCCTAGAAGCAAACATCGGGTCCATCTCTCAAGACCCACCGTGTATAAACAGAGACCATCTCATGCAAGCTACGTAAAATTCCAGTTCAGTAAGCAGACGGCGCATTATGCGGACGACCATCAGACCGGATATATTTGCTTCAAAGAACTTGGATCTAAAGGCTACTATCGTCTTTAAGAAATCACCAACCCATCTTACTAATGAGCGTCTGGTTGAGAAGATACATATCCCTAAACCCAAGACACCACAACTTTTCAGCTGACAAAAAACCTTCCAAGGTATAAATATGAATAGACCTAGTTGCTCCTTCAACATCCCAAATAAAATTCCTAATAATGTTCTCAAGATCCGAGCACACCGTCCTTGGAATGGTCAAAGAAACCATGGAATAAACCGAAAAGGAAGCAAGAACTGACCTTGCAAGCGTAACCCAACCTACAAAACTTAAGTGCGTACCCCTCCATCCGATAAACAAACATTCATCTTATCCAAATGGAGTATAAAAGTTTTTATTGTATTACGGCCTTGCAAAATAGTCACACAAGAAGATAATTTATCTTTTGGAAAGTCGTACATTTTAGCCTTCTTTAGATTATGGGTAAGAATTTTTAGTTTTTGGATAGTGTCCATGTAGTTTGCTACCATAAAAAAATTCATTTTGGAAAAAAATATTTATTTATTATTAATAGTTATTTTAAGGTATAAATAATTTTATTTTTAGTGGATAACTTATTTGTTTTTTTCCCTCAAAATATTAATAAAGATTAACTTATGAATGATTAAAGGAGGAAATGGGTAAGTAGACCCTTTTTGTAAATTAGTGCATTAGATAGGCTCTTAATTAATTTGGCTAACAAACTAGGCCCCTATTTTTTATTTATAACGATTAATTAAAGGGCTAATTGGTAGTTTTAATTTTAAAAAGCCCAATTCAATTTACACAAAGCGTAAGCCCAATTATAAACTTTGTAGCTAGTGAGTTTCGAACTCTGTATGATAACCCTCCCACCCTTTAACCAGCTAGGCTAAATAAACTTGGTAGTCTATTATTTATTTTTTTAAAAGTTATACTTATTTCCTACTTACACAAAAAATCGACTTACACAAGACCATCGACTTACACAAAACCATCGATTTACACAAGGTCATCGATTTACACAAGGTCATCGATTTTATGTATTTGTTGTTTATGTAATAACCGATTTACACAAGCCCTACCAATTTACACAAGATCTACACAAGCCCAATCGAGTTACACAAGTCCAAATCGAGTTACACAGGTCCAAATCGAGTTACACAAGTCCAAATTGAGTTACACAATTTTTGTTCGTCGTTTAAACAAGGTCGAGTTACACAATTTTTGTTCATCGTTTACACAAGGTCTGAGTTACACAACTTTTGTCCGTCGTTTACACAAGGTCTAGTTCCACAATATTTGTCCGTCGTTTACACAATTCAGAATAAAACAAAATTAATATGAAAATCAATTAATATGAAAATGAAGCATTCACAATTTTGATGTAAATTAAAAAAGATATATGTAAAATGAGGAACAGATCTACACAAATAGAACAGATATACACAAATAGGGAAGAATATATCTACACAAATAGAACAGATCTACACAAATAGGGAATAATATATCTACACAAATAGGGAGGAACAGATCTACACAATTTAAACAGATCTACACAAATAGGGAGGAACATATCTACAAAAATAGGGAGGAATAAATCAACAATGAAGCATACACAATTTTGTGTAGATATCTCGGCGATAGCGGAAGCAGAGCAGCCCGACGATCGCGACGGCGGAGCACTACAAGCCAACGAAGAACAGCCTGCACGAAGCTTCCTCACCACAAATCCAGCCTTGTTGCCTCGTCTGCACGAGCGGCCTTCGTTTACGTCGTCGTGCCCGATGTCTAGACGGACGGGGAGGGAAATTGACATAGAATGGAGACGGTTGAAGACGGTTAGGAGACGGTTCAGAGCAAGCGGCGTGGGATTGCAAGCGGCGTGGGATTCGGCGACGACGGTGGGATTCGGCGACGGTCTTGCGTGGAATTGCTTCGGCTTCGACAATGGGGAACTGCTGCCTTTCGATTCTGACGGCTGCAAGAGGAAGAAGCTCTCAGGTTTTGGGATATAAGCGGCTAGGGTTTCAAAATGGGCTAGGGTTTGTATTTATAGGCCTTTTATTTTAAGAAAATAGTAAATTCCGTTTTTATACCTGTTATTAATTAATTTTTAAATTAAAATTTTAGCAGATAATTAGGGGGACCTAATTTGTATATGCTAAACAAAAAAAGCTTTTCTACCCGTTCTTTTCATGATTAAAGGTATAATCCAAAAAAGTCTAGTGACACCCTTCAAAATTTATAAAAAGCATCATTCAAAAATTCTAAGGTACATGGATCCTCCGAACTTTCCCTTTAAGATTTTTTGTTAATATTTACAATTAAATCAGGGGATTGTTAGATTTACTGGCGAAAATTACAATTTGTCACCGTAACTACGTACTTCGCGTGCGCAATTGAGTGATTTACAACTACGCATATGGGTTGTGTAGTTGGAATCCACGAAAAAAAATGAAATAATTGAACTACGCACTTGTTGTTTTTTTTGGTAAACGTTAAATTCGTAGATCATCCGGTTCGATCGGCTTAGCCACTCTACGTCCGGATCGGGTAGAAAGTCGTGGCCCATTGATGGGGAATACCTTCCCAATATCAATTTTTCTAGACATGTCGCAAGGAGGATTCGAACTCGAATTTCCAAGCTAAACACTTAAGGAGCCTAGCACCACATCCCACTAGACCAACTGATTATTGGTGAACTACGCACTTGGGGTACGTAGCTAGGTAGAGTCCATAAAAAAATAAAATAAATTCGAACTACGTACGTGGTCGGATGGCTTGTACCCATTTTTTTTTTGTTATGATCGTGGCCATGATCTGTACTGGTTTGGGGATTGAGCATCTTCCTCTTCTGACAGGAATGGTCTATCCTTGTACATCTAAAGCACGTGGTCGGGAGGCTTCATATTGGAAAGAAGCCAATTTCGTTTATAACTATCAACCTCGCTTCAAAGGTTTATCAACATCCACCTCCACTCTTATCCTCAATACATTTGATTCCAACCTATCGTTATCTCATCCATAGAAACACAAGTTAGTCAACTCTAGATCAACTTCTTTCGTTATTAGAAGATGGTCGTCAAAAGTACATGATCGACCATCCATAACCTTCTTCTTATTAACCATATACATAAATTGGAATGCATATACATTACTTCATTGCTCCCGGATTACGTCGTCTTTCTTCGTCTTGAGTTGCCTCATGCTTTACTTAGATCTTGCACGCATTCAACTTTTTACTTAACAAAATGATTACCAACTTTAAAATCATTATTTAAGAGTATGTTTTAATAAGGTCTAATGAAAACAAGAAGAAAATCCCATCAATAATTTAAAACTTAAGAAAATAATCACATGAAATTAATCACGAAAAGATCCTCCTTCAGTAATCACACGACAAATTAAACACAAATATCCGTAAATCCTTAAACCAAATCTAAATACGTAGTGAATCAAAACCTAAGAACTCCAAAGAAAACACAATATCAAACCACGGGACAACCTTTAACAAACACCCCAGGAGCCGTAGGGCACGTAGCCACCGAGCAATGATCATCAACAGCCAATCCCCACCAATCAATACCGCCATTTGAGCTATTATACTCCAACGCAAAGAACACCAAGATCCCCATGAACGCCACCCCGGCATCAAGCGCCGCCGCGAGCACGTAGTTGTACCTCGCCCACCAACCTTTATACCTCTTAAAGATGTAAACGTTAAACAAGATCCCAACAATTCCCCAAGATATGTAGTTTATGACCCTAGCCGGAGGCATCATCGCCGTCGCACCAAAGATCAGCGGCATGTTGATCAGTGGAATCCACTTTTTATCCGGGAAGCACCGGGATAAGATCCATACGGGGACTGGGGCGAGGAATCCGATGAGGAAAAACCAGTTGAGTTCCGGGTAAATCCCAAGCCCGTACGAGAACATACGGGCCGGACCTACTACACCCCATATGATAGAGGCACTATAGTATACATTGTCATTAGGGCATGTCCATGGGCTACCCACGGGTAGGAGTTCCTCGTGGCAAATATCCGGAATTGACTCCACTAGCCACCATGTTGTTGCGAAGATCGTTTGGGAGGCAACGATTGTCCCCACGAGCTGGACTATGAACATTGATCTCGGCGGGATTTTCATGTAGTGACCGAGCTTGAAGTCTTGGATGAGAAAGAGTGCTTGCGACATGCTAATGTAACCGTATGTCTTGAATGCTACGTTAGCTAACGGTCTTCCCGGATATAGGTATCCGATTAACAACTCCGTTATCACGTTCAATCCCGGTTGCTGCATGGCAATTATTCACACGTACGTACCTCATTAGCTATATATATATATATATGTATAACAAAGAATACGTACATAAATATATACATACCGAGTTAGTAGTGGCCTGGATGATGCCAACGGGCAAGGTAAAGCCGGCGGCAAGACCGCAGGCTAAGAGAAGACCCCACCAAGGGAGTTGAAGCTGGCCGCCAAAGCCTTCGCAAGCAAACATCGCAAGCCCTAACGTAAGGACCAAGAGAACGATGAACCACCATTGCGGAACTTGCTTATAATTCTTCTTCATTATCCGACAATGCACGTCCGCGAAATTATCGACCGAATCCTTGGCCTTTTTCCACAAACCCCAAATTGATCTGATCAAAGAGTGAAGTTTCCAATCAATCAATCACTATCATAAACCCTAAGAGAAGGAATATCACATGCAATTAGTAAAATAAATAAACTTACTTTCCATGAAACAAACCAACATGTGAAATAGTAGCCGTAAGAGTTGCAAAGTTCAACCCGTAGACTAGGGCAAATAATACACTGAGATGCAGCTTGCTATAGCTATTGTAAGCATCTTGGTCAAGGGTAAATGTCTTCTTATCAATGATCCGAGTAATGTTGTACCTGTCGTACGTACGTACATACATTAAAAAAAATCTCGACAATTTATGAAAATGCAACTATAAAATATAACAATAAGACTTACGGTTGGCCAGTGTAGTCGAAGGTGTGAGACGACATGAACGGGAAGCGTCTGGCTTCGTACCAGTTGCTGTAGTACGCGATAGGGACGAGGACATAGACGGTTAAGAAGAGACCGATCAAGGTATTGAAAATGGCAAAGGGCGGAGAAGCGAGTGGGCTTCCTAAGAAGGAGGTTACAGCGTTCCAATCCAAAGTGAAAGAGCCAATGCCAAGACCATAGATGCCGGAGCCTAATTGTTGCGCGAGGACCGAGTTCTTCCATATCAAACACGCAATCGAGATGCAACTGATTGAAGGGAATAGATAGCCGGGTATGATGTAGTATCCGAAACTTGCGGTGATTGCTATTAGGAAGAACTGCAATCTTGTTAGCTGTCCCTTTTCTCTCTTTTCTGGTTCATGAAGTGCCCTAAATATATATATATATATATATATATATATAATGCATGGATTAATATTAATGGCTAATTAGATAGAAATGTTGTGAGAATTGCAAAAATTACTTAATTACCTGAAGAGAGAAACCTGAACTAGGTTTGATGGCCACCACATGTATGGAGAATCGACTAAGTATTTTCTGAATAGACCAGCCCATCCATATCCAAGCAGCTGTTCATCAATTTCAATCAAGAATTGAATTAAAAATTGATTAAATAATGAATTATTTAGGGCACGTTTTCCGTTTAGTACTGTTCTTTCAGATTTGGCTTCGGGTTTAAGAGTTTCAGGTTCAGTTCATTCTGGTTTGAGGGTTTCGGTTCACTTCGTTCGGGTTTAAGAGTTCAAGGTTCGGATCGGGTTTGAGGCTTCAAGTTTAGCCCGATTCATACACTATTGCCAAACGAGTCCTTAGACGTAGGAGTAAAAAATAAGATAAATTTATTTACGTATTCGAATATTATATTTAAAAAGAAAATTAGGATCCAAAATATCTATATAAATGGACATGATTAGATTTTAAGATATAAATTATGTTAAAAAATGCAAACAGATAAGAATTTGAAAAACAGTAATACAAATAAAGAGAAATAATAGATAAAAGATACTCTCAAAAGATTTGAAACCATAATATCCCTTCTTATCTTCGAAATATCTTTTTAAATGAGCTTTGTAACCATAATATCCCTCTTAAATGCGTTACTGTTTATTTTTTGACTGATATTACTTTCCCAAATTCATTAATATCCCTATATTGTTGGACGAGGATCGAATTTTTCCATATTAAAATTCTTCACGAAATTTAATGATAAACTTATCATTCATCTAAAAAAGAAGTTTATGGTTTTTGGATTGATTCTCATCCATAAAAAAAAACTAAGATTTTTTGTTTTTATATACTATTTATAATGATTATTAAAAACAATAGCACAATCATATACATTTTATTTATATCCTGAATAACTCTAACAGAATCTTATAATGATAGAAGATAATTTATTCTATACCATATAAAAATTATATCGTCCGTATTAATAGGGTTTGAGTAAAAATTGCTACTTTTAAATTATAAAAAATGGAATTTAATATATTATTTTGATTGAGGTCTAATCTAACACTCTTTAAACAAGTTTATTCGTACGAACAACTCTAAATTCTCCAGCATTTTTTGTGTGAATTTGAATCATCCCCTTTGAATGAATATATATGACCATAACAAACTAAATAAAACTAAAATAAACTAAAAAATAATACCTGGGTAGTTTGCGAGAGCAGCATTGCAGCAATAATATTCATATTCCGATGATAGAAGGCTTTGACAGAAACAATGATATGCGCAGCATACATACCACTGCTTCCTGCACTTGCAAACAACGTAATTAGGGCATGTTCTTTAAGATTAAACGGCCCAGGATTAAGTGAAAACGACCACCCAAAGCCCGGCACGGTGAACGTTCTCTCCGGGAGTGTCGCCGCCATGAATCTACCGATCGGAAGAGCAACGATCTGCACCGCCACCGACGACACCGCCAAGTTGTTGTTTCGCATGGCGAAAAACTGGTTTACGAATGATAGGATTATGCAGGATGATAACCCTAGAACCCATGCTCGGAATGTTAGAGATGGAAGAGTTGGATCATCGGTTATTGGAACGGTCAACCGGACTTCCTCGATCGGGTTGTCGTTGATTTCTTCCTCCTCGATGCGATCTGTCGCCATGGGAGGGTTTAGTGGAGGTTTTTGAGAGAAGGGCGTGATTATGATTGTAGAGGGTGCTGTTACTTTGTTGTGTTTTTATAGGAAAGGGGAAGATACTATTGTACAGTGTGTGAAGCGGTTTAACAATAAGATACTACGATATCTCCAAGAATATTTGATTTTGTTATTCATATCAAATAAAGGAAAAATATAATAGAAGTTTAAAAACAAAGATTTATTTTTAAGAATAACAAATTTAGTATGTATTTTTTGGATGACTCTTGAGAATTAAGATGACTAATTGACTATGTTCAATCGTGGTTGAAAGTTGGCTAGGTTCATATTTGTTGAGCAATAAATTAGGTAAGTAAAATGCGCTATATATGTGGTGATAAAAGATAGTTTTGATTCAATAACAAGATTCATTCGATCAATGGTATTGGATTCTCGTTGCCGCCTTTGTACGTGGTTCTGCTTGAGAGACGATTGTGTTTGGCAAGCAAAGCCCAAATACTTATTTAAAGTGTTCACCGGTGGTTTTTTTAGGGTTATCGGAAAACACTAGTGTGTTGCTGGAAATAAAATTATAAACTAGTGTTCCAGCCAACGCTTACATATCACGTGGTATAATTTTGAAGGGTCATCTTCATTTTTTGGGTTTTTCAACGAGAAAAGTAGAAGACAAATAGAGGGCGATTCTCAAGGGAACTACAAGGAACATCGCCATTTGCTTCCACCACCGTCTCCGGCCACTTTCACCATTCTCCGGCCACTTCCACCACCATCGGCCTTCGGTTCCACATCTCTCTGTAGTATCAGACGTGAACGAATCGGAGGCCTAAACAATCATTGACCGAATCAGATCCCTAAACAAGGGTGTAATATCAGCCCTAAACAATCCCTGACCGAATCGAAGCCTTAAACACTTCATGATCGAATCGGAGTCCCAAACAAGGGTGTAATATCAGTCGTGAATGAAAGAATGGTGTAATATCAGCCCTAAACAGTCCTTTACCAAATCGGAGCCCTAATATATCTATGATGCCGAAAAGTAATTAAGCAGATTAATATGGATACCAGCGGGTTTATTTCGTTCGTAGAGGCATAAAGAGTGATTGAAAGAGGGAGACGATGAGTAGCGAAGGGGAAACATGGTGCCAAAGAAGGAGCATCGATGGAGAAAGAAGGTTGAGGTGAGAGAACGTTGTTTAAGAACCAAGTAAAGGTTGTAAATACGGAAAATAATTGACAATCAAGTAATTTTGAACCTCCGATACACTAGTTTAAGAGTGAAACCCTTGCTTAGTTAAGGGTTTCAGATTCCAATCCGAAAACACTAAGCACTAGTGTTTAAGTGCATCTCAAACACCCGTTAACATAACAAACACTCATATACGCAAAAACACTAGTGTTTCGGCCTTGCCAAACACAACATATGCATGTTGTCTTTGGTTGTAACGCGGGTGCCATGCTCTATTCGACGAAACGCTACAAATACATGGCTCGTAGGGGAGGGTTTTCGGAGAACCATTGATGATTACAATTCCCTTAAGGCCAATGAATGCACGGTTCATGCTACATCCCAAAACAACCGTAGAAGCAATCCTAGATGTGTTGGAGATAATAATGTCGGCGTACTACTTCTATTGTCAATGCCAATTGGTTTTAGGATGAAACCCGTTGGATTATGTGATGAGCTTGTTGGGTCTAAAGAGCATGTGCCTCAGACGTTCGATGGACCCCCACTCGGACATGAACAATAATAGTCCGTCCGATTGGATTAGCCGGCTGACAAGCGTATTTCCTAAGGTCGTTATTATAAACTTATCAAGTTAAATCCAAACTTAATACTAATCAATGTATAGCGATTAAGCAAGGGTCGAACCCAAGGGAGTTTTATCGAGTTTCTATTAGATTTAAATATTGATTTGGTAACAAATGGGGGGGTTTGGATTGTAACAAAACAAGACAAAGACTATTATAAAATTGGTGATAACAAAGTTGATTAAAGAACTACACTAGGTTGGATCTTAGCATACTTACTACTTGGTTGATTCTTTTTTATAAGTAATTCACCGATGTTCTCATCTTGATCGTAGATATGTGTTAAGCCAATCGGCATTAACACAACTTAACTAGTTATTTAATCCGTAAACCTACAAGATTAAAACACAAGTTAGCATTCTAATAAAGATAAAGAGATATAAAGAAGGATAAAACAAACCGTTAAATCTTTCTTTATAGTTATTTTCCCTTCCCTTGGATAATCACAACCAGCTTTTACCTATGGGTTTACTACTAGATTAAGAACCCGAACCCGGAATCGATTAATCCTAGCATTTTGTATGCATTAGTACACTTAAGGTGATCAATCTAAGTGGATAAAAACATGCAAACATAAGTGAAAGATCAAGGAAATTAACATAAAGGATAATGAATTTAAACTTATATTAGAAGAACTTACAACCAAATAGTAATGTAGCTTCAATCAGCCCAATGTAGCAAAGGGAGCTTAGAAACTCATTAAAAAGACACTAGAAATATAGAGATTTTTGTGGGAAAATGAGATCATTCTAACCTAAGCCAAGGGCTCTATTTATACTACAAAATGCATTTAAAAGGAGTAAAGAGGTTGTGCAAAACAACCACCATAAAGAATGGAGTAAAGAGGTTGTGCAAACAACCACAATTAACAACATAAAGTCGACCAAAACAGCCGGAGTAAAGTCCTCTGACGCTAACCCGCACCCGCGGCCAAGGGTCCCGCAAGAGCGGTTTAGGCCAAAACGTTCCATCTTCTTCGTGGCCGCGGGGGCGGCTAGACATTCCCGCGGGGCGGGTTCTTCAATGCTCTTTGAACGTCTAACTCTTCAACTTCGTGGCGTTTCTGATGAAAACCCGCAGGCGCGGCTCAGAGTCACCGCAGGGGCGGTGACACTGGGTCTTCGGCTTCACAGGGCCGCTGGCAAGGGCGCAGGCGGGAGCGCTGGGGCCCTGTCTTCGCTTCTTCATGCTGGGTCACCGCGGGGGCGGCCAAATTCGGCCGCAGGGGCAGTGACATGTCTCTTCTTGGGCGCGGGCGAAGGCGCTGGCTGCGGCTCTCGGCGTCGGTCTTCAAGGCTGTCACCGCTGGGGCGGCCAGAGGCGGCCGCGGGGGCGGTGACAAGCTTCGTTCGGCACAGGTGAAACCGCTGGCTGCGGCGCTCGGCAAGGGTGCCACCGCAGGGGCGGTGACACTTCTCCGCGGGGCGGTGTGGCACCAGAACTTGTCTTCGACGCTTTACTTCAACTCCTAAGTGTTGCTAATACCTTCTTTTGCTTCATTTTGACTCTTTTATCTGGATCAAAGCATTAGCAACATAATATAACTCGAAAACATAAAAACGACTCTAAAAACTACCTAAATTGATAGTGATTCCATCACCTATCACCGGCCTTAAGGCATGCCATCAAGTGTTAACCAAGCTATATGGTTGCACTTGAGGGGGCGTGTGGAGGATTAATGTTCCCACGTCGATAATAACGGGATAATGAGTCTAGTATATAAGTTTGGTGACTACTCCTCCTATTGCCAATTGGTTTAATTAGGATGGAACCCCGCTAGGCTTAGTGTTAGACTTGGGTCCAACATGCATATGCTCATGGACGTTCGATGAACCCCACATCATATATATCATACCCATCTGGTTCCTTCAAGATAGACCAATCTTACGTGACTCGCAAATCCTGCAATTGTGGAGACGGATTCTTCGTTGTCGGTAACCCACCTTTCTTCTAGTCATCATTCACCAACACTCCCGGGACTCATTGTTGAGGATATTAAGGCACTTAGTGAACACTTCTCGTCCGTGACCTATTGTTTTATACCTTGTAGGTTTAATAAGGTTGCTCACCACCTAGCTAACACATATGTTTCCTGTTGGCATTGTTCCAAAATAAGTTGTTCTAGGTTGTCTAGACGGTAGACGGCAGTAGACCCTCCCGTCTTTGGCCAAAACGGGACTGCCAAGATGGATTTAGTAGAAATTGGGTTAAGGACGGGATAATACGGGGTCAAGATTGATCGGGACGCTACGGGATAGGGCAAGACTGGGCGGGACGGGGTAAAACGTTTCTATTTTTCAAAAACCCGATTTTAGGTCAGAGTGTAGGAGTTCTGTAAGAGCCTTGATCTTTAGGAGTTGAGCCAGGGTTGCCGCCCCTGCGGGTCCAGAGGGCCGCCCCTGCGGCTTCCTGCGTGTTCCGCCCCTGCGGCTCAAGGAGACGCCCCTGCGGTTTCCTGCGGTGCAGCCGGCTTTGTTGACCGTTTGGACCGTGCTTTACCTTTCTTCCTCTTTAACCTATTCATTTGCTTTGGGAGCAAGGGTTCCTGCATTTCTTCAGCTATCCTCACGATCTTCTTCTCTTCCCTTTCTCCTTTGAGCTTGTTCTTGATTTCTCTTAAGTTGAAAGAGAAATTGTGTGGCTTTGGTGGATGTTAGTGTTGTGTGTTGTTGCTGAGCTTGGGAGCTAGTTGAGGTAGTGGTTTTGGATCACAATAACTCCGGAATGGAAACGGATTGGAAATGAATCTAGTCCATATGTGTACCTTGTTCATGGAATCATTCTTTGTGGTTTCATGCAAAATACACTTGCTTCCTCCCTTTTGTTTCCCTACACGATATTAAAACTAATCAAATTCTACTACAATTACTTCAAACTACAAGGAATGATTCCAAAAAATTTCATGAACAAGGGTATACGACTATACGTATAGACTAGATTCGTTTACATTTCGTTTCCAGAGTTAAAACCAAACGGGCCCTTAATAAGTACCACTTTTCCCCTAAAAAAAAAGAAGAAGAAACACTTGCATATACTTATGTTATCAAGTATCAACCTTCAATTAACCTTGTCAAAGTTTGTTATAGTCTTTCAACAACCCAAACTTTATAATATTGTGAAAATTTAAGAAATAGAGATGGACGTTTCACCTCGAGGTTTTGGGAGCAGGTGCATACCGCTTTGGGTACTAGTCTTCACTTCACCACTCTTACCACCCTCAGTCGGATGGTCAGTCTGAGAGGATCATTCAGACTCTGGAGGACATGCTTAGAGCATGCGTACTTGACTGGGGACAAGTGTGGCCAAATCACCTCCCTCTAGTGGAGTTCTTATAAAACAATAGTTATCATGTATCTATTGTTATGACTCCCTATGAGGCACTATATGGACGGAGATGCTATACACCCCTATGTTGGGAGGATGCTAGTGAGGCAGGAGGAGTCGCTCCGGAGCAGATACAAGATGACATGACACGGTTAGCCTTGATCCGGGAGCGTATGTTAGCATTACAGAGTCGTCAGATTCATATGTTGATAAGAGGCGTCAACCCCTAGGGTCCCGTGTCGGCTCCCATGTTTAGTTGAGAGTTTATCCGACGCGTGACACCAAACTTTTCGGCATTAAGGGGAAGCTGAGTCCCCGATTTGTCGGTCCATTTGAGATCTTGGAGCGGGTTGGAGAGGTAGCGTACAAGTTGGCACTTCCACCCGCATTGGAGAGCGTGCATCCGGTGTTTCATGTGTCAAATCTGCGAGAGTGTACATACCAAACCCGAGGCGTGTGGTCAGTTACGAGGACCTGACCGTCGTGTCGGACCATACTTTCGCAGAGTGTCCGATTACAGTTCTAGAGAGGAGTGTTAGACGCTTGCGATCTAAAGAGATTCCGATGCTGAAGGTTTAGTGGTTCCGACGGGGGATTGATGAGGCTACCTGGGAGACCGAGGGTAACATTAGGAGTTCATACCCGGAGCAGTACACAGAGTTAGTTAGGTTAAACGGATTAGTCTTTATACTTATGCTTATGTGTTGAGTGCGTGATGTGTAATAAGAAGTACATTAGAGTGATATATAATTATTTGTTGCTTGTGTGATGTGTTATTATAAGTTCTATAAATTGAGTAGGATTTGAAAAGTAAACGGCTTCTAGATAGCGGTAGATATGACTCGAGTTTATAAGACTCGGAATGACCTTAAGTTACCCTAAGTTTCGGGATGAAACTTAATTTTAGTGGAGAATGATGTAATAACTAGAAAATTTTAAATTAATTTTTTATTTTATTTTGAGAACTCGATTTGAGTACCGACGACAGTGAACCCAATCAAACTAAGGAGGACTAATTGACAAACCGGCCCAATTAGCCAAACCGGACGGTTTGGCTCCTCTCCCCTCTCTTATGACCTTCGGCTTCCTTCTTCATTTCTCTATTTTGGCCGGCCCTTGGTTTTGATTCCCTCTGGCCCATATTAGCTTGGCCTAGCAAGCATGGCGAGACCCACCATCCTCTCTCCATCTTCCTCTTCGATAGAAATCGGCGACAACCAAGCATTGTCCAAGTGTGTATGTGTGTGTCTATGTTTGTGTGTGGCTGTGTGTGTATGTATGTGTGTATGTGTGTGTGTGCGTGCGTGCATGTGTACATGTATGTATGTTTCTTTTGAGGATAAAAAATTCAGATACTTTTGCATGACTTTTGAGGATTAGAATGGACTACGTTTGATCGTTGAAAGTTAACTATTGACTATATTTACAGAAGACTTAAATTAGCGGCTATAGGTTAAGCACGAATATATAGTGCTCGGTAAAATTACTGAAATAAGACTCTCCTATTTAAAGAAGACTTAAATTAGTTGTTGTAACGGATTTTAAAAAAATATAAGTAAACAATAAAATTAAATATGACTATTTTTACACTGTATAGTGATTTTATTGAGAAAAATGGATTGCAAATAACAACATAATTAGCGGCTACAGGTTAAGCACGAATATATAGTGCTCGGTAAAATCCTAACTAACATAATAGTATTGTGCTTGGTAAAACTCTCGTGCCGACTTTGAAAAGTGTGTCAATTTAAGCATACTCAACACGTACTAGGCCCGAGACCCTACCAGCATACCAAATCGGACAAATAAAATTAAATATGTAAAAGACTAGTTAGTAAAACTCCCGTGAGTACTGTTCTGACGGCCTTTTCTGGTTTTGGAACAGAACCCGAAACCCTAAAAATAGTGGACCGTAAAGCTCACCGAATCCAATACGATATATTCCGAACTAGACTAGGTTTTCCGATCAATCCGGACCGGTCAAATCCGGCCACACGCCCTACAACCCGATCTGTGCTGGGTCAAATATGCAAGACCCTACAAATTTTTGCTATGTTTGACTTAAAATTATCACTAATCGTCAATGAATTGAGTAAAAAATGAGGGACCCTACGTGCACGGCGTAAAAATTGACAAAACGCACAATTTTAACGCAATGCGACTGCATTGACATGCTCAACTTCAACGCATTCGGAACGCACTCCGAATGCGTTGATTTTTTCATCTTCAATGCAGTCGGCCTGCGTTGGAGCTGACACATAAAAACATGCGCATGTTTGAAACAAGCGCATGTGTCGATATTTTATATTTAAAAAATGTTCTAACCACTCGGCCTGAGTTGGGTTGAAATAATTTCAACGCAGGCCAACTGCATTGAACATTACGCTTTGTAAATTTCACGCCGTACCTTTAACACCGGGTAACAAATTAATCAAAACGCCTATTCATAGCATAGAGCCTATGTTACGCAACATAAAAAATAAAAAAAAACAAGTCACGAACATCCATAAACTCAAAAACAAAATCAAGAACTACCCGTTACCACCTAGTTAACATAATATCAAAGTACGGGGCAACCGGTTACCCGTACCCCAAGAACCGTAGGGCATGTAGCCAATGGACAATGATCATCGATATCCAATCCCCACCAGTTGACACCGTCGACGTTGTGGTATTGCAACGCAAAGAACACGAGAATCCCCATAAACGCCACCCCGGCATCTAGTGCCGCCGCTAGCACATAGTTATACCTTGCCCACCACCCTTTGTACCACTTAAAGATGTAATAGTTAAACAAGATTCCCATCGATCCCCAAGCCAAGTAGTTTATTGTCCTTGCGGGTGGCATCATCGCGGTGGCCCCGAGGATCACGGGCATGTTGATTAATGTGATCCACTTCTGGTTCGGGAATGCCCGGATCAGAAACCATACGGGTATAGGGGCGACGAATCCAATGAGAAAAAACCAATTGAGCTCGGGGTAGACCCCGAGCCCACGGGTAAACATTCGGGCAGGGCTTACTACGCCCCAAATGATCGAGGCACTATAGTAGACGGTGTCATTAGGGCATGTCCATGGGCTGCCCTCGGGTAGGACAGACGGGTCACATATGCCCTCGATTGACTCTACGAGCCACCATGCAGTGGCGAAGATTGTTTGGGAGGCGACGATGGTGCCCACGAGTTGTACGACAAACATTGATTTCGGAGGAATTTTCATGTAGTGGCCGAGCTTGAAGTCCGAGAGGAGGAATAGTGCTTGGGACATGCTCACGTAGCCGTAAGTCTTGAAGGCTACGTTAGCTAGGGGTCTTCCTGGGTATAGGTATCCGATTAGCAACTCTGTGATCACGTTTAGTCCTGGTTGCTGCATCACAATTTATAGTATATACCTTATTAGCAATATAACCGTGCTAAAAACTCATTTCATTGGTTTACACTATATGATTCAATCATCAAATTGGTAAAAACTTATGACCAGGAAACAAACCTTAATTTACCTATGACCAAAGTGATTATCTTAAATCAAATTTGACGTTGAATGTACCATAATCCGAAATAATCCAACTATAAAAATGATGATATTCATTTCGAAATGATTCAATTCAATAAAAACCTAGAAATCAACCCTAACATTCCATGTACGTAAATTTGGATGACTCAAAACATGATTATGGGATTATCTTTGTCGGATGTTATCCAGAACTACAGTGGAGTTTTTCTTGATCTTTGTGCGAAAAAAAACAAACTTTAATTCAACACTAAAAGCGAAAATATATGCTCTAAAATTGGGTGTGTAAGAAGATATCACATTGCAAATGAAAAGGATCGAAATTGAGGGTGACAATTTGTGTCATACCCAAAGCACTTCAAGGTCTTTGGAGTCCGTGAATGTCAAGATAATTATATCCCAATCTAGACTAGGTCTTAGTTTCTCTGACGAATTCTAGATTAGGCATGCTTAGTGAAATTAATTATGGTGCTGACTAGTTGACCCATTTGAAATCTCGGTACCCACCACCAATTTGTTTGATGATCCCTAACTTTGTGTTTATAGCTGCAATTATTTTTTATGTTATAATACCCATAAGGTAGACCAACCTAATCGAAAAGAAGAAGTTGATATTCTTAAATCAAATTTATTTTATTCAATAAAGACCTAGAAACCAACCCCAATTTACCTATAGCCAAAGGGATCATAACACAAAATGACCTTGAATGTATCAATATAATCTGATAAAAAAAATGATCTTAGTTCGAAAAGATTTGTTTTGATAAAGACCTAGATCTAGCAAGTAAAGACCGACGGGAGAATGACCCACTGGACCCAACAACTAACAGATTCAAAATAACCCGACTTGATTAACTTGATTGCTATATCTAAATAAAACATTTAGAAATAACCTAAAGTATCATTTTACTTGTTAAGTTGTAACATATATTATGTAGTAACGTTTCAAAGAAGAGAGAATTTGAGTTGGATACCATGTTAGTGGTGGCTTGGATGATCCCAACTGGTAAGGTAAAGCCTGCGGCAATGGCGCAAGCTAAGAGAAGCCCCCACCAAGGGAGTTGCAGCTGACCACCGAAGCCTTCACACGCGAACAACGCGAGCCCTAACGTAAGCACCAAGAGAACGCAGAACCACCATTGAGGAACTTGCGCATAGTTCTTCTTCATTATCCTACAATGCACGTCTGAGAATTCATTCATGTTAGCCTTGGCCTTGCTCCATAGCCTCCATATTGACCTTTTCAAAGAATGAAATGTATTATTATAAGCATTATAGCTAAGATTAATCTTTAATTTATCCTATAGAACTAAGAACAAACACACTAGTTATAAGTTAAACTCACTTTCCATGGAACAATGCAACATGTGTAATGGTGGCCGTTAAGGTTGCAAAGTTCAACCCGTAATCCATGGCAAAGAACACACTGAGGTACAACTTACTATAGCTATTGTAGGATGTCTGGTCGAGTGTGAACGACTTCTTATCTATAATGCGACTAATGTTGTACCTGCATGTACATATAGACATACTCATACTCAGTGGGAGATTATAAGATTTATTTATAATTTTACAGATGCACGCCTACTTTTTCACACATTGTAAGAACTACACGATCGACTTTACGAAACCAACACGACTTACTTGTGGCCGGTGTAATCGAAGGTTCCAGAGGAGATGAAGGGGAAGCGTTTGGCTTCATACCAATTGGAGTAGTACGCGATAGGGAGGATGATATAGACGGTAATGATGAAACCAACAATGGTATTAATAATGGCGGAGGGTGGGGTGGAAAGAGGGGTTCCTAAGAACGTAGAGACAGCGTTCCAATCAAAAGTGAACGAGCCAAAGCCAAGTCCATGGATCCCTGAGCCAAGTTGTTGTGCGAGGATCGAATTCTTCCATATGTAACACGCAACCGAGATGCAACTAATCGTAGGGAAAAAGTAGCCGGGTATAATGTAGTATGAGAAGCTTGTGACGATTACTATTATGAAGAATTGTAATCTTGTTAGTTGTTTTCTTCCTCTCTTGTCATGTTCATGAAGTGCCCTATATCATGCATGAAGTGAGTATTAACGTTGGATACTAACGTTGTTTTTGTAGCATTTTATGAAGGTTTGGTATTAAGGAAATGTGAACGTTACCTGAAGAGAGAAACCTGAACTAGGTTTGATGGCCACCACATGTATGGAGAATCGACTAAGTATTTTCTGAATAGACCAGCCCATCCATATCCAAGTAACTATTCATCAATATCAAACAAAAGTTATATTAATATCTATGTTAGAAGTTGATTGAGACATGCATTAATGTATGAAACAAAAGACATAATCTCATTCTTTGTATATATTTAAGGTTGCAAAAATCTTGATTGATCTAATTGGCAATTGCTCCCGCAATCATTACCACAAAATTGGGAAAGCCGAACATAATCATTAATCACATCTTAATCACACCTTATATGATAAAAATTGTCCTTCATAGTCCACGTTTCCTTCCCCGTCTCATCAAGGGCAGAAGCCCTCCACATATTTACATATCTTCACAATATCCTACCATCCGGGGCGTTAAATGTAAAACCTAAGGTTTTTGACACAATGACTCAATATTAGTGATAATTGTACAAAAACTTCTTAAGAGATCACGTTTGGTACTACTTCCTTTAAAATAAACTTAATTTTATTGTAGAGTTTTTTTTAATCCTTATTCAACCACTAAAAAGGAACCGTTCTTGTTAACTTGGTAGTAACTCAATTATAAGTTAATCACTCGAATATACGGTGTTACAATCTCTTCACCTTTAATTGCTAACGTCCTCATCAAGCCGAGTGAATACCAACAAGCCAAGCACACTCTTAATCCGATATTCTTTTGGATACCATCCATAACACACGTTGTCTTTGGGGACTTTGTTCCATACCATTTAGAACACATGGGGTCTTTGGTTGTCCCGTAACCAACCATCCACATCATCACGCGAATACAACCTAACATTTACAACCTCAACGTAAGGTACATCCTAAACCCAACAAACCCAAATATTTTCCCAATTACCCAAATTTCCACAACATTCTCTACAAGGCCTAAATAACATGCCATCATAAATTGTGTACGTGGTGTTTTAATTAATAATGGCATGTGGGACCTTGTCCTTTGACCTCGGAATATAATACTTTCTCTGATTTTCAATACTTGTCAATTGAGCTCTAAAATTTTGGTTCATAATATTTGACTTTGTAAGTGTTATTAATACTCAAACTTTCTATAAATATAATTCTAACTAATTTTTTATTTTTTATTTATATTTTCAAAGCACTATTTCATCTATTCTCATACAACTCTCTACATTCTACCATCGTTTTTACACAGTTTTAAAAAATTAGTATGCATCATTAAATATTATAATTTTTACTTTTAGATTTAATAATATGTATTTTCTACCTTAACGACATATATTGAGGACGGGAGTATATCAATTACTACTTGTTTAAGCATAAATATATGTTGGGAAAAACCTCCCACTTTCGTGTTGGTAGGATGAGAAATATGAGACTAATTAAGTCAATGACTTAATTAATACAAACTCACTTTTATTTTATTTATGTGGAGAAGGAATTTTACAAGATTTTGTGGGCACTCTCACAACTTGTGTTTAGCTTTCTTGAGCTCTCAATTTTTGTGTGTATTGCAAATGTACAACTTCTCCACCTATTTATAGGGGGAGGAGAGAATTCTAGAATTACACAAATTCCTAGAATATATATTGGAGGAATATTCTAGATTAGTTCTAGACTAATCTTCTCTATATCCTTCTCATCTTTTCTCTTAATTTCTAGATCTTTCTCCATAATGAACTCCTCCTATTTTGGATCTTAGCCCATTGGACTTGTATGCAATTTATTGGATAGCTCATTTATCAAATGGGCTTGATTAAGGAGGGACCAACAATATATGACGGATAACACCATACAAATTAAAGACACTAGGCCAAACAAGTTGGCGTGGATTATGACGCGACATCCATTCCATCGTCAAACCAAAATAAGGATATTATTATTATTTTTTTTTGGAAAATGTACGTATATTATGAAGAAAAGAGGGGGAGATTACAGTGATTACTGATCAAGAATAAACAAGCAGCATAGGGTCCTAGATCAAGGAGTGCAAAGAGATTAGAGGAAAATAATGCCTAAAGTGTTAGCCGATGAGAGATCTTCATTATTCCTTTTTTTCCAATTGGCAGAAGAGTAGGCTTTGACCTCGTTGATGATGGTGTTGGCGCAGTCGAAGGCAATGTGCCTTAAGTTATTGAAGATCTGATCATTCCTATTCTCATGAGGATATTATTGAGCATAGCCGTGTATAATAAGTAGCACATTCATCAACTCAACGTGAAGAGCGCATTAGTTGAACATAAACGGCTGAGTTATTAACTTATTATGGCAGGTTTAAGGTTGTAGCAGCCGGTCTGTTATGGGAGGAAAATGGACAGTGGTGCAGAGGATTTGTTTTTAATATTGGCCACTGCTCGGTTCCACTCATAGAACTTTGGGGGCTAAGAAGGGGACTCTATCTTACTTGGAATCTAGGCACCCGAAGGTTACAGATTGAGACTGATTCGGAACTTGTGGGGAACCAGGTCAACGAACAACTACATTGATATCATCCTTTATATGGCCTGGTCTCAACTTGCTAAGGCTTCCTCCTACAGTAATTAATCCATCCAATGCCTTTATATTTATTGAGAAGTTAACGCGGTTGTAATTTCTTAGCTTCTTAATTTCGCATTTTCATTTCCTTTTAAGTTTTTACTGTATTATGAGCTACCGTCAGGTGTGGTCTGAATCTTGAACAATGACGCCCGTGGCATTACATGCCAAAGGCCTATAACTTGTTGATGTTTTTTTTATGACCACCAATTGGGCTTTGTAACAACTACCTTGGGAATCATTTGTGACATACATGCACAATCTTGGCGTGCTAGTATCATTAGTATGTAAGTTTGTAATGGATTTCAACTACACTAGCTTTGAATAATTTGTTTGTGACATACTTAATTGCACAATCTTGGTTGTCTAGTCACTCTTATAGAACATATGCATATATACACTAAGATTGTCATGCTACAACTTACCTACTCAAATAAGACGATGACATTGTGTTCCCAACATACAACCTCCTTGTATAACTCAGGCTTTGTTACAATTACTTTGGGAGACCTGGGGTATATTTTTAGAGTTGAAAGTTGAAATTTATTGGTAGTTGAAGTCGAAGAATATTAAGTAGTTAAAATATACACTTAATTGAACAAGATTATTATATTTGATAAAATTGATAGTATTCGGGGGAATGAAGGTTATATTGTATTTGAAATACATGTATGCAAATGCTGATAATGTATGCTTTTTCATTTAACATTAATTTTTAAAAATTAATGTTATATATATATAATATATCACCAACTTACATTCAATAAGTTGGTGTAAAATGTAGGTTATAATATAATAAATTTTAAGTTTACATAAGCTCTCATAAATCGTAGGTTGTGTTTGCTAAACCAAGTTAGCTAGTATTTTGGTGGGTTTTTGTTTTCTGAAAAGTGTTTGAAAGGGTCAAAATTATTATCGTTTAGTGTTTTAAGGTGTGTTTGAAAATACTAATTTTATTTACGGTTTTATTTAGAATGAGTGTTTTGGGTAAAAAAAATAAAATTGTCCATTAACTTTTTTTATTACAAGTCAAAACCGTTTTATATAAGAAACAAGGCCAAGATCATCCTATCTGCACCTTACGTTTTTTAATCTTTGTAAGCCTAATAATTATATAAGCTAGCTAAACGGACCCTAAAAAGTAGTTTAGGTATGTCTTTGCTACAATCCACCAAAAACTTGTTTTTTTCCACTAAGATAAGTACGCCCTTAAGATTTTGAATAAGGCCAAGATCATCTCGCACAAGCCCGCAATACCCATGACTACAAATCCAAGCTAGATGCCTCATCCAGCAGCCCATGAGTAAATGAGTAATAGACCACAGTGTCTATCAAGGCTATCATAATTCAACCGACGTTCATTTGTCTTCATATCTCATTTGCAGTCCATCGGATAATGCAAGCTAGGTTAATTATGTACTACATGTTCCATCGGATAATGCAACCGACGTTCTTGATAAATTTGATAAGTATTGGTCGAGTATAAGTGGAGTTTTGACAATAGTAGCAACTTTGGACCAAGAGACAAATTCAAAAATAGGCTATAAGGAGCGAGCTAGCGCGCTAGCCTTTACCCTTATTAGTCAAAGGGTTAATAGTTGTAGCGCGCAGTGTACTAGTGAATAAGAAAAGCATATTGAGATGACTAATGACAGATCGAGGCAATGGAATTCAAATTGTTCGGTGTCTCGCCCTTGTCTCCTTCACCGGAGACTTCAAATGATGGGAATCCTATCGATAAAGAAGAGGCATAGGCATCGCCTCTCAATCTAATCCCATCTCCCCTAGCCTCCCCAACAAACTCTTGATACGAAATAAACCTCCCGCCATAGAGAAGAGATCTAAAGTACGTATGGGTCCTATCGATCACCCTTCCCTTGAAGTAGAGATATTAACCTGCACCACATTTTATAACCTTCGAACTGAAAGCCCAATGTGTTGAATGGTATTTTAACAATATATACGGTGATAAGGTCTTTGTTGAGAATGAAAAGGCGAAAACTTTAATATTGGATTTTTTGTATGAGTATCAAGAATTCGGTGATGATATTGAGGATCAAGAATATGTAAGTTCAACTTTCAGATAGCATGGAAAGAGACATGTAATTTCTAATGATGATGATTTTAACCAATCTAAGAAAAGTTTGAAGAAGAAGGCTAGTGTAAGCCATGAGTTGGAGGATGTTGATGTTGAAGATTATGCTATGAAGACGTATACTCCATTATATGTATACTTTTGACATTCCAATTTTAATTAATGGTAAATTTTTTCTAATTATTGTTTTTTACTTTTTTTTTTATTATGTTACGTTGTTGAGGTGGATCTCTATATCAAGCTCTAAGGAGTTTCATTTGATTTTTGTTGATTTTTTATTGTTGTATGCAAAAAATGTTGTGTTTATTTGCATCATTTTGGTTTGTATTATTTGGAAATATTTTCGTTGTTGGTTTATCATGTTGAACAATATTTCGTGATTTAGTAAATTTTGATTTTTTTATTCAAATATGAAAATTGTTACACTTTCAAAATTCTAAAAACGAAAGAATTACTTCACACACGACCATTTCACCCAAACCACCCGAACACGTACCCGGTGGGTACGGTGATCGGTACGTGGATGGGGTATGAGTAAACTGTTAGGTGGGTGATGTGCGGGGTGTGTGACAACTTGAGTAAGGTGGGTGATTGGTCGAAGTGGTACATCCACCCATCAATCGACCCATTTCCATTACTAGATGGAATAAATTTATTACCAAATAAACCCTAGGTGAATTTTGTTTAATAACTATTTTATTCATGAAATAAATTTGAATCACTATATATTGGTTAAATAGTTTGAGATAAACGAATACAGAGCACGAAAACTCCTAGACCACCCTGAATTACGCATGAATTCTCTCGTTTTTTGTAATGTCTATTTTTTGTTTTCGTAAGTTCCGTTAATGATTCTATATAGTTTCGATGTTCCAATTATCGTTTTGTCTATTTCCGATCTTGTTTTCATGTTACATGAGGTTTAATTACTTGTTAGAATATTTAACCGTATATTTGAGCTTATTTCTTTATTTTTTAGTTTACGTTTTGGCCCTTTATATTTGTCTATATAAACAATACTTGATCAAATAAATGAACAAGCTTTTAGTTCACAAATTTCTACATGGTATCAGAGGCTACGATCCCCTAAACACACTTCCACATAAAGAAACCCTAAAACACAAACCCTAACTGCTACCGGTGATGGCGGCATCTATCACGCCAATCTACAAGCGCCCTAAAACCGACTTTTACCATCAAAGAGGGAGGGAGGTCCATCAAGTCCAAGTAGCATCACTTCGCCTCAAACCCTTATCGGTGTGTTATCATCGCTAACAAAACAAGGAGCGAAGACTAGAGGGAGGTCCATCAAGTCCTCAAAGTATCTCTTCGCTCCAACAAAACAAAGAGCAAATAATGGAGGGATGTCCATAAAGTCTTCATTGCATCCATTCGCTCCAAGAAAACAAAGAGCAAAGAAGGGAGGAAGGTCTATCATGTTCTCATTGCATTCATTTGCTCAAAACCTATCCTAGGATACTAATCAACTTGCATCATATGGACCCAACACCTACCATATGACGCTAATCTACCTGCATTTTAGGGTCGAACCTACCGGCGCCATATCGACGCCGACAAAACAAAGACCAATGAAGGGAGAGAAGTCCATCAAGTTCTTACATCTTCGCTACAGAAACAATTTTTGCGCTCAAGACTCAAAGTACAAGTAACGAGGCTTCAAATTTTAACTGTTCAAGCTTGGAGTTATTGAATCACACCTCAAGCTCAGCTTGAGGGATAGTGTTAGAGTATTGAACCGTATATTTGGATTAATCTTTTGTTAGTTTATGTTTTTGTTCTCTTTATATTTGTCCATATAAACATCAATATAATAAACAAACATTTAGTTCACACTACATTACTAACTAAAGTAGATTATAGAAGGTAAGACATGCTTTATACAAATAACTAAAACATAATTGAATTAACTTAATTACATTAATACCTGAGTAGTTTGGGCGAGCAACATGGCAGCTATAGGATCCATCTTACGGTGATAGAAAGCCTTAACAGAAATAATAATATGAGCCGCATACATACCACTGCTTCCTGCACTTGCAAACAATGTTATCAAAGCATGCTCCTTCAGATTAAATGGCCCTGGATTAAGCGAAAATGACCATCCAAATCCCGGCACTGTCACCGTCTTCTTGGGGAGTGTCGCCGCCATGAACCTCCCCAAGGGAAGTGACACGATCTGCGCGGCCACTGATGACACCGACAACGCATTGTTTCGCAT
The DNA here is from genome assembly GCA_002319775.1 of Fagopyrum tataricum. Taxonomy (NCBI): domain Eukaryota; kingdom Viridiplantae; phylum Streptophyta; class Magnoliopsida; order Caryophyllales; family Polygonaceae; genus Fagopyrum; species Fagopyrum tataricum. Next base: position 4,823,185 of record CM008281.1, read on the forward strand.
CGAGAAAAATTGGTTTACGAACGAAAGGATTATGCATGATGATAACCCTAATACCCATGCACGAAATGTTAGGCATGGGAGATTTGGATCGTCGGTTATTGGAACGGTTAACCGGACCTCTTCTATCGGGTTGTCGTTTTCTTCCTCGTACATTCGTTCTTCCACTATTAAATGATTAGCAAAATGGGATTAGTTGATCAATATGTTCTTGTGTATGTGATGAAGAACAATGATACGTACTTTGTTTACGTTAGAAATTTCGAAACAAAGATAAGGTTTATCCAAAGCGCCTAAATAGAAGATATGCACTATGTTTTTGCAAGGATAATTTGACTCTAAAACACAAATAAGAAAGTGAAAAGTTAAAACAAGGGAACAAAGACAACGGTTGTGCATGAGTACGGTATAGTAAGAAAAACGAAAATGAAACTTTTTATTATTACATTCGTAAGTTTATATATAGCAAAATTTAGCTTTCAACCTTGCTTTTTTTAAAAGGTTTTACGGCTTGTTCGGTCTAGACCGATTAGGGTTATGAATTTTTGGATAGGAATAACTCAAGTTCGGCTAGAAATTAACGTCTAGTCTTGGACCGTAAAAACTAACTTGTGTATGATCAGATTCGTTCCTAGACCATTTATTAAAAATAAAAAAAGTGCGTGGTTACGGTCTAGTCCATGTATGTTTATAAAAGTTTTTAAAAAAATGTGTAATTGGGAAAGGACCGTATTGAGCTGAAATGTGAAAATGCTACCGATCCGCAATATTAACCCTAAGATTCATTCTGATATCCTGTTTAGCAATCATTGATTTGTGTTATCAACAAATTTGATTCTCATAATAAAATGAAAACTTGAGTGATTTTAATAACTATATTGTTACAACAACGTACATATCAAACGCTCTTTATTAAGAATCTAAGTTCCATCATTCTTCATTTTTATTCAAATTTTAAATCGACGCTTGAAATATATAAAACAAACCCTTAAGTTTTGATGATTGCTTTTAACATTTTGAAATCATATCCCTAAAAAAAAAGTCATAGATGGACAAGTGAAGAACAAGTGACAAACCCTTTTGAGTACATAAATCATTTTTCTAAATTTACCCAATATTTTTTTCAAAGATTAATACGGAAGAAACAAGTGAAGAACATATGATGAAAACCTAAGACGAATTTAATTATAATGACAGGAAAATGATTACCTGCAGTTGGAGATTCATTGAGATCTTGTTGTTGTTCTCGCCTCTCCGCAGTTGATCTTCTCTCCATTTCTAATACTAACTGTCGTCTTCAGATCTAGATAAGAAATCTCTTTGTGGATAAAAAGGAATTACCGTTTTATAATAAAAAAAAAATTACGGACACAAATTTTGAAGGGATTTTTTATTAAATGAAATTTAAAAATTGATGAGTTTTTCTTAAAATTATTTTCCGAAAATCTTGTAATTAAATTCGCTATAGGATCACATAAATCGAATCTCGAAAATACAGTTTTTGCATTTTTAGTAAATCAAAAAAAACTTGTTATAAATGATAATAAATAAATGTCAAAAAGGAAGGATAATTGAATTGTTTTTTTTTTTATAAATTGTTTTGGTCTTAGTTAATTGAAGATTTTCTTGTTTCCTATAATTAGGGTTTCTGTGATGTATGTGAACTAAATAAATGTATGCAATATATGGGGTGTTAATGGCTTTGGGGATTGTTGATGAATCTCTGCTAGAAGATAAGCTAATTGGTCTGCTCACTATCTTGCTTATATCAAACCATGTTCTACTGGGATTTTTTTCCAAATACTGTTAATTTTATTCCAGTTGAAAAAACAGATACAGAGGGAATACGGTACAAACCAACAACAGAAACTAGAAAGAAGAAGTTAGAGACTGTTGGCTTGTGCAATGGAACTTAGATGGGAGATGATTTGCTGCACACAGAAATGGACAGTAGGACGTTGCAAATTGAAGGTGGCATCGTTTCGAGTCTAGTGTTTCAAATGAAGTAAATTGTGGTGACAAGCTTTGTAGTGATCCATTGGTTAGAGTTTGAGTTAGAGGGTGAGGTAGAGGATCCAGTGGTGACAAGCTTTGTAGGAGATGATTTTGTAGTTTTCTACTTGTGAAATATAAATAAAATAGAACTTTTCTTTTTATTGAAAAAAATGGAAGTTATTTAAGATTACTTGTAGCACATTTTGTCACGTATTACAAAATAAAAAAGAAAAAGTTCACAAATATTGTAAAGGTTATGAAAATGCTTGCATTGTGTATTACGTATAAGGTTCAATATATATAGAATGTTCAAGAGCAAATAAAAGGCAATTCCTTATATCATGGAATTGTGTGTACTAGACTTACTATACTGACAGCAATCCCTTATATCACGGGATTATGAGTGCTATACTTAGCTAGGCAATCTTATCTATTATAAGCAGCTAATTCAAAATATTGTATTCAAGATATTATCTCAATATCCTCCCGCAAGATGGACGAACGGGACGTGAGACCTATCTTGGATATGAGCATATTAAACGGAGCCTTAGGTAGGGACTTAGTGAGTCCATCCGCTAGTTGATCATTGTTGTGAACAGGCGTGACTCGTAGGTTGTTGGACTGGACCCTCTCACGAATGAAATGATAGTCAAGAGCCACATGTTTCATTCGTGTGTGAAATACGGGATTATGACAGAGGCGTTGAGCACCTAAGTTGTCACAATAAATTACTGGGGCTTGTAGGGAGGTAAATCCCAGTTCTTGCAGTAGGGACATAAGCCATTGTAGTTCAGCCGCAGTATTTGCCACAGTGCGATATTCTGCCTCCGTAGATGATCTAGCAATAGTGCGCTGCTTTTTACTGCTCCAGGAAATTGGATTGTTGTCCAAGTACACAATGTAGGCACCTGTCGATAAGAAGTCTGATTTGTCACCAGCCCACTCTGAATCGGAGAAGGCATGAAGGTGGGATGCTTTGTCGTTTGAGAGCTTAATACCGAGGCTAATAGTGCCTGCTAAATACCTGAGGATGCGTTTGAGTGCTGACCAGTGTTCATCTGTAGGGCTCTTCATGAACTGAGATATATTGTTTGTTGCAAACGCAACATCAGGACGAGTAATAGATAGATATCGTAGTGAACCTACAGCTGCGCGATATTCCTTTGGATCAGTAAGGGAACTCCACTTACGTTAGTAAGAGTTTTGTCATGAACCATCGGAGTAGTAACTGGTTTGGAGCCTGTCATTTTAAATCTGTCAAGAATATCTTATATATACTTAGTTTGACAGAGAAAGATACCTTGTGGTTGAGGAATGACCTCAACTCCAAGGAAGTAGTTTAATGTGCCCAAATCTTTGAGAGAGAAGCGAGTCATTAGTTTCCTCAAAGTGATAGTTATTGTTGTTGTGTCAGATCCGATAATTATTATGTCATCAACATAGACGAGAAGAAACACCGTCCCATGAGCATGCTTCCAATAGAACAGAGACGTGTCAGAGGTCGAGTTTTTGAACCCTGTTTGAAGAAGAAAGTTTTGAAGTTCAGTGTACCAGGCCCTCGGCGCCTGTTTCAGGCCATAAATGGCTTTATTGAGTTTGCATACATGGTTTGGAAGCACGGGGTCAACAAATCCAGCCGGTTGTTGCATATAGACATCTTCAGTTAACGTTCCTTGGAGGAATGCGTCGTTAACATCTAGTTGACGGAGTGGCCAATGATGAACTACTGCGATTGTGAGTAATAATCTAACGGTGGTAGGTTTTATTACCGGGCTGAACGTCTCAGAGTAATCGACCCCAGGTCGTTGATGCAATCCTTTGGCTACTAGGCGAGCTTTAAAACGTTCAACCTCTCCCGTCGGTAGATACTTCACCCGATAGATCCACTTGCATCCTACTATATTGCTTGCATCTGTTGATGGAACTAGCGTCCATGTCTTGTTCTTGGTTAAGGCAATAAAATTGTTCTTTCATTGCTTTCCTCCATATTGGTGATTTGAGAGCCTGGAAATGGGTAGTTGGTTCTTGGGTATCTAATGGGACAACCATTGTTGTTAAGTTTAATTTGGAGATTGGTTTGAATACGTTACTTTTGGATCTTGTTTGATATCGAGGCGGTGATGGAGGCGTAGGTGTAGGATTAGATAAGGGAGATGAGTTATATGGTAGGGGTGACGTGGAAGATTGTGTGCTAACAATTTGTGTGGTTTGCGTGGAGCTAATAACATTAGGGATTGGGATGGATATAGTATGATTTGGGCTTTGTGATGGTGTTGGGATGGATAATGTAAGTGATGGTGTTTGTACAAGTGTGGTGGGCTGTTTTGGTGGAGCTGTAATAATTGGCATATACATTCAATTTGGTAATTGCTCTTTGACCTGCAAAACTTCACTAGATGCAATATTTCTAAATGGAAATTCAAATTCAAAAAACTTAACGTGACGAGATACATAAATACGATTTGTGGTTGGGTCTAGACAATAATAAGCATGTTGTGATGGAGAGTATCCAACAAAAACACACTTAATTGATTTGGGCTCTAGTTTGTGAGATGTGTATGGTTTTAACCAAGGAAAGCAAAGGCAACCAAAGTTCCGGAGAAACTTATAGTTTGGAGAAAGACCAAATAGTTTTTGAAATGGAGAAATGTTATTTAGGGATGGTGTGGAAAGACGATTAATGAGATAACATGCCGTACTTATTGCATGAGTCCAATATGAAATTGGCATATGAGCATGCGATAACAATGTTAATGCCGTTTCAACAAGGTGACGATGGCGACGTTCTGCATACCCATTGTGTTCCGGGGTATGTGGAGGCGGTGTTTGATGAGTGATGTCGTGAGTTACCAAAAAAGCTTTCATGGCAATGTATTCCCCTCCGTTGTCAGAATGAAGAGTTATGATTTGTGTTGCAAAACGTTTTTCTACAAGAGCCTTAAATCTGATAAATGTGGTAAATGTATCATATTTCTTTTGTAAAGGGTAAAGCCACATATATTTGGTGTAATGATCCACAAAGATAATGTAATATTTGTAATTATCATGTGAGAAAATAGGAGAAGTCCACACATATGAGAATATTACTTCAAGTGGTGCATGCGTGTCTAATGAAGAAATTGTAAATGGGAGCTTATGGCTCTTATTTGTTTGACATGGAGTACATGACTCCATAGATGCTGGGAATTGTAATTGTGATGCTAAATGACGAAATACTTTGGTGGACGGATGTCCAAGTCGGTGATGCCAAGAGATAGCATTTCGGGTGTTATGAAATAGTGCAGGACTTGAACTGATATGAGGCAACTCGTATAACCCATGTCTAGCAGGCCCTACATGACGAGGTTGTGTGTTTGGATATCCTTAACAACGAAAGAAGTTGGTGAGAAGGTTATAGTAACATTATTATCAATGCAAAATTGGTTAACAGCAATGATGTTACGGTTAATAGTGGGCACATGAAGAACGTTTTTAAGATCTATGTTACGATTTGTAAGATGAATTTGTGTGTTTCCAACGTTAGAAATTTGCAAACCTGAGCCGTCGCCGATCACTATTTCGTCTGAGCCGTCATAAGGGTGATGATTGGAGAGGTTTGTCAAGTCTGAAGTTAGGTGATGAGTTGCTCCAGAGTCGAGTAGTCACTTATCCGGGGACGAGGTGTGGGTTGTAGTGTGTGCTTGAGGGACTGATTTGGGGGTTGTAGAACGATAAGGGCGTGGTGGGACTTTGATGTTGGATTTTAGTGTCCGGTTTTAGACCAAAGGGCCGTAGTCTCACTTAAGTGAGTAGACGGTTCTCCCAATTGTCAATTAAATTAATATATATATATATATGATTATCTTGAAGTGAAATCAAATTATTAACAAGGGTTCGTAATCTCCACAAAGGAGTAGACAAAACCCAACCAAGAGTTTGTAATCTCCGAAAGGAGTAGACGAAACTCTAATATAAATTAAGTTCAATTGCAAGTCTTATAAACCGATTGTTAGGGTTCGTAATCTCCACAAAGGAGTAGACAAAACCCAACCAAGAGTTTGTAATCTCCGAAAGGAGTAGACGAAACTCTAATATAAATTAAGTTCGATTGCAAGTCTTATAAACCGATTGTTATATGTTTAAAACATTGACTTGGATTATGTAATGAGTCATTCATAAAAGAATTTTCCTTCTAAGTGTATTTTTCCCTACACCGGGAATATCCAAATACCTTAGTGGGATAAAACGTTACACGTTACAAAGACTAAGTAAGTGACTTACTTGTCTTACTTTGTAAAGAAAGGGTATTCCTAGGTTTCGTCAATACAAAACCAATATAAGATGGATGTCTATCCTTTGTCAATACAAAGGAACTATACTGGTCTTTCGAGTTTTGCAAACAAGCTATAAGAAGGCCTATCCAATGTCAATACAATGGAACTAAAAGCTTATTTGTTGCAAAAACGAATGAAGTATCAAGTGCAAATGGCTCTCCCTTATATAGGCATAGGGGCCAACGTTTTTGGGAAGTTATAACCGCCAAAAAGCGGTTAAAAGTGGTTAGGGAAGTTACATGGAAGTTGCTTGGATGATGGGCCTTGAAACCCTAGAAAGGCCCGACCGAGGCCCAAACATGGAGCCCAAAACCGCTCCCCGGAGCTAGCTTAGAGCTAGCTTATTTTTCTTGGTCCAAACACTTCCAATGAGCTTTATTCACTTTCACATAGCTAGGGTAAGCTCCAAGATCCGCAAATACTCAATATCTTAGCTCAAGCTAGTGTAGCTCATAAAGAAGTTCGCTAGCTGCTTCATCGACATTCACTAAGAATTTGAGCTTGGATTGCTCCCAAATTTTAACCACATGTTCTTTAGCCAATATAAGGCCTAAGAACCAAAGGTGTGCCGAGAAACCGTGCCTAAAAAGCCCCAAGTATCGGCCTTGTAAAATCTGGCACAAGTTAACCTTGTTGTGGATCACCTTGCTTCGATTCGACTCCCCTTACAATATTAGTTGCTCTTAGTGCCGGTCACTTGGCTTGCCTCCCGCAACCCAGACCATAGTGACACACATGTGAACAACTCATTGCACCTTGTCTCGAGACAAGCTCAATGGTTACAATGAAGACTTAGCCCAAATCTCCAACATTTGACGGATGGATTTGTGTTCCGAAATGTTGGGCAATAAGAGAGAGAATGACCTTGGTTATGGCACCATTGATACCAACCTTTGAATAATGGTGGTGAGCGGGTTGTGTATGGTGGTTGGGACTGGGGCGATGAAGTGTTTTGGGGTCGGTTATATGGGTTTGAGTTAGGGCGATTTTGGTTTCGATTTTGTGCAATGTTTGCAGACATAGGAAGGGTTGGATTGGGTTTCATCGTGCGCGGAGCCAATTCATGATTAATCAACTTTTCATGAAGCTCCGCAGTTGTGATGGTGGTGTCACGTTGCTTCACTCCATTTATTAGTGGTTGGTAATCTGCATCTAAGGCATCAAGTATGCGATCAACCAAGTCCTCTTGTTCCACGGGTTTGCCGAGCGATGCTAGAGCATTTGTAATACGACCTATGTTATGCATGAACTCCACAATGGTTGAAGAACCCTTTGTAATGTGTTTGAGTTGATCCTTCAACTGGAGAATGTGTCCTCTGCTAGGATTGGCGTATGTTTTGGCCAAAAGTTCTCATGCGTCTTTGGAAGTTTGAGCCCCAACTATCACATGGGTAACATCGTGATGCAAAGATGAAACTAATGCACCAAAGATGAGTTTATCTTGTCTTACCCAAGTATTGTACTTGGGATTTGCAGTCTCGGTATCAATCGGAGGAGTGCCTATGGATGTAGTGATGGTTGGCTCTGGTTGTTTGTGAGTTCCATCGACAAACCTGAATAAGCCATACCCGATGAGCATAGCCTCAATTTGGAGTTTCCATCCAATATAATTGTGACCGGTAAATTTGTTTGCATTATGAAAGTTAACGATGATGAAAGGAGATGATGGTTCAAGCTCATCTGGGACAGTGACATTTGAAGAAAAGGGAGCCATTAAGGTGAAGTTGGGAGACGTGAGAGGGGGGGAAAATGGTGAGGATCATATTGCTCTGATACCATGTAAAGGTTATGAAAAAAACTTGCATTGTGTATTACGTATAAGGTTCAATATATACAGAATGTTCAAGAGCAAATAAAAGGCAATCCCTTATATCATGGGATTGTGTGTACTAGACTTACTATACTGACAGCAATCCCTTATATCACGGGATTATGAGTGCTATACTTAGCTAGGCAATCTTATCTATTATAAGCAACTAATTCAAAATATTGTATTCAAGATATTATCTCAATAAATATAACTAATTAATTCATATATCAAAGATAAAATTCAAAATATTAACTAATTCATACATCAAAAAAATAAAAGAAGTTCAGAAAATGAAATTAAAAAAAAATCTACACCTTCATTACAATCAAGGGTCGAGATTAAATATCAAATATTAAAAAGATTATATTTGACTGATTTGAAAACATATGCCCTTGCCTTTTGTTTTTATAAAAGTTAATTTCAGTCCTCGATTACAACTAATGGTGTAGATCTTTTTTATCTTCGTAGTGAAGTTAAAAATCATATAAAGGTGTAATTTGATCCAAGTTCGAGCCGATGAATTATGAAGTACGTAGGTTTAGATTTGTAGTGCCGTACCCATATGTATAGCAGAATTTTACTTTGGTAACCAACTGCATAGTTAACTATTATTTTGTCAATTAATAGTGTAGTTAATAGATGGTTGAATGCTCCTTTGATAACCAAACCCTAGTTCAAGACTTCTACTTTGGCATGTAAACACGTAATTCATCGCCTTTTGTTGTCTCAATTGTAACTTCAAAAACCATGTTCGTCTAGTAGCATAGAGCTTCAGTTCCAATTTTCAGAGCCACATAATATATATCTTTTAGTTGGTTTATTTAACATTAAAATGTTTGTTATATTTGTTATAGTTGTTAAACTTAATAGTAAGTCTGGATAAACATTCATAAAATCATATTAACATTATATATTAATGCAGTCGGACTATCCAAATCTTAGAAATGATTAATTAGAGAGACATCCCCGAATAATACTGAAAGCTTTATCAATCAAAGAAAACAAAACCGGTCGATCGGTCAAGGTAGTATTTGTCGATCGGCCGGTGCTATAGTGTTGTCTTCGGAACTTCGTAATAGAGATGAAAAGAAGATGATAAAACCCTAAGGCTTAATGTCTTATTTATAAGGAGGAAATCTAACAAATTACCCCTAAGATCTACCAAGATCTATCAAATCTACTAAATCATATCTTTCTAATAAGATTGGATTTGTCCATAGTGGATAACTATAAAGCATAAATGTCCAACTGGACCGGTTAACACATAGCCCAAAATAAAAGGAAAATAAAGAAATAGAAAGATAGACATCGAAGGGAGCGTCGTCGATGGGTGTGTCGATCGGTCTAGGTTGGGCACGATCGCGTCTAGGTTGGGCCCGTCAATCGGCCCGGTCCAAAGTTTTGTTGGAACGCTTGCTCTTCGATTAGTGGTTGTGTGTGAGTCATGTGTTGGGTGAATTAATGAACTTTGGCCGATCGGCCAAGGTGGGTCTCGTCGATCGGCCAACACAATCCCCGACATACTTTGACGTACCCAAAAAAAAACCTTAGTGTGTACGAGGTCAATCCTCTCTTTATCATAAATATTTGCACAAGTCTACCACACGATCCAACGGGAAAAGCAAATCTCAAGCTCCATTATAAGTATATATAGGATAAGAAAGAGATTATTGAAATTATAAAACTTCAATTTAAGGAAAGATATAACCTTGATACTTTTGACTTTTTGGATTATGTTCAAGGACTTTTTAGTTTACGAATAATGTCCTTGAATTTTAGACTTTTTTTTAATTATGTCTTTCTATTATTCATAAATTAAAATTATTAATACGAGGGGGAAAAAATTATTCATTCAAGAAATTTTTCATACCTTTTAAATAATTGTTATTGTTACTTAGCAAGTAAAATTTATCCTTTTTTCATCAAAATATTAATTTATAGATGATAGAGAACATAATCTGAAAATGTATAATACTTAAGGGTACCATCTAAAATTGAAAAACTCTCTAATATAATTCGAAAAACTAAAATTAACGAGACACCCTCTAAAATTTATCTTAATTTTTAGGATTTTGAAAAAAATACTCGGAGTACTACATTTTTTTTATGTAGTATTTTGTAAAGGTAGTTTCCGTAAATTGCCAAAAGGAGCTTATAAAGGTACCTAACCCACCTTGTAGAATCATTTTTCAAATTGAATCATCTTTCACAAATTCCATCGATTCAATATCTTCATTGTCGCTTCTCTCCGATCTCTCTCAACCGTTAATCCGCCGCCTCCAACGCTACGAGACTGCCACCTCCGACCAATTTGTTATGCAATTCCAATTTTAATCCACCTCTCATCGAAGTAGATTTCTTCGCCTTTCTCAATTCTCTACATTTTTAGGGTTTCTTTTTTCAAATTTTCCGATTAGGTTTTTGATGGTTGGCGTCGGAACTAACATTCTGGTAATGGATTCCTTTGAGGCAATTGCGTCGCCTCTTCGGTGTCCCTTGTGTTAGAACTTGGCGTGTGGAATTTGATCTTGCTGCGTTGTGTTGCGTCGGTGAAGTAGAATTTGAAGTGTTTGGGGAATTGTGGGAAGATTTTGAACTAGTTTTAGGGGAAGCTTGATACAATGCGGTTGATCCAATCGAGCTTTGGCTCCGAAAGGGGGAAAAGTGATGGAGGAAAGGAGTGTCATTTGGTTTATCTTAATGTGTATGATCTTACCACTATGAATGACTACTTGTACTGGTTCGGCCTTGGGATCTTTCATTCCGGCATTGAAGGTATGATAATGTTTGTAGCCTAAGATCAATTGTTTTAAGTTATCTGATAGAGGAAAACCATATTGCTTAATGCTTGGGGTTGAATTTACTCAGGATGATCTAGCTGCTTTTTATTTGTTAGTTTTGGAGACTGTTGCCATTTAGTCCAATTCTGGGTTTGGAATTTGAATAGTGATACCTTGAATGATTTACATTCTGCTTATTTTGTCTGTAAACATAGGTCCTATGTTCGCAAGAGACATATTAAGATGAGAAGGAAGGTAAAAAATTTCAAATTTGAGCTTTGACCCTGGTTTGGAGGCAGTTATTTAAGTCATTAAGACATTTTTTTTCTTCCAAATTTCATCATTTTCTACTTCATCTTCTACTTCTGTATTGACCTTGGAAACGGAATGTTTTAATTTTATTCTACATCCCAAAATCGATTGAATTTTCCAGTAATTATATTTGAAGTTGTAAAATTCTGGGTCATAGCACCCTCTAGAAACTGGTTTTGCAAAAAAGTGCCCTAGGACCTCAAACATAAATGCAGTAGCGATGGAACTAGATGGAGAAGAGATCCTATGCTCCACATCTAGTTCAATGCAATGATGGCTCTTTCTCCATCTGCATGGTTGTATAATATGTTGCAGTGCTGCACTTTGCAGCCAGTCAAACTAAGAATGGAGGTACCTGTATGGTTGAGGCGGTGATAGTCTGGTAGACACGCTGTTTCATTCATTTGCTTCAGTTTATATGATCACAAAGGGCTTGGAGGTTGCTGAACCCATGCGGAGGGCCTAGAATTTTGATTTCCTTGTTGGAGCTTGACCTAAATTGATATACGAACCATCAGCAATCGCAATTACAGTCTTCTTCAGTTCTTCGTATGATTGTGCTAGATGCTTCGAGTAACCGTTCAGGGACCTTATAAGCTGTCCAAAGTGTTAATTATGAAAGTGGTTATGCTGCCTAGGACGATTTTTTTATTATCTTTATGGCTTATATAATGTTAATTGATTAGTCTACTTTCATCCCGACTCTCTCGTTAATTGGTCTATTTCTCCTTCCATTCATGCTGAATTTGTAATATTTGTGTGGTTGGGTAATCCAATAAAAAACAAGTCCTTGTCAAGTTATTGTAGCATTAGTAGGCTTGTTGTAAAGTTGAAGAATGTCATGTGGTGTAGATTTCCTCAATCTTTCCTTAAAATTTAGCATTACAATTTACAAGAGGTAAATTCTTTGCAATACAGGGGTCAACTCGATATAGCTAGAGACCATCAGAATACATATAGTTTCATCAAGATTGTGATCTCTTTTATGTTATATGATTAGCTTGTCATTTTTATCATGAATAAGAACTGAGTATTCATGCTATTCTTTGCTTGGATAAATGTGCATGCCATGCTCTTGCAATGATCAGAGTGCTGTTTGTGTGGTTTTCCTTGTCTGTTCCTTTTCTTATCTCATCTATATGTATTTATTTTTTTGTGAGGGTGGGGAGGGGTTAGGGTGGAGGATGTCAGCAAGATATACTAACTGTCTTTCTGAAACAAACAGTACATGGCATGGAGTATGGTTTTGGAGCACACGACTTTCCAAGCAGTGGTGTATTTGAGGTGGAACCCAGAAGCTGTCCTGGATTTATCTTTAGAAGATCAATTTTGTTGGGTAGCACAGAAATGACTCGCTCAGAATATAGGATTTTCATTGAGCAGCTCGCTGCAAAATATCACGGTGACACTTACCATTTGATTGCGAAGAATTGCAACCATTTCACTGATGAAGTCAGTTCGCATCTTACGGGGAGATGTATTCCTGGATGGGTCAATCGCCTTGCACGATTAGGTAAGACTTCCTCTTCTTTTACTATTAACTAGTAAGGGAGATATACGTACACAGAAAGAGTGAGATCATAGTGCCTATAAAATTTCTGCGTAAAAACGATTTTTGGTTGATATTATGAATTGACACCATCAGTAAGTATGGAATTCTATACTATGGTGTTTCTTCACATATTCTTGGAAGAAACATAGTCGATTTGCCTAGTAATCTATGCCTCTTTGTTACGCCTGAAATTCTAATATTAGACAGGATATGTTGGCAAGCCATTTTTTTCTGACAGAAAAATTCTTTTGAGATTCAGGTTCATTCTTCAATTGCTTGTTGCCTGAACAACTTCAAGTGACAGCTGTGAGGCAAGTTCCTAGCCGGCCATCATATTCAGGCAAGTTATTCTCAAGGCCCCATTAAGGTGTTGAGACCACATGCTCTTGCATATTTTTTTTTATATATATCTCTGTGCCGAATTTTAGAAAGGAACAGTTTCATATAACCCAAATAGTCAAACATGAAGTTGAGATCTCATGAAAAACCGAAAATGTTATAACTGTAGAAGATGTTCCAGATTTTTCTTATTATACTTGTGCCCGATATGAATTAAAGTTAAATGTGAACAGGATATATATCCCATGCTTGATTTAAAATCATTCGTGACATTTGTGAGAGTCGCTGAGGAGATTGATGGGAAATAGAAATTTCCGGCACAAACATGACTATGATAACAACAAAGTGGTCAAAAAATGATGAATGCCTTAACTTTAGCAGGGACAACAATATTTGTTTTTTAATCCTTAGGCATGTGAGTTTTAGAAGAACTATATGGGCTTATTTTCTGTACGAGTTCCCGTGGCCATGCCAGGCTTTGAGCAAGCAACCATTTTCAAACATGGGATGTCAAACATATGTTTGTATATCTGCATCTTGTCACCTCTATGTGAACTTAGTAATTTAGCCTTATCTTTCTTATGTACTACTAATTGATGTTTGGAGTTAATCTGAGAGTCTTAAACTACTAAACATCACTCAATGCAACTCTCAGCATTCTTGTCCAAATCTAACAATAAGAAACACACAAAAATTTGCTTGAATCCTCATTGATTTACTTGCAGGTGGAGATAGGTTAAATTTCAATTAGGCTCCACTTATTCAGAGTCGCTTTTGGTTCCAGCAAATTGTTTGCCTTTTGATATTGCATCAATGTTTGTTGGACAATCGTTCTATCGCTGTAGTCAAATTTCCATTTTTCTTGCCAACTCTATGCTCTCGTTGCTTTAGTTTTTTATTTGAGGATTTTGAGTACTTTCGATTTTTCATCAGGAATCTGCGCATTTAAGGAACTGAAAAAATGTTCTTATGGTTTCTTGCCTCGTGCAGCAAAAGCATCAACGATGCATTATTTCCTTTCTCGCCGCTTGGGCTGCTCTCTTTAGTTAAAGTGGCTATGTGGATTTGAGATAGTAAGAATGTGGATTGTGGCAATTACGAAATGAAACTTGTGAATAGCATAGCTTAACCTTTGGACAAAGAACTTGTTGCAGACGTATATTGTCCAGCTTATGCTGGAAAATAAGATATAAAGCTTCTGATAGGCATAAGTTTCCTTGTCATATGAAGTCTGTCCTTGTTATTCTTGTTTCTGATATTTTCTGCACCCCTAAAAATTTGTCTGTTCAGAAAATGACTCGGATTCAGCTTCATTAGCAAGTTTTGAAAGTGAAGAGGACGTGGAGGCGCTTGATCATCATCAGCTGTTAAGCCCAGTTCACCCAGACGTATCTTTTGTGAAGGAAAATTCAGTTGTTAGTAAAGATCGAGGTTCAATAGACCGCAATGTTGGCACTTCTTCTTTGTAAACCACTGGAAGTCCAACTATTCCTGTTTTCTACATGCAAGCGGCAACCCTCTTGGTGAAGACATCGCTAATGAGCATCTTCCACGTACACTGAATACGTAGAAGGATGCTATATGTTGCAGTTCTCGTCGTTGATGTAAGTTACCCCCATTTAGTTCCTTGTTTGTATTTACATGAAGATTGTTACGATTTTATGGCAAAACTTAGATCTCTGGTTTCGGTGATTTATAGAATCCTTATGTCGCCTTTTGCCCTATCAGAAATGGTGTACCATGTTTGAAATAAGAGCTTAGGGTAGAAGGCTATGGACTTATGGAGCCTGCTGGCTCCTTGTTTATATTGTGATGAGGCTTCAAGATGTTACATAATTATTGCCTTCATTCTTAGTCCCAATATGGTTACTGCATTAGGCACCTTCTTTAATAAGTGTTAAATGATTGATTCTTGTTTTGCTCTCTAATTTTCTTGGCTTAGCCCTTATTTATATGAAGCGTGACTAGATGTCCGGAGATAACTGACGTCTGGATACCACCGATTCTTCTTATGAACAAAAAAAATTTCCATCCCCCGATCTTTGAAATCTTCACCCGATCCGTCAACATGTTGGTGGACTTTTTTGCATAGTGAAATATAACTTTTAAAGCTAGTATTCAACCAAAAATTAGAATGATAATAGATAAATGACTATGTAACGATGATAGATGAAAATTAGAATGATAATAGATAAATGATTATATAACGATGGTAGATGAAGAGTGATTTTATTCGGCACTGAAAAAAATGACCGAAGAGATGGTAATGACCGAAGAGATGGTATATGCGCGATGTGTTTGGTCCCGGGCGCATGTGCAAGCACAGGCATGCACTCCAGGGGAGGAATGAAGATAAGAAAATAATACCTCAACAATAAAACCAACAAAACTGATAAAAGAGAAGCGGAGGAATGAAGTCTCGAGCAAATTGTGAAAGACGATCATCCGTATAAAAGAGAAGCGGATAAATGAAGTCTTGAGCAAATTGTGAAAGAGGAACGATTATTCATATCATCTGTTAAAATAATGCGAAGAGGGTTTTCTCAAGGATATTAATCATTTTATATTTAATCTTATCTAAGAAAAGATTTTTTAACGGATAATCATTTTTATATTCAATCTCATCTAATAAACAAAATTTCAGATTTTAGAACGGGTTCGTTCATCCGACTTGCCTCACTAGTCGTCAGCCATGTTTCACCAATTCATTCTTAGTCCCAATATGGTTACTGCATTAGGCACCTTCTTTAATAAGTGTTAAATGATTGATTCTTGTTTTGCTCTCTAATTTTCTTGGCTTAGCCCCTTATTTATATGAAGCGTGACTAGATGTCCGGAGACAACTGACGTCTGGATACCACCGATTCTTCTTATGAACAAAAAAAATTTCCATCCCCCGATCTTTGAAATCTTCACCCGATCCGTCAACATGTCGGTGGAATTTTTTGCATAGTGAAATATAACTTTTAAAGCTAGTATTCAACCAAAAATTAGAATGATAATAGATAAATGACTATGTAACGATGATAGATGAAAATTAGAATGATAATAGATAAATGATTATATAACGATGGTAGATGAAGAGTGATTTTATTCGGCACTGAAAAAAATGACCGAAGAGATGGTAATGACCGAAGAGATGGTATATGCGCGATGTGCTTGGTCCCGGGCGCATGTGCAAGCACAGGCATGCACTCCAGGGGAGGAATGAAGATAAGAAAATAATACCTCAACAATAAAACCAACAAAACCGATAAAAGAGAGGCGGAGGAATGAAGTCTTGAGCAAATTGTGAAAGACGATCATCCGTATAAAAGAGAAGCGGATAAATGAAGTCTTGAGCAAATTGTGAAAGAGGAATGATTATTCATATCATCTGTTAAAATAATGCGAAGAGGGTTTTCTCAAGGATATTAATCATTTTATATTTAATCTTATCTAAGAAAAGATTTTTTAACGGATAATCATTTTTATATTCAATCTCATCTAATAAACAAAATTTCAGATTTTAGAACGGGTTCGTTCATCCGACTTGCCTCACTAGTCGTCAGCCATGTTTCACCAATTCATTCTTAGTCCCAATATGGTTACTGCATTAGGCACCTTCTTTAATAAGTGTTAAATGATTGATTCTTGTTTTGCTCTCTAATTTTCTTGGCTTAGCCCCTTATTTATATGAAGCGTGACTAGATGTCCGGAGACAACTGACGCCTGGATACCACCGATTCTTCTTATGAACAAAAAAATTTTCCATCCCCCGATCTTTGAAATCTTCACCCGATCCGTCAACATGTCGGTGGACTTTTTTGCATAGTGAAATATAACTTTTAAAGCTAGTATTCAACCAAAAATTAGAATAATAATAGATAAATGACTATGTAACGATGATAGATGAAAATTAGAATGATAATAGATAAATGATTATATAACGATGGTAGATGAAGAGTGATTTTATTCGGCACTGAAAAAAATGACCGAAGAGATGGTAATGACCGAAGAGATGGTATATGCGCGATGTGCTTGGTCCCGGGCGCATGTGCAAGCACAGGCATGCACTCCAGGGGAGGAATGAAGATAAGAAAATAATACCTCAACAATAAAACCAACAAAACCGATAAAAGAGAAGCGGAGGAATGAAGTCTTGAGCAAATTGTGAAAGACGATCATCCGTATAAAAGAGAAGCGGATAAATGAAGTCTTGAGCAAATTGTGAAAGAGGAACGATTATTCATATCATCTGTTAAAATAATGCGAAGAGGGTTTTCTCAAGGATATTAATCATTTTATATTTAATCTTATCTAAGAAAAGATTTTTTAACGGATAATCATTTTTATATTCAATCTCATCTAATAAACAAAATTTCAGATTTTAGAACGGGTTCGTTCATCCAACTTGCCTCACTAGTCGTCAGCCATATTTCACCAATTCAGTTAAAGGTTTTTACCCGTTTTTCGATTGTTGGTTTGAAAAACACTCGCAGTTGGAAGAATTCTATGAAGTTTACTCTAAACCAATGGTGAAAACACCTAAGGGTTTATTTGGAACCCTCACATTAAGTTGCATTATTTTGCATTAAACTAATTATGTAGAGATTAGGGGTAACCCAAGGGAACTATGGTAGAGAACGCACCCAATACTAGCAAAGGAAGACGGATACTTGAACCTTAAGAACTCAAACAAGATGCACTATTTACATATAGGTTACACCAACAAAGGTCAGAAGACTCCTCGTTTACCATTATACTTATCTACAACAGCAACTCTACTAAGAGAAGTTTTACACCAATTAGCAACACTCTTTATATAGCGTTAGTAATGTTCTTATTCAGCTGGCATGACAATTTGAGCCCTGAGGATCAATATCAATATGGTATAATGTTGACAATCCTCCATCAAACTTCGACATGAGCTGATGCGGATACAGCCCGCAAGAATGCAGTTTCCCGCGCCTTGCCATGAAAACGTCCAACACTTTCTTGAACATTTTGTCTTCTTCGAGTTGTGGCTGTTCAACAAACTCCTTCAAGGGCATCCACTGCAAAAAAAAACAGATTCAGAGTATCAAACATCAAAAACTTATTTTACCCATTTGATTCAAAACCGAGTTTTCTTGATCAATTTTGTTACCCGTGCAGCTTCTATTTCTTGATCATCAACTTTGATATCTGTCGAAAGCGGCTTCAGAATGCATACGAAGAACAAGTCTGATTTTTGAAAAGCCATGTTCTGGGCATGCCTGGTACCGAACACAGAAATACTGAGATTTGACATACCAAAGAGTTTTCTTTTAGTGTTGAATAGGGGCATGATGATTACCTGAATGCAAGTACTTCAACGAATTCGGTATCAATCTGCACATAGCCACAAGATTTAATATATATACATTAAGACAGAAATCGGTTTCAAGAAAAAAATCGAAAATTTACAACTCTTTACCCCGGTTTCTTCCTTCATTTCTCTTACAGCTCCAGTGTAGATTTCTTCTGACTGTATAGCATAAGTTTAGGTTAGTTCTTTCTCAAAATAGTATTTCTCTTACACTGAAGTTTTCTTTAAAATGGAGATAAGGGTAAAAAAAATACCTCAACAATAAAACCAGTTGGGATTTTCCAAAATCCAGCAAATGCAGGAGCACAATATCTCTCTTGTACAACAAGCACCTTGACATAGAAAAATCACAGCAATTCTCAAAACAAGAACTAAAAGTTGCAATACTGAAGATTGGTAAAATCGGTAAAATCACTAATGTAACTCAGGAAGAATGAATTACCTCATTCTTTTCATTGATGACCAATCCTCCGATCCCAACCTGGTGTGAAGCGTTTGTGGGAAGCATACACGGTCCTTCGGGAATCCAGTATGTTAACATAACATACCCCGGCTCTGCATGATGGTACCCGAAGCCTTCCTGGTATGAATACATCACAATATCTCATTTTTCTCCATGGATATCTCAAGTTCTTCAGTTATGTCATACAAAAGAGTTAAAGATCATACCTTTACTGCAATAGGAACAAGCACGGAATGCTCCATTGATAACTTCAGCCAAACTCCTTTCTTCCCCTGCATTAATAAGAGAGAATGAGTTGGGGAAAGTAAAATCATGACACAATTTGGCAAAAGGAAAGCAATTGCTAATGAAGAGAATTACCTTCATTCTCCAATGAGAAAGAGAAGCAACAAGTCGAGAAGCAAATGTGTCGGGATCAGATGGAAGACTTTCAGGATTAACCACAACACCATCATATTCATCATCAGAAGCATCCAACAACCTTGAACCTTTGGAAAACCAGCTGGAAGATCTCCCCTCATTCATTGTAGTAATCCAACTCAAGTAACTCTGAGTACTTCCACTTGAAATGCTTGCTTTATCAACACTCGAACCCGAAGCCCTTGAATAGGCTACTGATTGTACACATAAGTGTTCATAATTAGTCAATTTACTGCTCTTACAATACCAAATTATGAACAGAAAATGACTAAAACAAGCTCCACAATCCAAAATTCCCATTTGGCTGGACAATAGTATAACTATAAACTAAGAACAAACAACTGATTCCTTTATGCACATAAATGTTCATATTCAGTCAATTTACCATTCTTAAAATATCATATTCTGACATCAATATGACTAAAACAAGCTCCACAAGCCAAAAAGCCACTGATTCTACACATGAATGTTCATGATCAGTTTTCTGATCCTCAGAATGTGAAATTCTAAGATAAACAAAAAATGAGTACATTAAGCTCCAAAACCTAAATTGCCCAAATAGCTATACACAATAGTATAAAATAAATAAATAAATAAATAAATAAATAAACATATTGCTTAGTCAAACACAAAGAGAGATGAATTAGAGATTTACCTTTGCAAGTATACAATTGAGGGTAAGATTTCCCATCAAGAGAGGAAAGAGAGTCCCTCAACCGCCATGAATTTGAAGTTGAAATACTAAACACAGTAGACCCAGATAAGGAAACTGAATCAAACAGCTTCAAATCCATTTGCAACAAACAATGAGATTAAAAGCCCCCAAAATGATCTTAAAATTACTCCGAAATGTATATCAACAGAAGTCTGTTACTTAGATTAGGGTTAATTTATGCAGCATGTGATGGGAAATGGGTAACATGTGAAACCCTTAAATTTAAGTAGAAGAAGATGAACAAAGTTAAATATCAAAAGGGGTTTGGAGATTAATGACAATTGTGTGGTAATCAATGAAAGTGGGAGAAGAGCTCCAATAGGAAATCAAGAAGTGGGTTCCTCACTGAATGTGAAAGAGAGGAAGGGTTTATATAATGTGAAATTATCGAGCTTGCGAACACGCTTTATCCAGACACGCTGCAACTACAACCTGACCTTACAAAGAGAAACGTACAAATTCCTTTATAAACAAATTGAAAATATCTGCAAAACCCACAAAATTCACGTTTCTCTTCATCAGTGCTGACACGGATACTTGACAGTGTTGCAATTATCTAAGGATCATTTAATGTATAATAATATTTGTTCTATTTATAGAATATATCCAACTTTTTGAAGTCTTTAAATAATCACCTTAAACAAGTACAAAAAAAAGGAATTATTATACGTACTGGCGAAAATCACTATTTGTCATCATAACTACGCATTTCGCGTGCGTAGTTGACTGATTTACAACTACGCATATGGGGTGCGTAGTTGGCTCCAACTACGCATATAAGGTGCGTAGTTGGAGTTCGAGAAAAAAAAAATTTGAAAAATTGAACTACGCACTTGGCGTGCGTAGTAGAAATAAAAGAAAAAAGAAATTTTTTTTTTAATAATATTAACTACTACGCACCCAAGTGCGTAGTTGAGTGAGTTCTTAACTACGCACGCGAAGTGCGTAATTACGGTGTTAAATATCAATAACCACGAAAAAAATTTTATTCCCTACGATAAACTAAATGCTATTTCACAATATGAAGTATAATTATAGAATATTACATATAATATCTGCAAAACCCACAAAATTCACTTTTTAAAGTCTTTAAATAAGTCCGGTCATACTTCTCAATATGTTCATACCCGTTCGTTTTTTTGAACTGCCTTAATTTGATGAGGTCTAAAACTCAGAGAAAAAATAACCAAAATTTTTGCCGAAACAACAAACTTGATGGTCCATTAGGCTCCAGTTAATCTATTTAAATAACTTATATGTTTCATGACTCATTAAAACATGTTATCCATCAAGACACATTTTGTGCGGCTTTGTAAGACAAATATTAAATAAGATGGCTTTATCATACCAAAAAGTAGTTTTGAGACATGCCATATTGATGTATATTTCCGTTTGGTTGAGTTATATATTACTTTGAGAATTATAATTTTTCAAATAGTTCATAAAAATCGAAAAGAAATTATTCATCTAATTCTTAAATTTAATCTTCATCTATATATTAAAGGGATACAAAACTTAAAATAATAGGGGAAGATGAAATCATGGAAGTAATTTTATTTTATTTTCAATCATTTTCAATATTTTACTCCCGTTAGTCTCGTAAAGTCATTATCTCAAAAAGCATATCAAAACCCTTGCTATACTTGGATTACTTGCTCTTGAGATCATTTATACACGTAAAGGGAATTCTTAGATGCAATTTTAATATTAGAGGGGGTAACTACTAATAAATTGAATATTTGTGGAGCCTAATTACATTTTAGTTATTAAATTTGTTTTGGAAATTACTAATTAATATCGTATATATGCTATAGTATTGACGAATTATTTGATATTAATATAGCATCTTTTTGCAAAAATAACAATCACAATAAAAATTGTTTTCACCATATATGTAAACACATTAATGAAAGTTTTAAGACATTGACAATTTATTTATTCAATAGGTTATTTTGTTGGTGTTTGTTTGGTTAGACATAAAAATAGAATGTATAGGATAACATTTATTAGAAATTCAACTATCTAGTTAAATTTAATGAGAGGTAGTATAACTTATATGCTTAAAACTAACTAATTATCCAAAAATTTTAAAAATTAATTTATCAAAAAATAATAGTAATTATAAATTTATCTTTAACAATTCATGGTGAGAAAATATTATATATATCCTATCATTATAAGTGTATGTTGCACATGTAAAATGACTAGTGTAATACCCGTGTCATACATGATGTGATATAATTGATTTTAAAAAATATATCCATTTCAAAATATATAATTTTATTTATATTACTAATAAATATATTATAATATATAGAATACTTAGTGTTTTAGTAAATGTATACTATTATTTATCTAATTAAAATAAAGATATTTTATGACATACAAAGTAAAGTGTGTAGATAATATTATAATTAGAAAAAGTAAAAGTAACAAAAGAATTTTTGTTAAAAATTTATGTAAAAAGATATTTAAAATTGAGTAAAAATATTTAATGTATTTTTTTTAAAAAAATTCTAATATTGAAAATACGTAAAAGAATAACACGTGACAAAATGTACGAAAGAACGACACGTAATGTTAAGAATTTATACATTAATATTAGTTTATCGATGGTTGAGTTGAGGAAATAATTTAAATATGGTAACTTTTTTAGGCCAATCATAAATGTGGTAATTAGAGACACTTTCTTTTTGAGGTGTATCCATTCGATGAGAACATTACTACCAAATGAGGGTAATGTGAAGAATTACTAGGCTACCAGCTACAATCTAGAAGCATCCTGATGCAGGAGATAATCTAGGAACTTGTCTTCGAGGGAATATCCATCTACAATACTCAAACGCAGGAACAACTTCCTTAATTTTGGTAAATGCCGCCTCAAGCAACCCCTTAGGTAGGCATTACCGTTCAACATGGAGACAACAAAAGCATCCTGACGCAGGAGTATTTTCGGACCTAATTTGATTAGAGACCATGATCATAGAAATAAGGAAGGAGTGAATTGAAGACCATCTCCAAAAAAAAATTGAAAACCATTTCTCGTAAGGAAATGAAGACCATTGATTAAAGATGGAAGATATCAAGTTGAACACGTGCGCATAAAAGCTTACTTTTTTTATGCACGTAGAAGAGGATGATCATGTGGGAAAAAGGTTAAGCATGATCATATCATGCACGTAGGAGATCGATGACCACCACACAAGGGCTTGCTTTCCCTTGCACATGCATGTAGAGAGCTAACTTATCCATGCCCGGAGATGGACGAAGAATGGGACGTGATTAATGGCTGATTTTCGTCCATGCATCATTATTTTTCAATCCATATGTTATTCTAACGAAGAATGGGATATTATTAGTGGATGATTTTAATTAAGGGTTATGATTTTAAGTTCCAGGCCTGATATATATGTTATTTTTCAGCCCACATTATTTTCTTTCTATTTCTCTTTACTTAAGTTATCTAATAGAGATGATTTAAGGATAGATTTTATGAAATCTTATCTTATCTTATTTTATCTTAGTAGATCTTATCTTATCTTGCAAGTAGACCTGGACAAATGTGAGTTGGCCCGTCCGTCTGAAAAGATACGACAAGCTTTACAGTCCCGTCGAGTCCGATCCGTTAAGTTCGGTGGCGCGAGTACGACATCCGGCCCTAAATTATTTTTGATTCTAATGGAAAATTGATGTTTTGATGTCCATATATGAATTAAGGACATCAAATCCTAAATTATTTTTTATTCTAATGGAAAATGATTCCGTTCGATAAGAATCTGTTGTTGTTAGTATCAAAGTTTAGACAATCGAAGCTTTTCTACAATTTTATATTACGAGTGTTTTGAGGAGTAGATGAATCATGACTATAAATGTAGCATGGAATCATAACTTTAACGTACAAGTTTAAAAAAATGGACCGTACCCTCTCTTAACTAAAGAATATACCGTCATATAAACCTAATTCCTTCTTCTTCTTTTTATATATTTTGTTGATGAACATTCAATTCGGTACTAGTCATATTCCACTTCAAATATTATATCATTTATTTATTTTCTTAGTTGTAAAATAATACTTTTGTTGGGTGCTAATCATATTCCACTTCAAATGTGAATAATGTCGGTTGGTGGTTTGGTGGTTTGGTGGTTTGGATAATGGTATCCTAAGTAATTACTATCATTTGGGCGGTGTTTATAAACACTTTTTTTTTTTCGGTTTGTGTGTTAATACTTTGTTGAATGGTTGAAATTTGAAGCGTATAAATCTATTTTACGAGAGGGAAATGCGGTGATATTTTTGTAATTTTTATGAGAAATATGTAACAGTTGTTATCTAGTTCGTAGTTTTTGTTCAATTTGTCGAAATTGTACATTGTAAGTTCTGATATTTTCTATTATTAGTTCACACATTATTTTGTTAATTTAATAGTTATGTTTTTATCCGTTTTTTTACTTGAACTAATAAAACACAATATATGAACTAAAAGTACACAATATTTAAATTAATGATACCCAAATTTTGAACTTATATTATAAAAGTTCATAATATTAGTTCAATTCGTTCAAAAGTATAAACTATCAGTTCTGATATTTTCTATAATTAGTTCACGTATTATTTTGTTAACATTACAATTATGTTTTTATGCACTTTGTTACTTGTACATGTTTGAACTAATAAAACATCATATTTGAACTAACGGTACACAATATTCAAATTAATGATACCCAAATTTTGAACTAATATTTGAACTAAGTGTTGAAAAATAAGAACTATTAGAGCAAACAATTTGAATTAAGTGAACAAAAATATGAACCATTAGAACAAATCGTTTGAACTAAGAGAAAAAATGGGGGGAAATTGAAATTAAAAAAATTTAAAATTTTATACTATTAATTTTAAAATTGTTTGAACAAAAATGTATAAAAATTTTGAACGAAAAAATGTTAAAAAATAAAAACTATTAGACCAAACAGTTTAAACTAATTGAACAAAAATATGAACAATTAAAACAAACAATTTGAACTAAGAGAATAAGGGGAACTGGTGCAAAAAAGTTCAAAATTTATATACTATTATTTAAAAAAATGTATGGACGAAAATGTTTAAATTTTTGAACTAAAAAAATGTTAAAAAAATAAAAAATAATATTTTAAACTAATTGAACAAAAATATGAACCATTAATATAACCAGTTTGAACGAATTGAACTAAATTCGTGAACTGAGATAATAATTGCTAAAATTCTCATAAAATTTTACAAAATTGTTACAACGTCCTCTCTATCAAAAAACAGATTATTACATAAAAATTATAAAATTGTCACCGTGTAATCTCTTTCAAAAAATAGATTTTCGGACAAATTTAGAGAGTTAGATCAAACATTTCAACGGTACATATCACTCCATAACCGTACCCGTATTTTTGCCCCATACCTGAACAGGATAAATAAATAAAAAAAATCGAATAAGGTGATCTTGGTGTAATCGGTAGAGTTGGAAATTGGAATTGATATTTTTTTTATCATTATCTATTTTTTAAAATCTCAACATAATGACGGTCCATTTGCGTCCAAATTTTTTTTTTTTTTTTTATTTATTTAAACACGATTGGTCCATGTTGCGCTATTTGATATGTAAAACGATTTCCTTCATTTAGGGGTATTAAAATACTTTTGTGAGCATTACACGTAAGTTGTATCAATATGTATAAGTGGAACGTCATATCATCTACCAATATTGGTGAATTTAAATTTATTGGTTATTTTTTTTAAGGTTATATTCAATATTGGTGATTAGTGATTAAAGATGAGGAAACTAAAAGATGATAAGTGAAAGTGGTGAAAATGTGTAATGCACCAAAATGAAATAAGCAAACTTCAGACATGATTAGTCGTCACCATATGCTGATGTTGTAGACTAGCAACACGTCATATTCCAATTTTAGTTTTAACTTTTAACTTAACTCTCATATTCTCGATAGATATCGTTACAGTAAAAAAAAGACATATATTAAGAAATCTACAATAGAAATTATAATACTTAACGATGTATAATATGTAAAAAAACGATGGTAAAATATCGAAAGTTGTATAGAAATAAATTAATTAGATTAAATAACTTTAATTTATTTTAAAAATAAATTTATCTTGGATTAATTGAGTAAAAGTAATTTATAATTACCCTTAATTTTATATCTCAACATTTTTTGGATGAAAAATGAACATTCGAAAGTAAAAGATTGGTGATGAAAATTAATTAAATCAAACCTTGTGGATACCACAAGAAATTTTATAAAATGTTAGTTACCAAAACAATATTGCAATTTCTCGTGGACACCATGAAAAATTTTCCTTATTTTAATTATCAACGCGAGGAGATTTATCACTACACAAGTTCCCTCAAATGTAACCGTCTAGCTTGAACACTTGATGACATATCTTGAAGGCCGACAAGTCAAATTAGCTAAAATCCGTGATCGATCAGTCCAAACAACATGAAGAACGCACACAAATCTACGAAATTCCATCCTAAAACCATTTAAAGAAGTAACCCATAAAACTTATATATCGACCTCACCCATAGTTATGTTATCAATGTAATACACATTATATCCTACCTCTCAATACAATCTTATCTATAAAAGCCCACATTTCATTTTGATCAAATCCAGAACTAAGAAAATAGAATTGCAACCAAATCCGCAATTATCGATGTTGTTTTCGATTTTCAACATTTCATTTTCGTTTTTCGTCCTCGCTCAAGTAGAGTTAAAGAGGCTATATATGTCCATACCTTCGATCACTATCGTTTATATCTAAAAGAGAGGATATTTTGATGACTTTTCCACGTAGTATTGACAATTTTAATTTTATTTATTTATTTTTAGAAAAACGAATGACAACAATAATTCAGGAATGACCAAACTTAAAATTAGGACAAGCATTATCTACTTACTTATCTTTGGCCTAATAATTCATTTGTCTGATACATCAATCACTATCATTATGGTCCATGACTCCATTCTTTAGTGTTCCAAGTCATTTTCTTTTATTCAATTTTAAATTGTCCATATTACATGTATTATTGGTTTATATTCGAAAATACACCAAAATATTAGGTTCTTTCTTTTGAATCAAAAGACCTAACTTAGATTTTTTTTTAAAACAAAATTTTAATGGATGATTGTCAAAAAAACTCCGAATATAAGATTGTAACATAAAAACTGAAATCTTTGCAGTGAGGAATTAGATTAGTTTTTTAAAAAAAAACAACGAAAAAAAAGTGATATTCTTCCTATCATGATATAGCATATGACTTTGCAAATGTCTATACTATATGCAGAAGAGTATGTATCAAGAAACGGCCTCCTAAAAGTAAAAGAATTAGGAATAAAAAAAATATTGAAATTAAAGGAGATAATTGAACAATTATCAACTCAATAAATAAAATCTGGAAACTTCTATGGAAAATGGATCTTATCATCACTGATATATATTTTATTCTATCTAGTTTCATGCAGATCCGAGTCAATCATTCAGGAAAGTCAACGGCGTTGCAAATAGATTCGCAACACTATGCCACGACAACCCTACAGTAAGAGGGATCCCGAAGGAAGTTGAAGTTTTCATCTATAAGGATGTCATAGGATGGTCAACTTACCCTATGTAGTCAAAAAATATTGATTTTTTGTGAAACTTTCCTCATGTAAAAATATGATTAGCACCACAAAACATCACCTACACCAAAACTCAAAACTAGGACTTGTATTTGATTTTCTAGTATCTCATATACCAAATAATGTAAATAGTGTAAAATTAGGTTATACATGGCCATTTTCACTTTCTTCAGTGGCCTGACTGGCCTCAAGTAACTATGCAAACGAACCATATTTGGCCCAATGAAATGATGCTACAGGGTATTTTGTAAGATGTCATGGGCTCATTCTCATCCCATAGTTCAGGCCCAATACCGAGTTCCTTTCGGCTCATTTAATGAGAACGTCCACAACTACGTACATAGATATTGCCATTAGGCCCATTACTATACTTGCTCCTCACAAAAAAAATTGGCTTACATTTTTATGACTTATGTAAGTTTGATATGTGCCATATAGTTCAACTCAATATAGCTAAAGTTAGGCAAAATTTGAAATCATACACCTTGTCATACATAAGTAAAAAATTTCGGTCTTAATATATCTAAGCTAGGGTGATTGCCAAATACATAAGTAAAATTCCCGGATCAAATTTCCGCCTTATATATATATATATGTTATAACTTTAACAAATGTTTTTTTTGTTTTTTTTTTTTACGTATAATGGATATCCAACCGATTTGGTGTTATCCTGAATTCTTGATTAGTTGGATGTATCCGATCAATATTATATATCTTGATCCAGTTAGAACATCGATTCATATATGATGATCCAAAACACACTCGAATCAAATTACAACACTTGAAGGATCATTTATGTTAGCTAATGACGTTCTTTTGTTTACGTCCTGACCCACCACATGATTACAACTATAGTTACGGCCGTGTGCTTGGTAGGCTCTGGTGTGGTCCAGCGGGGGATTCAGGTCGAGCTGGTGGAGGTTGAGGCATTGCGGGTAGCTACTTAGCATTTTGGTTTTTCTCGAAAACTTGGGGACCAGGTGGGTCCCGATTCTCTTCGGGTACTTGTTTTGGTAATATTTTTGGATCTTCTTACTAAAGATTGAACGAATTTATAATTATACAACATAACTTGTAAGTTGTAACACAAAATTTGTGAATATGACAAACTTCACAACACAGCAAGCTGAGAAAATGCAAACGGCGGGTGAGGAGACAACGGCGATAGCATAGGGACGTTAAATATCCCTCCCTTTACGTCGTCCTTCCCATCGACATCCCAAAACGACGTCCATATTGACGGCGTTAACGGATACGTATCCACCTCCGAAGACGATTCTTCCTTCTTCGCAACCTTCTCCGACGTCTTCTCCTCCACTTCCGGCTCTCGACTCCTCTTCTTCTCCGCCTTAGCCTTAGCCTTAGCCGTCTCCAGTTTCGCTTCCACAGCTTCATCAACCGCCGTGAACGGCGTCTTTCCAACTTCAAGAGGAAAGTTTAAAATCGCCTTGGATCCTCGAAGCTTGAACGCAGCTCGATCGTAGGCTTTAGCAGCTTCAATCGCCGTGTCGAACGTTCCAAGCCAAACTCTGGAGCCTTTCCGATTCGGATCTCGGATCTCCGCTGCAAATTTCCCCCACGGTCGCTGCCTAACTCCTCTGTAGTGCTGCCTCTCCTCCACAACGCCTAACTGAGGGAGAATCTGAGTTTGAGTCGTCAACGTCGGAACAGCAATCTTCATCGACGGTTTCCGATCATTAAATCTCGATTTTGACCGTGGACTAGTATGGCTAGGGTTTGGCGTCGGCGATAACACCTCAATTATCTCCGATTTCGCTTCAAATTTCGGGAATTGGAATTCGCATTGAAATCCATCGTCAGTTGAATTGATAAAATTAGGTTGGGATTTAAGATCATCGGAAGTTTGAGAGAGCACAGAAGTCTCTGGCTCTAAGGGAGAGATTAATCCGTCGAGGAGGTGGTGTTCTATGTAAGCGAGAGTTTGAAAATCGTTGGTCATCGCCATGGATGGAGAATCAAGAGATCTGAAACTGATTTGAGTAATCTGAAGAGTGAGGAAGAGAGAGTGGGAAGATGGGGTATTTATAATGGATATGGAGTATGGAAGGATAAGCTTAGGGACTTTTCAAGGAAGGGTCTAAGATGCAAGAAGGAAACATCATTTTTTGTCTTTTCTCATCAATTTTTATGAAAAGTCATAGAGGAAATTACTTTTTGTTCAAGAAAATTGACTATTTGATATTAAAAAATATTGGTTTTCTAATAAACATCAGCATCAATGTGTCAATGTAATCAAGTTAGTGCAAGTTGGGTTAGACTCGTGAGTTGTCCTGATCATATTCGGACAGTCCCGTCCGGTCCGATCCGTTCACCGGAAAAATGGACGGGTATGAACATAGGAGAAGTCCGTTGGGCCGGGTACGGACACCACTATTGACCGGGGAGCCCGGCCCGTATAAAAATAAAATAAAATTATATTGTATAAATTTAAAATATTAAGTATAATTTTAGAATATTTAGCATAATTATCGTATATATTACATATGATATCTTAAAACGGGTATCCGGAGACCAGGAAGGCAGCCCGGTCAGATCAGATACGGTAGGGATTGTAGGCTCGGCCCGGGTCCGGATAAACGGGCCGAAAATTTCACAAAGTCCGGGCTGAGCCGGATATGAACAAGTCTACTTGTGAGTTGTTCGTTATGAGAATTCGTGAAAATGTGCTCAAATTGTTTATAAGATATAGGTAATTGTATTTATGTGCTAATGTGATTTTTCAGATTCATGAAATATCATTTTTTTTATTGTTAATCTTTGATTATTTATTTAGATTGATAAAACAAAACTTTAATTCTCAAAAATAACACTCTATCCTATAGGGTTAGGTAGAATATCGTATTTGGATACAATTTTATACTAGTTAGTACAAATATATATTTCAAGACTTCAAGTTATAGATTTAGGTAACATATTTATATTATTCATCATACAACATTGTTAAGGTGGTAATATTGATATAACTTCTGAATAACAAATATAATATTTTATGTCGATAATAAATAAACATGTATTTTTTTAAAAATAACATTATTTATCTAGGTATGTTTAGAAATTTACATATAGAGCTTACTTAGTTGGTGAAGTGTATGTAAAAAAGAATAATATAGGAAGTCCGTTCAAGAGCAGAAAAGTTATGAAGATTACGGTCGGTAACTTATAGTTTTTTAAATAGTGACATTAAATGAAAAAGTAAATCTTTTAAAGTAATTTTATATGAATATTAGTTTTAATAAGCTTTTTTTTAAAATGTATATTATTTATATAAAAAAAAATTATACAAACAGCTATATAATTTTAGCTATCAATAAACTTCAACTACCAATAAGTTTCATGTTCAATCTCGATTTTAGGCTTTCGGCTCCAATATACTCATAATTTTGAAGCAAACCCATAGCATAATTTAATAAAGTTTAAATATGAAGCTAGATTGTACTTTGTAGGGGAGAAAAGTAGTAATTGTATTTCAATGCACGTGGACAATGGGACCAAAAAGTCATTAAGTGTTTAATATTCTTATATTTGTAATACTTCGTAACTTTTAGTGTTACAATCAAGTCTTGAATATTCAAAGCACGAGGACCTGTCGAGGAAAAAAGTAGTATTGGACTTCAATTCAAACATCTTAGTTGTAAAATTATGCAAAGATTGTTACTATTATACGAACTCTTTTATCTGTCGCAATTACGTTATTGTGTACAAGTTTTGGCTTTTGTGACTTGGAGACGAAGGGAATTCTTTCTTCAAGCTAAAGTTACAAAGAGGGCTTCGTGGAAAATGCGAAGCTTCGATCTTATAATCTCCTATATATCTTATTTGGTATTTTTGGCAAGATACTTTAAATTGTATATTGTATAGGATAACTATTATGGTATGATTTAAAAAAATTACAACACGTATAAAATTTAGAGAATTGAACAAAGTGTCTTATAATTAAAGTTAGAACAGTTTCTCAAGCATGTCACTATCTAACATATTTAATGTCACGTGTTATTTTCATATAATTTTGATTTTTTTTAAAAATATTTATATAATTGCATCTTACATGCTACAACGGGTGTAATAACCGGAAAACTCGGGAATTTAATATAATTATTTTAATTAAAATTTTATTAATTATACTAAAGAACATTGATGACGAAAACCATTGAATAACTAGGCTACGTAATGACGACAATTATCCCACGTTATTATGGTCATGAATGTTGCAATAATGGCGACCGTTACTCTACATTATTATGGTCGTGAATTTCGTCATAGACTCATAATGGTGTGTTATTATGCGTTATTATGATCATGAATATCGCCATAATGACGACTATTACCCTACGTTATTATGATCATGAATGTCGCCACAAAAGAATCTATATGAATCTCAAAAAAAAAAAAAAACTCACCCTTCTCCCTTACTTTTTCCCCTTGCGTACTTCCTAAACAAACACACTGTTAATCTCTTGTAGAACTGTAGACAACGAGGCTACCAGTTATACATCAAAGTCCGGTCGCCGCCACACGACGCCGCTTGGTGCCATCCAGTGTTATTCACCGCTTGCAACTTAATTTCGTTCCCGGTTAGACCCAAAACCCGCTTTTAGTTTCGTTAAATTATTTATTTATTTCGATAATAAATAACTATAGAGTTAATAAGTATTTATTTGGTTAATTGTAATAATTTTGTTTAATAGTTTGGTGAACATTAAATAAAATAAGTTTGAACATTGACGTGAAATAGGATAGTAGACTTAGCATGACCGGAAGTTAGAAGTCGGAACGAAGCTTGGAAAATGCTAGGTTAATATGGAAATGGAATTGGATTTTAGAAGGGAACTATGAATAGTTAAGACGACGTATAACGATAGACGGAACACGAGACGCCCGAGATAGCGGGATGTTAGTGAAATGATATACTGATGATATGAGAACTTGGAATGAACGTCTAGGTCCGTAAACTTAGGGCATAGAATATGTCAGGGTATTGATGCTAGACCCTGATTGATTAGAACGATAAGTCACGCAATATTAAGGGTTGAAACAGTTCTAACGGTTGATAAATGTTAATCAGGATAATCGGATCTCTAACTAGCAAGATTGCGAGACGTTGAGACCGGTATTGATAAGGTGAATTCATCGGACTCACTTAGCTACCTTTTAATACTGAGTGTGCACTAGGGTAGTGTGTGTTATGCTTGTGAAATAAAATAAACGAACTAGGCCACTGTTTTTTAAATTTCTAAAGAGAGGCACAGGTGTATTATAATGTGTCGTAACTTTCTGTCCGGGCCAAGGGTGCTGGAAGATTTCTCCGCGACCAGTCCAGTAGCGTATACGGGAGGAGGCATTAACACCGGTCCTACTGGTGAAAGGGGACGGGGACAAGAGTCGGGAGACTCTTGTGCTACCTTGAAAATTGGAAAATTAAATGACCAATTCCACCAAAGAAAAGATAATAAACCGGGACATTGTGTGTTGAATGCTGATTGATTTACATTACTTCCTTATATGTATGTGTGTTTTAGTGACCTTAGTATTAAAATTGTAGCTAACGGTTTTTACCGTGTTGTTAGGTTTTTGCAGGATAGATCTCTACCGAAAAATCGGGAGAGGAGTGGTCGGCCGGGTTTCCGTACTAGGAGTTTGGGTGTTGGATTTATATAATCAAGTTTTATTTATTTTATTACAATAGATTTTATTTAGTTCACAGTTGGATGATGTACGGGTCTAGAGTTTATCGAGTTTTAAATATGTAATTGTGAAAGGAATTTATTTAAAAATATTTGTATCTTGCTGCAAGATTCAGCGTTATTGACGTCAACCTAAAATATATGTGACTTGTTTTTCCGATTTTATTTAAAAAATAATAATTGTGAAAGGACTTTATGTAAAAAAATATTTGTATTACAAACAAATATTTTATTATAAAAAAATAAATATTATATAATATTTGTTACCATTAACATAAATTTGTTTGTAACATTTCTTGGAAGATTGTATTATTGACTCACCCGAGCGGGATTACGCTTTTTATAAATTTAAAAGCAATATTTATAACATATAGATTGCTTTTACACAAATTTGTAGGGTAATAAGACTATCTATATCAAAAAAAAAAAATAACTGGTTTAATAAATCGTCTACAATTTTTTTTAAAAAAAATAAATTTTCACCCTAAAATTCTCAAAAATATACGTAAAAACTTATATATATATATATATATATATATATATGTGTGTGTGACAGGTTCAAAAGTTGTAATTTATGTTGTAATAAAATGACTTAATATATAAGGTTATCGTTTCAGTAACGTTTTTATGTTGCAACTTGCAAGGATATTATTGTTTATATTTGCGATTGAATGCACACTCAACGTTATTCGGACAAAAGTATGATTGAGTTTAAATACGAGAGGCTGTTGGTTGTTGGATCACCAGTCGACACCATTAATTATTTTGGTATTATACAATGTCGTGTAAGGTATTTTATTGAATTGCTTCTAGAACCTATACTATTTTTAAGTATCTAGTTTATGACTTGAACTTCGTTATTTTGTAATATTCGTACTAGTTGGCTGGTTTATTTTTCGAATTTTATACTAGCTGATATAAACAATTTATTTTTATTATTGTTGATTTATTTTCCAGTATTTTGTTTTATTATTATAATAGTTTTTAATATTTGTGCCCTGTACGGATTATATATTAATTGTGTTTATAGAATATGTGAATTTTAATAAATGTCTTAATTTTTATGTGATGTTTATTGTAAGGTTGAATTTTTCACATTATAAATGTAGATCAATAAGATTTTCAAGCCGTGTAACTATAATCACGAAAGAAGAACCCGTGACATTATCTCTAAGCTACTCGGATATCAAAGTATGCATCGATCCAAGAGAGCATTATAGTTTATTGTAATAAGAATTATATTACATATCACGTGATGCTTGGTGTAAGAAAATATTCCTTACGATATGGAATGATGAAAATTAAATTAGAAGGTTAAGACCGATATGAGCACTGCAAGCTTACAATAACAATTGTGTGAGAAGGACACCATGTAGGGCAGCACACATTTGGACCTAACCAGACCATAATTTACACTTTATAAATATTTTGAATAGGAATTGCATACAGTTCGGTCCAAACCCGGACCGGACCGGACCGGATTTATTCCATACATTTTTTTATTTTTTATTTTCAAAAAAAAATCAATACGGTCCGGACCGGACCGTGGTGGACCGACTGTAACGGTCCAGTCCGGTCCATGGACCGTTTGAACAGCCCTAACTCCATGGCACCATCCCCGAGGTTGCTCTGATGTCAAAGTCAATATTGATCTAAGCGAACATTATTCCTTTTTACTACATTCACTAAAGTAGGCGATGTTGACGTTGACGTCGACGTCACGGTTTCACGATTTTTCTCAATATAATTTTGTTACTAAATCGCTAACTAAGCCAATAATTCCTTTTTACTAAAAACTAGATTCTAAAAAATAATTATGCTTAACGTAACGTAAGGTTTGATGAATAAGAATCTTGCTGGACAATTTTATTTTAATTTTAAAAAATAGTAAAATTTGTGAGATAATTAATCACACAAAAAAACTTCTCATATAAGCTATTTTCGAACGCAAAATTTGCGGCAAAAGCTATATGGAAACTCCGCTTTACTCTCCGCTATATATATAAATCGCCTTATTGTGGTGGATTCATCAATATCTCATGTTTCAATAAGCATGAATCATATTCGTTATTCCTGGTAAACATTCAATCGCTTCATCTTGAAAAATAAAATTTTCATTGTTGTCTCCTTAATTTGTAGTTTGATGTTCGGTTCATTATATCGAACCAGTTATATACGTTGATGATATTCATTGACTTATATAATTAGCATATACAAATTTTCATATCATTTATTAATAAATATCCATGTAAGGCACAAACACGGTATGAACTAGTTAGAGTTGATAATATTAAAATTTGTATTACCTATTATGTGATGTTTGATGTAAGGACAATTTCTTCGTGATATGAACGAATAAAAATTAAACAAGAAGTTTGAGGACAAATTCATTATAATAGTCCAATAATTTATAATTTTGTAAAAAAAAAAGTTTATTTAACAATAAATAAAAAAATTACATCAACTAATTTACGGAGTAAAATTAAATATATTTTGTAATATATATCGAGCATGAAAGTGGATTTTAATCAAATATAATTTAGGTCAATTTTGTAGAAAATAAAATTAAAATAATTGTGATGTTATGTTTCCAATGTTCAATGTATTAAATGTTATGTAATCGGATATGAGAAAAACTATTTTCAACGTTTTATTCATAAATCGAGTTATAAAAAATAGATTATTCACGATGACGAAACAACAAATTACCCAATCCAATAATTTAGCTCCTTAATCCAGATGATTATAACATTATTATTTGTAATGCTTCTAGAATGTCTAATAAAACCTTAAACCGAAAAGAAAAATAAAAAAATAAAAGGCCAACAAGATAAAATAAAATATGGAGCAAACATATTGCATGACGTCAAATTACGTGCAGACAAATACTATCAATATATTTAATGTATGCAGATTCTGTCATTTCAGCTGCAAGCAATCACGCATTACTTAATACTTATTGTTTAATTAATTTTTTATTTTTTATTTTTTTATATATTTTTTTTGACTATTTGTGTGATTTTCGTATGTTGTGAGAATCTTTTTGGATCAAAAAAATATGATATTGTATACATCTACTCGAATAAATAATAAACAAGAATTTACAAATCTTGAATAGAGACTTGAGCAACACTTATAAATTTGATATTGTATTCATCGGTCAAGTTTTTGACGGGACTCAATAATAGTATCGTCACAAATTCAATTTAGGTCGGTTTGGGAGGCTTTGTTCGTGGGTTTTGTGAGTTTATTAGGTTTATAAGTTTATGGGATTATAATTATTATTATTGTCAACCATTTAAACTGCGTTCGGTTGATACCTGTCGAAGCGGTTGAAGTTTATCACTTTCTTTTATCTTATATTATAGGACTTACGAGGGAGTTTATATAAATTGATATCAATACCGTATATGCCTTTAGTCTACGATCAAGGGTTTTATTGAGATTTTAGGGTACGGGGTTTACAGGTGTTTGTGGAGTTGAAATTCATTACAACCGACTGTAGTATAAACTTTAGTAGTTTATGAAGCTTTATAAAACGTATAAAAAAAGAAGAAGTTATAAAGTGGACATTTGAGAGCACGAATTTCCGGAGATTATGATAGCATGTTGTAAATTTTTTTTATTTTTATTTTTTCATGTCATTAGCTACATGGAGGAATTTAGAAATTAAGATAATTGAACGATATATTAATTACAAATAGAACCCTATAAAGAACTAAATTTTAAATTTTAAAAAACTATTTTATGTA
The DNA here is from genome assembly GCA_002319775.1 of Fagopyrum tataricum. NCBI lineage: Eukaryota > Viridiplantae > Streptophyta > Magnoliopsida > Caryophyllales > Polygonaceae > Fagopyrum > Fagopyrum tataricum. The sequence goes on from CM008281.1 coordinate 4,860,335, forward strand.
GTTATACCTACATTAGCTCTATAGACTGTTTTTCTAACTCACGTCAAATTTATTAAAAAAAAATCATCAACTACATATTTTAACTGTTTAATAAATTTCAACTTCAATAAACTTGATGTAATCAAACAGACCCCTAGGTTACATAAATTTATACTTCCGATTTATGTAACCTAAGGACTTGATTTATGTAATTTTACATATTGCATACAAATGTAACCATATAAACACTAATATTAATATTAAATAAAAAAAGTAAACCTTTTAGATAAAAAAAGTAAATCATTTTTTTTTTCTCTAACATTCATTAATTTTTAAAAAAAAATAGTATGTTCAATCAACTATATACTTTAGCCACCAAATAATCTTCAACTATCAATAAGCCTCACCTTCAACTTAATCTCTTATAAGCTTAAGTTTTTTAATTGGACCATTAACATACTTGACAGAGGTGAGTATATCCGGATATCCGATTCGATAATATTATAAAAGGTCGATTCGAATCCGATTAGAGAACATTCGGATATCTGACACTTTTCACCGCATCGGATATCCAATCCGAAATCCAATATGAATATCCGATCCGAGTAATTACTACTAGAGCCGTCTGATATATCCGATCCGACCACCCTCAAAACCCCATCCGTATCCGATGATCTGAAAATTCTTCCCGGATCGGATCTGACTCAGATCATCAATTAACGATAATTAGATTTGGATTCTTCCGTATCGGATCTTTGGGTTAGTTGATCGGATTAGTCAGATATGATATTTTTTTCTCATCCCTAATACTTGTTTGGGATTCATTTCATAGCCTATATATGCCGTTCCTATCCACACGATCCTCACTCTACTACGGGTGAGCAACAATATATCCGATCCGAATAAACAAAAGATCCGATCCAAAAAAACTGAAATCCGACAATATTTGTTAATTGATGATAATAGTTCGGTCCGAACCGGAAATAATTTCAGAATATCGCAAGTAATAATTTCTCGGATCAGATCGGATATCTAGATTGAATATCCGATCCGGTAAAAAGTGTCGGATATCAGCTATTTTCGAATCGACCTTTTTATAAAATTATCATATCGAATATCCGAGAGTTTAAATCGAATTAGATTTCCGAATATGTTCACCCTTATGCTCACCTTCTGCAAATTGATTGTACATACGTATTAAAACTTAAAGGACCCAAACTTACGTCCATACATTTATGTAACGATTACAATGCATTTTGATAAAGCCAAATGGACCATACTATTCTTCATGTTCAAAATCGAACGTAACTTAAATAATAATTTTGGACTAATAGACACAAGTCATTCGTCATCACAACGAAATTTATAAAAATGCAAAACAAAATAATAATTTCATTCGAGTCTCGATCTAATACGCAACCGTTATTGTTAAAAAAATAACTCAACCAATTTAATTATCACGTAATGTATTGACTTAAATTAACAAGCAACAAATACCACAATCAATTAGTAGGTGGGCTCTATATCATTAATTGCTTCAATTTAGGCATAATTATTTTAACGATGAAATAGTGAAAAACATAAAAAAGTGTATAAATTAATATCAACTTTTATTTTTTTGAAAAATCAAATTTCTTTTTTCTTTTGATACTTAAAAATTTACATAGAGACGAAGGTAGATAGACAAGCTGTGCCGCTAATCCTTTATTAAGAGATAACACGATCTTCCTAAACACTACATCTAAAGACCTAGGCGATCCAAGATTACAATGCAAGACCCGTTACACCCTCTTAAAAATCTCGACGGGCATCGGGAGCAAGAAATCAAACGTATAAAAAGCGAACGGAAAACACATGTTGGTTTTCGATGCAAGCCCTTTCATGCTTAGCCGTTGCACCCTCTTGAAAATCTCGACGGCATCGGGAGCAAGAAATCAAATGTATAAAAAGCGAACGGAAAACGCATGTTAGTTTTCGATGCAAGCCCTTTCATGCTTAGCCGTCTTCGTAGAGACCACTGTGTTGAGGGCCACTTTACTCACCACAAAAGGCTTGTTACCCATGCAAACCAGATGAGAGACTCTCGTCAAATCAATACAAGTATGTTTTCCACTTATTCATCCAAACACTAACACATCTGACGGCCTCAACGTATATATTTCATCACGCGAATCAGTCAAGAAGGACACATACGCCTCCTTCTTGACCAAAATCCCTATTCTCTTAAACACGTCACATAAAACATCACGAACCAAAACATCTTTATATTTAAAACCGATATTTTTTTTAGAATGAACCGCCTGCTTCAAAAAACATCAAAAACCTTCCGACGATTAGGTATAAGATAAATATGACATCAATGAAAAATGTGTTATAAATTACACATTAAAATATAAATAACTATCTTTCTATTTTGTTATTTGTTTATTTTAAATAATAAAAATATACACCAGTTTAATACATTTTTATCATTTATTTTTCAAGTAAAAAGAGGTATTTGACTTATTTTTTCGCCTGCAAATATACATACACATAAATAATCGACGAACGAGATTAAATATTAAAACAATCATTTTGATTATTAGCTTATCAACATAACGTATTATGTTTGATTTAATAATATTCCCAATCCCAAGTGATCCGAAGCTATTTTCTACTTTTCCTTTGTTATAATTTAAGAATTGTGTGGACTACAAGTTTAAATGTGAATATAAAATGAAGACAATATTTGAATCAGAAAATATATTTGACCTTTGACTAAACTGGTCGACCTGGACTTTGACCAGCACCTTGTGAAAATTACTCATCATTTTGGCCTTCTTTCACGTGGACAATCATATAGATTTACTTTTCAATTTTCATCACTTATCAAAACGACGACGTTATAGAGAAATATAATACTCCATTTCTTATGATTCAGTCATTTCACATAGGTTTTCAAGAACACTATTAGACGTGGACTTTGATCAGCACCTTGCGTGAATGTTGATTTTGAAAAGGATCTTAAGTGCATTTTAGCTATTCCTCGTGAAAATGGAAAGCCAACAAGTCCTATGTCATGTCATATCTCGACTTGAGCTCGTTCACTTTCTAAAAGAGTCGAATACGAAACATTTTAAAGTTAGACTCAAGGAAGAAAACTCACAAGATTATTGATGATAAAAAGGATTGGACACCAATTACGACATACATAAAGAAGAAAAGAACTCCAAAGGTGTTAGTTACGACATACATAAAGAAGAAAAGAACTCCAAAGGTGTTTGTAGATAGTATTAAACTATACTTATCTGGAGGTATTAAGGTGACTATCTCAATCATAGATAGTCCATCCTAATGTTCCAAAAGTAGCTCAAAGAGGTTCGTCGGAACTATAATCGAAGAAACAAACTTAAGTAGCTCAAAGGGATTCGTCGGAACTATAATCGAAGAAACAAACTTGACTATATATCAACAAGGACTTCTTCTCTCAGGACAATATGACAACAAAATTTGACAAAACCCTTCCAAATGTTAAACAAGATCGATTGACACTTCAAGCCCCTGAAAAATTAAATTAATAACATCAACAAACTCAACCCTAAAGGGTACAAAGACTAATCAATTAGAATGATGCAAGACTATGCTATGTGAACAAATGGTGCAAGACAAGTAATTTAGTATGGGTGTTATGCAACCAACCAATCACCATGTAAGACTTGGTGGAAGTTATCCACCCAAAGTCCTAAACTATATGAAACAAGGCTTATGAATATACTGTAAGCTTTGGTCCCCCAATACATCAACTCAAGTCTGACTTGACTCGGTATGTTCAAGGACGCCATTTCATTGCTGATTTTTATGGTGTTCTCAAGCATACTTGGGATGAACTTGCCAATTTTAGTAGAGTTTGAATCCACTTGTGCTTCTCGTGCTAAGTTGATAAGGAGCGCGATGATTAGAAGATTCACTAGTTCAAGATCGGTCTTCATGAGGGTTCATCGACGGTTCAATAGAGTAGTGTACTTAGTACTATGCAATTTTCTGTTTAGTTTGAGTTTTGGACCGAACCGAAAAACCAGGTCCAGTCCGGACCTATTTTTAAATTAAAAAATTAAAAATATATATTTATAAAAAAGTTAAAGAAATATATTTATAATATTAATGTAATCAAAATTAAATAGTCACTTGTAATCAAAATCAAATATATATTTATTAAAAAAATTTAAAAATTAAATTAATAACATGAATTTTCCGGTCCATCCGAACCTAGATCGGTTTTGAATCGGATCTGGACCGAAAAATTGGACCGATCCGTTCTGTTCAGGTATGGTCCAGGTCCAAACTTGTGAATAGTACTAAGTGTACATGATCCTAATCCAAGAATAACGTCAACCGGCAACATCCAAGAAACAAGCTAAGAAAAGCCACATCTCGCAATTGCGGCCCAGAGTCGTGGTTGACAAGATCCCACAGTCAATCTACCCAATAAGCAGAAACCCGACAAGGATCAAAAAGGTCGATTTCACCGGTGATAAGCCAACCCGATCGAAGTTTACTTGCTTGCAATTGTATTTATTCAGGTTCGGTAAGTTATTATTGGTAACAATTAGAAACCCAACATCGATTATAATGAGACGTTTACTCTTGTAGTATAGATGATTTATGTGCACACTTTTCTTTCCATTGTAGTTATTCACGGACGAGAACTAGATCATATGGGTTGGATCGGACCATAATATTCTATCCGATCCAAACCACTTGTACACCTTTTTAAAATATTAATGTTTTATAATCCATATATATATATATATATATATATTAAGTATTAAATAAAACTATGCCTTATTTTTTATAAAATGTAACATAAATAATTTCTTGTTTATATACATATTATGTGATGAAAACTACATTTATAATGAAAATATAAAAATATAACTTTTGTTAAATAATTTCATGTATAATACGTAATTTAGTACATATATTTTAATCATTCAAACGAACCCTACAAACTACAATATAAAAACCACTATTTTAGTTATTTTTTTTGTCTACGTACCTAGAAAGAATTTTATAAGGAAAACGAATCGTAGAAGACCTACCAAAGTCTAGAAGAACATATAAAATGATATCTTTATATATATGCTTTGTTAACCTTTGTATCTTTAACACTTTAACTTATGGGTCACTTCATATGTCGATCGTGACAAATATTCAAAGCAACAAACACAAATATAATTAGCTGAAAACTTGCCCACTGAGAAAAGGTAGAGCTTTGCAGTTTCCAGGAATCCAAGAGATGAATCCATCGATGGAGAAAGAGGCCCACTCGTGTTGTTTTTCCTCGTAATCATGTCGCACGTAACAACTAGAAGCACGAGTAGGGTGTTTCCTTAATTGAGCTATATATTCAATCTCGATTTCTAATTCATTTTAATTTTTAAATAATTCAAATATAAATATATTTCGAGATTACTATTTATCCAAATAAATAATCACATTTAAGTCTTAATCGGGATGTGCATCCGACATGCAACAAGAATAGAAGTCCAGTTTTCAGTGGGGTGCGTCCCAAAAGCCTCCGGCTAGTCTCCTACAACATTCGAACGTTACTTCGATATGTCATAATTTTACATGTGAATCGCACCCGTAGTGCACCAATGGGTACGCACCCCATATTCTTGTTTTAAATATCTTAATCGTTTTGTTTTTTTTTGTCTAACCGAATAGCATCACTCATAAATTTTATGTTTATTTAAATTTAGGATATGCTACCTTATAAATGAGTTACATATATAAACATGTTAAAACCGAATTGTTTGCTACTCGAGTTCGGTCTCATCTTGAGTTCATTCACTTTGTAAATGAGTGAGTTTGAACATCTTTTTAAGCTCTTAATCGAATAGTTTTCAAACGAGTTTATTCAAATAACTGCCCTAGTAGCAATTGACATCCACTAAACATGATCATAAAATATCCAATTCTAACGTAAAACTTTATTAAAGTATCAAATCGAGTAAGGGGAAGACGAGAAATAAGAAATTTTCCACTCTTTGAACAAAAAAAATACATTATAATTACTAACTCTCCACTTCACTGAAGTTTTAAACTATGAACTATCTACAATAATTTTCCTTTTGGAAAAGTTTTTTCTTTTCTTTTTTGTGTGTGGGAAGTTTCTTGGAGAGTGGGGTGTTTTTTCGTAAATAAATTACATCAATTATTCACAAATATGGTTATTTTTCAAGCAAACTATTAAATTGTGAAAACTAGTAATTGAAAATTCGTCCTCCTCCGAATAAATGTGCATATAAGTTTAAATGTGAATTAATCTATATATCTATACTGAAAGAGTCGTCATTTAAGTTGATGTGGCGGCCTCTCAATTTTTCTCAGAATTTCTTTTTTCTAAAACATTTAGTTAAACCAATAAATCTTATTTACTAAACAAAAATTATAAATTATAAAATATAAAAGATTCCGTTTGATTCTGTTAACTAATATTTAACGTTGATAAAAAAAATTATCATAACAATTTTCTCCCATACGATTACCTAAAATAATTATAAATATTTTTTTCGATTTTTGTAAATCTTATCAGCCCAATTTTAGTTTGTTTAACGAATTTTTGTTTGTTTATTTTCCTGATTTTTGTATATCTTATCGGTAATCAATCTTATCAATAACTTAAAAAGCTTATCGAAGAAGTTTCGAATTTGATAAAAGCTTATTCAATAAGATTTTCTTCTGATTGCTATATATACACGTATTTCCAAAGGGTTTTAGTCACGCAAGCTTACTGATGTTTTTCCTATTTTAATGTTTTGATTGCGTTCCATTCGGCCGAATAAATGGTTAGCTTTCCGATCCTTTCAACTCCTTTTCCTCTTTTTTCCAAATCGATGATAATGTGTGTTATTTCCTCTTTTTCAAATCGTTAATAATGTGTGTTGTGATTAATTCAAGTCCTTTTTCAATTGACCGAATTTGTTATCGTGGTTAGCTCCTAATCCTTTCAATTTTGTATTTGATATGTTTATATGGCAATTGATTATTTTGTTTACTAACCTTCATTGTATCCACCACCAGTATGTGCCTCTATGATACCATGAAACAAAAGTGGTCCGATCCAAACACTTGAATTCTCCCCCTCAAAAGAAAATTGGTGTCGGACTTATTGCCACTTCATTGTTTGTTCCGGTGGGTTTGTGTGCGCAAGAGACTCGATACCACTTCCTCTTTGGCTTATGGTACATGGGTAATAAACCTCCGATTCTTCTTGAAAGTCGTAGGTAAGCTGTAGTTTCTTTCCTTATGAAAGTTGCTTCATGGTTTTACTCTATAGATCTTGAAATACGTAAGCTTTCTCTTAATTTTGTTAAATATTGAGTAAAATGTATTCAAATGGTGTATAGGTTAGGAAGCTGTTTAGTTTAAAGGGTAGGAAACATAAGTTGCTAATGTACTGAGTTTTGATGGAAGAATGATTAGTTTAGGGGGTAGTTAACTCATGTTAATAATTGAGGTTATAGACCTTCTCTTAGGAGAGAGTTCAAATAAAAAATATTGCAGTGAATGAAGGTGGATTAACTTAGATAGAGTTTAGGTAAGCTTTTCATCCTTATTTAACTTTATATTTTTGTTGGCATTTTCTAAAAATTCGTGGATTAACAAATTAGATTAGATTTTGTGAAATATGTTACCAGTTGAGTTTTTTTTTAAGAAGCTTTAGTTAAAATAAAATAAAATATTAAGCTTTCATCACAAAGCTTAGTCGATTATTATATTAATATATATATATATATATATATAATCTGACGTATTTTTCAACGAGTTTTCAATCTTTTCGGTAGCCGGTTCCGTTTTGCTCCGACAATCGTTGTAGACGAACATGATTGATCCCGTCTAGACACAATACTATACATCCGATCAACGCTGCATTCAGTTTAACTTGGAAGCTCTATTGGTTGCTTGGTGAGAAGGTTGGAGACGCATAGGCCGATGTTGCATCTTTTGTTGTTGCGGTAGTCATCAGGTAGTTAAGAGAGAGTACCAATCCATTGCTCCGCTCTAGCCCAAAATCTTATGAGTCTCATTCCTTGGTAGTGTGACGTAGGATATACAGATTGATTTGTGTGCCCTTCTGCTCTGCATTGCGAACATATCTTCGATAATAATAGGCTTTTGTGTCCGGAGATGTTGAAATTGTATTGTCTTGAGATTTTGGTTATTTGTTCAACTTTTGGTGAAACTGTTTTGATATGAAGATAAACTCTTTCTCATCATATGTGAAGTTAAAAATGGAGACAACTACATTGATTCAGGTTAGACTATAAAGGTTATACTATAACTTTCTTGCTTTATAATGGCCTCTTACATTGCAATTTTGTATTGTTTTTTTTAAAGTTTTATTTGTTTTGTTGCTAACAAGACATTTTGAGCGTTAATTCAATTCCGAGTAATCAATAGAAGAGGTTGTGCCAATAATGCCAATACCGCTAACTGAATTATGTAGTTTAACAACCAACTTATTCAAAATGAATTATAAATGATGTTTATATCTTTATTTATCGTGTAGTTTTATGAACACTTAAACAAATCTATTATAACACCATTACATAAAAGTAATAACTTGTACTTGTCATTATAAATTTAAAGATATATTCATTATTTTTTATGCATATTATTTGATAAATAATATTGTTAAACTGATTTTTTTTCGTTCTATTTGTTATAATATTTAGCATTTTTTTTAAATTCAATATATTTTTAAATTTAGTACTATACGATTTTTCAAAATTTTGATTAATTATGAATTATTTTTTCGTTTTTGTTAGACCCAATTTGTTAAAATATTTGTTTTTTATATTCCGATTTGTTAAAAATTTTTGCCTTTCCGTTTCTATTATATTCCGATTTGTTAAAATTAATTTTTAATCTATTGGTTAATTAATGTTCTTAAGTTCTTCCTAAATATTTCTGAATTATATTGTTATATTTTTGATTTGTTATATGATTTTGTCTTATGATTTTTAAAGTTCGATATCTTTCGAATTTTAGTACTATCCGAATTTGTATTAAATAAAAGTAAAATTATAGGTTAATTATCATCATATGAAAAATATAAAAAATATTTTAACAAATACTCGTGCAAGGCACGGATCATGTACTAGTTTTATCTAAAACTAGTTAACAATGATAGAAATTGCATACTAATCTTATATACAAGTTTGGTGTGTAAATTTGTAATAGTCTAATAGACTTTTATAATTGACATGGTCAGTAAATTTTCGAAATTAAAATTTGTCCTGTACATGGGTTTATATAACTAGTAATATTAATTCATATATAAAATTAAATTAAGTAAAGTACATTGAACATATAAGAAGATAAAAGCAAAATTTATTTTAATATAATAACATGAACTACAAAAAAATATTAGAAGTTTTTTTAAATCGCTATAGAAAATATATTTAATGGACTGAAAATTAATTATTTTAATTTTAATTTTAAAAAGTTATAAAATTAAAGATGCATAAAACATAACAAGTGGCAAACTGCACGGGATATTATACATAGCTATAAAAATTTATACTTGAATATATATTTGTCCATCATTTCAACTAATCACCTATTAATTTTTTGTTTGAAAATATTGTTTGAAATTGAAAGTAAAATCTTATTTAGGGATGATTTAACGTAATTTTAGATTAAAAAAGGGTAATTTAGTGAAAATAAGTTAATCTAAGAGTGGTTTAGTGTAATTAACGTTGATGCTAGTTTGGAGTAGTTGATTTGTTAGATTCACACTTTCCTTCGTGGAAGGTGTGAGGAAAGAAGGAAAATGATTGCGGAAAAGTCAGCAACCAAGTTGCGGGTGAAGTGGATGCTGACAAGACTCTCCTTCTTGCCTTATCCTTTTTACCTTGTCCAGGAACGATGTATCCGCAGCATCTACAGCATTCGAATCATAGTCCAACGTTGGAGTTTCCTTGGGATCATCTCATTTATCGACTAATATTCCTAGTCTTTTCGAGTCGACTTTTTAACCTACGTTTCTTTAACAATTGTCGACAATCATGTTCAATCAAGAGATCGAGCCGTAATTCGATCCGAGGTCTAAGGACAATCTCCGGACCCGAAATGAGATCTTGTTTTTTGACTTAGTCAAGGATTTTATTACTTTATATAGTGTAGTGTTTTCTGCCTCCATGTAAAAATTACGTTTTGTTTGTAATCTAAAGCTCCTCAGTAAAATTTATATGATAGACGCTATTAACCTTTTTTCATTTTTATTTGTTGAATTTTTATTATTAGCCTCAGTTAAGCCTTGAAATATTTCGTAATAAGTTGGAGGACACTCTTAGAAAATAATCTAAAACATGAAACCCTATTAAAAAGTTAAAAACACTACAATTTCATGATAAAACCCCAAAGTTTAGTAGTCAATGCATGACAAACACCATTGTGACGCAAAAAACCACCAACCTAATAACCACACAATCATCTCTCGAGAGCCTATTTGCATATGTAAGATTCATATCTTCTAAAAACATCGTTACTAGACGACTAGACCGTAACCTCCACCATTATCTTTTAGATCCTACTATTCGATAAACATAACATTTAAAACGCACTATAACACTCCCTTACCCAAAAAAAATAAGAGTTGATGACCAATTCATTGTTTCCATTGAACACCTCTACACTCTTTTAAAAATTCGATTATTATTGATTTAGTTAACAAATAATATTTTTTAGTTAGCACGAAGGAATTTTAGAGATATTATTTAATAAGAAATAATCATTTTTTTAATTCATTTCTTCTATTATATAATCAACCTATAAAAAATATAGATGAAAAACTTCACTAAATTTGTATTGTAGTTGACCCTTTTGACAAGTTAACTACTATAATCCAATTGGCCACAATTAATATTATGAAAGTTGAAATCTCCACTTTGTCGCTTAGTGCCGCCATCCAAGTTGCAATTAGCATTCTAATCCTATTTTATTACTTTAATTTAGAATATTAAAACGAGTCACCAACCATCGCTATTTCATTTTTGTTTGAACATCAATTTACAACAAGTCTTGGTTCATATTAAATGATCATTTACCAATGAATCTACAAGAGTGAATTGTCATGATTTGACATGTCGTTATTTTTACGGTCACCGAGTTAAAATTAGAAGGATAAAGGTAGAATTATTTTTTTCCCTTAACGTATCATACTGATTGTAGACCGACATGATTTTTTTCATCGGTTTTAATCCGCACATCAAATTCTAACCTATACATTTACTCGGCATACATATTAAGGTTGGCTCTAACATATCCTCGACCTTCATGTCATACTCTTTATCATCACAAAAAAATTCGTAATATGTGATAATGGACAATTACTTTGTGTAGTTGTTTTTGTTGAAAATAAGATTTTAGATGAAATATCTTTAGACTTATGTATTAAAATTAAGATAACACGAATTAATTTCATTTGTGTCGGATTTTATCGGCAAAATCTTATTTTTCCTTGTATACAACTTGCAAAATTTATAGCCAAAAATCAACCTACTTATAGCGGGTCCCTATGTCTTGATAAGCACGGCTATCTAATTATCTTTAGTCTTCAATTTTAAATCTTGATTAGCATAAAAGATAAAAACTTTTATTTTTCTTTTTATGTCACGGGGTTTTATTTCATAACCAATGACGTCATCATTAATACGATATTAATATTCTAATTAACCCTCCCACGTGTTCCAAATCATCCCTTCCCACTTGCACCAATATGAACCTTCCATGAATCCTCCTTCCATCAAATTTTCTCATCAACCGAAAAAACAAAAAACAAAATTTTAATTATTGTTTTATTCAAAGACTTTGAACAAAAATCTTCCCACATGCTTAAACAATTCGTCTATTTAAGCTCTCCTCCTTGAATTCACTTGGAGAAAATTTGGTCTCTCTTCACTCAACTCTAAACACCAATTTTTTAATTCAATCGAGTTATCAATCATGAGTGTTTCTTGTTCAGATTCCGATTTCGCTTTCTTAGAGTCGATTCGAATGTACTTACTAAATGAACCTGAAAAAGTATCAGTCACCGGAGTTCCGATTCAAACCACTGTCGGAAAGCAATCTCCGGCGGTGTACTGCCGGAATACAAGCTTTAGTAGCTTGTATCCGTGTTTGACTGATACTTGGGGTGATCTTCCGCTAAAAGAAGATGATTCTGAGGATATGGTGTTGTTTGGTGTTCTCCGGGATGCTATCACTACTGGGTGGTCACCGGAGTCAGGGGATGTACTGTCGCCAGCGTTTTCTCTGGAGATGGTAAAAGCTGAAGCGCCGGAGTTTGACTCGTCGGCGCCGGAATCATCGTCGGCGGAGGTTGTTCCAGCGGTTGTGCCGTCGAGAGGGAAGCATTACCGAGGAGTGAGGAGACGGCCGTGGGGGAAGTTTGCAGCTGAGATTAGAGATCCGGCGAAAAACGGGGCGAGGGTTTGGCTGGGAACATATGAGACGGCGGAGGACGCCGCCTTGGCTTACGACCGCGCCGCCTATAGGATGCGCGGAACCAAGGCGCTTCTCAATTTTCCGTTCCGGGTAAACTCCGGTGAGCCTGACCCAGTTCGGATTACCTCGAAGAGATCGTCGTCTTTGTCTACATCGACATCGTCGTCTCAATCGTCTTCTTCGTCGTCGGATAGCGGGTCTCCGAAGAGGAGGAAGAAGGTGGTGACCGGAAGCGGAGATGTGATGGCAGCAGCGGTGACTCCGGCGAGTGTAAGGCAAGTTGAGGTGCAAGTGGGAAGTAGGTTGGCCCATGGTGAATGCAAGTAGTGAGTTGTATAATGATAAAGAGCAAGTGGGTGCTTTGCCACGTGGCGAGCAGTTGTTGGTTAGCCGATTGGATTATAGTTGCCAATTGGACATGTTAAGTTTTAAGTTTGGATGAGTTTTGGGGTCAAAATATGAGATTATTGAGATTTTATCTTGGGGGACCCTTTATGGTGTGAATAGTTAGAGGGTTTTGTACAATTATGAAGTTTGATGGACTAGAGTTTGTTTGTTTTTTTTTTTTTTTTAAACTTTTTATTAATTATATTGAAGAGGAAGATCTCTTCATTTGATTGTCAAAGTTGCACACATGTTTAGTGTCAAAGTTCAACCAAGGTTACAAATTTTCATGTGGTTCAATCAACACGTGATAACCATAAAGTAAACCATAACAAAATTTAAGATAAATATACTTCTCTATTAACCTCACAATATATGTTAAAATTGAATCTCGTAATTTCTACTTAGAAACATTGACATTTAGATATCAAACTATAAAAAGATAAGGTGAAACAAATTAATTACGGATGAAATAGGCAATCAATTTGGAGTCAATATTGACTCAATTTGATAAGCTCCAAGTTCCCGGACTATATGTAAACCCATGCAAAGACCTCATAGTTTCGACATTTGGACAAAACACATCCTAATGTTAAAACCAAAGCCTTTGATCCATCTACCATCACTATTATGTAGAAGGCCTTCAGTTGCTGCACAAATCTCCATCCTACGCATTGCACCATTAGTGTTGAGCTTTACCTAGCCAAGACTTGGTCGAATCCATGCAATGAGAATGTCATGCATACTCTTTGGTTTGTGTGGAAAGCGGTGGGCAAGCTTTAAACATCAAATACAATTAAGTATTTTAAAGGTGGATGTGAACCTTTGAAGATGTAGTTATTTATCCACTTCAAGCACCACCAAAAATCTATGACAAAACATTCAACTCAAATTATCTCGTGACATGGATTGTTTGTTCTTTCAGGTTCTCTAATAACCATTGATTGTTATCTTGAGCAAATAAAAAACCAACAAAATCTACCGGAATCAACGTTCCTCACGTCTGAGAAGTTTGTGGATAATCACGGAGAACATGCATCATGGTTTCTGACACCTCCATACTAGACAAGTTTATATCCGGGTTGGATTCGATATGGAAAAAAAAGCCCGCTTACCTAGCACTGGGTCGAACTGAGCCTGGTTGGCATGCCTATAGTGGCCGTCGTACTCACCCGACCGGGCCGCCGAATACCCATTTTTATTTTAATTTTTTTTAAAATGAATTGTAATAGAAATTTTATTTTAAAATAAAACTTATTTAAGATATCTATGTAACATACAATAAATTTATTATAAGTATATTAAATATTTTATAATTATACTTAATATTTTTTTTAAAAATACAAAATATTTTTTTTATTTTCTTTTGATCACGGTCGGTAGGCTGGGCATTTTTTGGCCCAATATCTATAGTGGTGACGGGATCTAACCCGACGGGCTTGACGGGCTGGGTTTTTTGACCCGGTCGGACTTCCTCCTCTATTCATACCCATCCGTTTTTCTGGACGGGCTGCTCGGATATGATCAAGTCTACCTCTGTCCTGGAACACGTGTCATAGGTTATCGTGAGATAAGTGTCACTCTTGTTCTTTCAAAGTTGATGATTAATCTTTCCTTGGATATTAACCACAAAAACACCGTCGTTCTTTCCGATACCTTTAGATTCCATATGAGACCATAAAAGACTAGATCCATTTCATCAATATGTTGAGTAGTATCTAGTGCTTCATCTTCAACAACATAGTAAACAATCTATTGCTTTCATTTCGCCAAGATAATGTATCCTCTTTATCAACATCATTAATTATTGTAATAGAGGCGAGTTCATTAGTATTTCTGCCGGTAATACTTGACCAATTTGTTGACAGATACACGCTAGACCTGTAACCCAAAACTCACTAACTTTTCCCATTCGTGTATCCACAACAAAAAAACATCGGTAATGTGTTCGATAGAACCCCCTAATAATTTACCCATAACTCACTAACTTCGCCCATTTGTGTATTCACGATGAAAACTTCAGTAATGTGCCCTATAAGAGGAGTTTGTGTGCACCATGCATCAACTGAGACCATTATTATGTGTTCATTCCCCTGAAACCATCTTGTATCCGGTTTAAACACCCATGGGTTGCACAAATGATCCCTCGTATAATGTGCTAACCTAACTTAAAAATCGAGATACCCACAAGACCTCGCTCCATGAATACCATATTGCAATCTCATCATTATTTCCCAAGACATTTTCATTTCATGCTGAAGTAACTAACGTACTTTCCTAACACAACAACATTCATATCGTTCATTTTCGTAGTTCAAGGCCTCTAGTTTTTATCACCTTGCACAAATCGTCTTGTGCAATGAGATGCATGCGCCATTGTTCGATAATATCATTCCTCATGAGTCTACAACATTTACTATCCAACTCTTTGCAAATAAACATTGACATTTTGACTATTCACATAACATGAGAATGCATCGAATTAAGGACAAATTGGGGGAAAGTTATATGTTCTACAAGAATTAAAAGCCTACCGTTTGACGCATCTTGACACATATCCACCTTTTCAATGTATGATTAAAATATCCCTTCTTGAGACGAGTCAACACAAATAGGATACCCAAGCAATCCAAAATCATGTTTTACTAGTATACAAGAAATATATTGGAGCATGTATTTGAGACTCCGCCTGTCATATATCGATTCAAAACTAG
Organism: Fagopyrum tataricum; assembly: GCA_002319775.1. Taxonomy (NCBI): domain Eukaryota; kingdom Viridiplantae; phylum Streptophyta; class Magnoliopsida; order Caryophyllales; family Polygonaceae; genus Fagopyrum; species Fagopyrum tataricum. The sequence goes on from CM008281.1 coordinate 4,875,907, forward strand.
CTTTCTTGAACCGCCTTATAGTGATTGGAAGTCCTAATTACTTCCCATGTATATTGACCTAGTGGACCCCAATAATCCCTGCCAGTTGTACCCTACCAATCTCATAGACATTCATTGAAACCTCTACTTTAGCATGGTTATGTGTTTACCTTAAAGCTAGGTCTATCAATCATGTCAACAAGTCATGTGTAGGTTTGCCTTAACAAAGAGAAGATTGACATCTACAAAAAAGATGTGAGATTGTTGGATCCCTTTACATACCTAGATTCCATCCAATCGGCTTGCTACAACTTTTGATTTGAGAACGCGTACGCACAAGTATGAAGCACTAGGTAGAGATGAGATCCCCTAAATGAAGGCTTCTCGTTGGAGATACTCAACCAACATATTATGTATTTATATTGAATGTAACCTTTACATTAAAACACGATCCATCACTTTTGTATCCTATACTGTTTTAGACCCTTACCTCTTAGACTCTCAATTACCTACCTTTCATAGAAAATGTTATTCGATTTTGTCATATGTTTTTCTCATCTCAAAGTTTGAATCAATTACATACAATGCTCTCCTTGTTTTTCATGTGACGGGAGACTTTTAGGGAAACAAATGCGTTGTTAGTTATCAAATGTCCATAACGAATGTGATTAAGTCAGAAGATATGACGAAGGAAAGAATAAAGTTTAATCTATTTGCAATCGTCTTTGATATAATTTGGTACAATAAATTGCACAAATTTATCGGTGTGATCTCATCCATTTTCGTTCAATTTAAGCCTTTTGGGATTAAAGTAGTAAATGTCTTATTCACATAAGTGATGTCTCTCTCGCTTTTCTACCATCCTTGACAAGGACTTCCACATCCATGATTGTCTATGACAACAAAATGTGTACAAACCAGCGATACTTGAGACTTTTGAGGACGCATATGCTTTAGAGCGTGTCAAATCTCCTCCATAGTTTCTTCTTAATAGAACCAATTACTATTTCGTCTCTTTATCACCTTAGGTTGAATCACATTGTATATGTCCTCGTCCGCAATCAAACTAAGGCCGATAGCGGTTTGTTGTAAAAGTTTACATTAATTGTCTTGAACCTTTAATTTAATCCCTCGTACAAACAATTGCATGCTCATCCACTAATATAATAATTTAATTCTTATACTTTTTATTCTTTTCACCGTCTCTTATTGTTTTGGCCATGTATCACGTGTTCTCATACTACTCCTCAATCCTCATTGTGTAAGATGTCGAACTAGGTCATGAATTTCTTCCCTCTTAGTCGATTCATTCGTTCCCAAATGATGGTTGTTTCCACAAATGTCCAAATGAGTCATGTCTTCCTCCCCTCCCCTCTTAATGAGCATCCAACTATCAATGATGCAAGGTCACTCATGACTCAATACAATCGTGATTTAGTCGGCCACGTGATAGGCACACCCCAAGCATTCATGACTCCCTATTTGCAATCGTCTCCGTCAAGCCGCCAAGTTTTGAATTAGTTTTCTCCTTTCTTCTTGATTTTTGAGAAATTTCCTTTAACATTTAAAATTGTTGGACAAATATTCGAGTAATATCTCGATTAGTGAGTAACTTTGTACTTCATAAATTAAGAGCACAAACAACGTTTGTCTACCTCTCACCGACCACATAAATCTATGTGGAGTCCCATTTGCAAAATCTCCGGCCCCTTAATCCATTATCCCATTAAAGATCCTAAAGTGTAGGATCGCTTCGTGCAAAGGTTTCATAGCTTCCTCATTGAACCCCATTTGTTGTCTTATTTTGACAATGAGGCCAATTGTATATTTCCGCCAATGCCTAATTACTTTGCATGTGGAGAAATTCACTTATATTATTACACTATGAATCGAGTGAAAAAGGACCGTTGCAATAATGTATTTTCACCATAGCTATCGTTTTGCCAAAACAACTTTTGTTATCTACACAAACCCTTTTTCAAACTTGCACTTTTGCATCACACTTTCCATCAACTGTTTATAAAAATCTTATTCTTCATCACGAAGACTACCGATAGATTTTATCTCCAAGACCAATCCCATATGGTACTCACTTTCGGTAGAGTTGTCCATTCCCTAACAGTCCTAATCGAGGATTTTCATTGTTTACGGGTTATGTCATTACTCATACTTGTTACTTAAGTTTGGAGCTCCTTCGAGACCTTGTCATGCATCAACTTTTCCTTATTTTGGTAATTTTTTTGTAAAAGGAAAGGAGTTTATGTTACTAGACAAGTCTAGTATCCTGGGAGGTTATTTAGAATGATCATCGAGGATTCGCCGAGGAAATGGCATCCTATGTATATGCCATTGAAGAGCATCAAGCACAATGATGTCTTCAACGCTTAGAAAGACATCTATACTAGCGGGAAACAACTAACTAAAGGAAGCTAGATCATCATCCACTTTATTAACTTCTAAGAATACAGGCTTAATGTGAACTTTTGTGAAAGAATGTAGGAGGACCCTAATATCACCAATTTTTTTTGCTTGGTAATGGGTTTGTAGGTTAAGATACAATGATCACACTTAGATTATCTCTTTTGATCTCAAAATTTCGAAACTCAAGATCTTTCAGTTTGGTCACACACTCACACCTTTAAGAAGGATAGTTTATTTTATTTCAAATAACGATATGTTTAGATTTTTTCAAAGTCTTTTAATACAATCCTAGTCTTAAAATCTCGGATGATGAATTCAAACGCAAATGATCTATTACTCAATCTGAATCCATCTAAATTAAATTTAACAAAGGTATTTGCAGTTTTGCCCAAGTGGTCTTTTCCTTAGATTAACTTTGTATGTACTTTCACAATCCGTACTTTCTTTGGATTCACCCCAACCATTAACAAATTCTTTGCCTTTATTATTCTTGTGTTAATTTTGTTGGCTTAAGATTGTTTGTGTTTATTAATTTTTGTTGTTGTTTGTCACTATATGGGTTTTATTTATGAGTTATTTGTGAAATCAATAATACTCAAATAACATCACTTGAAAGTGATATCGGAGGAATTATAGAAAACTAGTATGACTTGTTCAATTATATAACTAGAGTTATAAATTTGAGAAACAGGGGAGATGTTGATATTGCTATTGAGACTTTTATACTATGGATATATGGCCGAAAATATTTTTCTTCTACTCACAATCATATAATATTATGAAATATGCATGTGATTCGTCTTTGGAACTCCCCTTTATTGGAGAAAAAAATACATGTTTACTTTCTACCCGTTTCGTGTTTCGTGTTTGATACGGTAATTATACATTATTGTAGTTGTAGATAAAACGTGTCGAGTCCAACTTATCTCGTGAAATCACATTTATGATCCACCAAAGTATTCACTTTAAGTAAATTTTTTATAGATTAATGTTTTGAAAATAATAAAGATGTTGATTTTTTAAATATATATATTTTTAAGATAGAAGGGTTTAATCCATGATATCAAGTGACACAAATTCCTTAATGGTTGGCTTTGCAAAGGCAGGGCAACACATGAGAAAGGTTGGCTGGGCATTGTAAATAAAATACACAAAAATATCCTTCATGCTTCCTGTCATATATATATTACATACAACCCACCATGCCTTTCTCAACTACAAGAAACACAGGAAGAAGAATTCCTCTTCCTTTCACTTTCTAGGGATTCAAGTTCAACGTTCTTCATCCATGGCGACGGCTCCTGCCAAGTCACCTCTTCACAATTTCCCTCTCTCCTTCCTCAAATGGGGTTCAACTAGCTCCATCAACCCTCACCACCGCTGTCGCCGCTCTGTCGACTCTTCTCCTCCTCCACCTCCTTCTGACAAATCTATTGTACCAGTCCCGGAATCCGAGCATCATGAACAAGAGCCTGAGGAACAGTCTCAGAGACAGTGGAATCTCCGCCCTAGGAGGTCATCGGCTGCGGAAATCGGCGGTTTTGGACATCAGAAGATAATCGGCGAGTTCTTAACTGAATCAGAGACTGCGACGAAGTCTACAAGGCTTCGAGGGATGGCTGATGGTGGATTGCATGAAAGGAGGGAGAAACGGAAGTTCTGGATTGCTCTTTCGAAAGATGAGATCGAAGAAGATATCTATTCTCTTACTGGTTCGAAGCCTTCTCGTCGCCCTCGCAAACGCCCTAGAAACATCCAGAAGCAATTAGATGTTAGTATAACTACTCTCGAATCTCTCTCTTATCTTTTTTCCTTTTTTTCAATTTTGTGATCGTGTTTGTTTCAGAGCTTTTTCCCTGGTCTATGGCTCGTCGGCATTTCACCGGAAGCTTATCGGAGTCTTGATGCTCCTACAAAGGTGCTGTACTGCAGTGCTCTTCAATGGATTCCATTGACATGTCTTCTTTTTGTGCTTTTTAAATAGGGTTTTCTGTTTGTTCTTGCAGAAGTCGAATCATTGACCGGTACATCAAGAATTGAGCGATGTGGGTAGCAAATAGCAATGGAGTTGAGTTTCATCATAATGGAGGTGTAATTGAAGGGTTTTTTAGTGGGTGATCTAGATGACCAGAAGTTAAACAAAAAGAGGTACTTCATATATAGAACAAGGCCATGCTTTAAAGGTTTTAGACAACATGAAATCAGTTTCAAGGTGTAATTATGGAGAAAACTCTTTGTGAATGAGGTGATTACAATTTCTAATGATTTTCCTTCTTCTAATGCAATATAAATATGATCTGGTTTACTGTATATCCTTGTTTTTTTTGCTTGAGGTTGCTGAACTTTGGTAGATTCTGTATATGCATTTCAACTGCTTACTTTGTTCACCTCTTAAGCAAGTTTGCGTTTGCTGCACAAAACTAAAACTAGTAAGTTATGGTTAAAATGTTTGTCTGAGTAATGTTGTTGGTTCAGCTGCTACTTCACCTCTCTGGTTTCATTGCTATGATCTTGACATTAGTTTAATGTTTCCACTGCATTCTCTGAAATTTTGATTTGGGTTTTGTGGTCTTTCTCCATTGATACTGAGTGAGATGTTTGTTCTATCAATTGAGTTGTGGGAGTATGAGTTTACTCATTTGTTATTCGTACATTAGTGTATATTTTATTTTTAGTCGGCTGTAGCACGAGTATAGAGTCTTTAAAGTCTAACTACGTTAATTTTGAAAGTATTTTATTTTAATAATATTTGTGTCTTGTTACAATATCCAACGTTATTGACGTCAATCTAACTTAAGGTTGAGACCACTGAGAGGTCCTACCCAGTGTGAGGTCCTAGTCAGTAACGCTCTAAGTTACCAAAATTCGGAGTGTTACAATTATGACATAAACAATAATAACTTTCTATATTTAACAAATATTATTTTATTTGTGTGTTAAAAGATTAAATCATATATATTCTTTTAATTCAATTTATTTTTAAACCAAGATATACATTTAGTTTTTACGTTTGAAATAATCGGATGTTTTGAATATGGATAAAATAATTTGATATTTATTTAGTAACACTATTATTTATCTGTTTATTTATTTAATCTATTTTAATATTTAATTAATTTTATTTCCTTTAATTATATTTCATTGAAAATTGACATAGCCAATTATTACATAAAATAGAGATATTGAACAAATTTATTATAACAATAATATATTATATTATTATTATTATTAGTATTCATATATCTTATTTAATTAATCTTATAATAGGGTAATCCTATACAATTTCATTTTAAAAAGTTTTTATCTTTAAACAATTATTTTTTAATTAATTTAATAATAAAATTTTGCTTAAAATATAAAAAAAAATAAGTTAGTCGAATATTCTAATAGACTATATATATATATATATATATATATATATATATATATATATATATATATAAAGTTTGTCTTTATTTTTAATAGAGATACATTTGATATATTATTGTTTGTATATGAAAATTCTTATAACAGATTTTATGTCAATCTCGTGCAAAATACGGATATTAAAACTTTGTTTCCAAACGCCACTTTTAAATTTTTTTTTCTTTTCATAAGCTTAGGGCGTGTTTGGTAGTAGATTAGTCAAGGTTATTTTAGATTATAATTTGGGGATTAATTTTATTGACATGTTTGATCGAAGATGTAAATTTTAAGAGAGATTATAGGAGAGATTATTAGGGATTAAAAATGGATAAAAAATAACCTCCCTCCAGCAAGGTTAAAGGGGATTAATTTCTTTTAATTATTATAGATTTCAACATACACCCTCACATAAACAAAACCCGACACAAAAGAAAAACCAAAAGGAGCACTTGTCAATCGTAGCCGTCTACCCCAAGGGTCCTCTCCGATCGCCTCACTGGTTTATCAAGTCATTAGTTTGTTCCATTAATCGCCGATCATTGGCTTGACCTCTATTTCATATGTGCGAAGATCTTGAGGGTGAATCTGTAAAAATCTATTAATCAAGCCCATTAAAAAGCTCTTACCAAACCGCCTATCTAAATTATCTTAAATTAATTAATTCTTAATAAATCCTATGTAAAATTTTAATCTCTTTTAATTTCAATCTAAAATAATCTTCAAAATAATCCTATAATTTTAATCTAAAATACTCTTCAAATAATTCTAATCTACTAACAAACACCCCCGTTATATAAAATATAACTCTCGAAACGGAAACGCCCTAGTTATATAAAATATAACTCTCAAAACGGAAACGGGCGTTTGACCTAAATTTCATCCAGAAAAGCTGTCATGTGAAATTCATGTATAATAGTCATTTTTTATTTTTATTATCGTTGCACCGTTTCAGCGGCACAAGGTTCAAAAAATATATTAAAAAAAAGAAAAAGAAAAAAGTGTTGACGGTCTTCAGTTCTTACAACCACCGTGAGGCCATCTACCCAATCGCAATAAATATCTCGCATTCTATATAACCAAAATCGTCAATCTTCTTCACAAGAATTTCCCCTTTCCGACTTTCTCTTTCCCAGATCTCAATCCATGGCCGAGGCTACTTTCCACAATGAAGGCGGCGTTGATTACCTCGCCGACGAGAGGAAGAAATCGGAGTTTGATGTCGATACTATGAAGATCGTATGGGCCGGCAGTCAGCGTCAATTTGAGATCTCTGATCGCATGTCTCGTCTTGTCGCCAGCGATCCGGTTATCCTTCTTTTTCTCTTCATTTCTGGATTCTGATTTTGTGTTATTATCTGATGATTTGGCTTCTTTTTTTTTTCTTACTTTTTTTTTTTTTTTTTTGTGTGTGTGTGTGTGTTCATTCGTCATTTCTAGTGGTTTGATGGAGGACTTATTGGCGTTATGTGAAATTTAACTTATCTGTTTTGATACTTTTGAGAATAGTATGTATACGTCTTTTTAAAAGCTCGTTTTGACTGTGAATTATGGTGTTTCAGGCTTTTAAGAAGGATACTAGAGTCATGATGGACAGGAAGGAATTGTTCAAGAACACTCTTAGGAAAGCAGCTCATGGTTGGAAAAGGATAGTCGAGCTTCGTCTATCTGGTATGAAATATTTGGACATAACACATCAGCTCCTAAACTTCTTTTAGTTTCTTATTAAGGTTGAAGCGTTGTTTTTAAATTATAATGCAGAAGAAGAAGCAGGTGAAATGCGAATTTTTGTTGACGAACCTGCCTACACAGATCTTCATTGGGTAACTTATAGCCTTAGCTGATTCATGCTTTTCAGCTATTAGTCAATGCTGTAACATCTATAAATGTTTCATGGCTTACTGTACGTCATATGATTTTAACTGCAGGGGATGTTTGTTCCTGCAATCAGAGGACAAGGTACCGAGGAGCAGCAGAAGAAGTGGTTGCCAATGGCATATAAGATGCAAATAATTGGATGTTATGCACAAACTGAACTGGGTCATGGATCCAATGTTCAAGGTCTTGAAACCACTGCTACTTTTGATCCTGAAGCAGATGAATTTGTTATTCATAGTCCAACATTGACCTCGAGCAAAGTGAGTACTACTATCTTCTTTTTTTCTGCTTCTAAAGCAGTCATGGCATTCTCATTTTGCAGTTAGTATCTATGCCAGTGTCAACTGTCAAGAATATGATAATGTTATAGTGCTATTCTACCAGGGCTAAACCTTATCTTTCCAGAGCTGAATGCTTTAATGTTTGGATTTGAGTATGCAATGGAAGTCTATGCTTGCTGATTTCAACTGGTTCACTTCAAAGCACTGAGATAAAATAATGATTGTGGAAGATGTGCACTAATAAATACTTATTTACTTCTAACAAAAAAAAAAGAAGTCTTCTACTAACACCTCCAAAATAGCGAAGATGGATAGAATGATCAAACAGCTCATTGTTTTTGGTAACAGTTCACGGTGTGTGTAGATTGTGTCATACCTAGTATCATGGTGTGTTAATAGGGGCTTGAGAGGATGTGGATTTATTGTTTGATTGTGATGGATCATTTCATAGTTCTCAATTTTTGCTTAGTTTCAATTCATATTGTTTATCTGACTAGTGGTGGCCTGGTGGACTTGGAAAAGCATCTACTCATGCACTTGTTTATGCACGCCTTATAGCAGACGGGAAGGACCATGGAATAAATGGTAAGCATCTGATTTGCTGGTCGAGGAAATGTTATTGACAAAGTGTTCTTTATTTTTTTAAAATTCTTTCTGAGGGGAGTTTGATAGTTAATTTTTCTTAAATTGTAAATGACGACACCCTTAATTTTTTAAAGAAGGAAAACGAACTTATTTCTTGATTTTTAAAAATCTTTAGTGCACTTTGGTCCATAAGAGCGATGTTAACCTTGTGTAAAATGCTCTTATCCAAGGTTTCATTGTGCAACTGCGAAGTTTGGATGATCACCTACCATTGCCTGGAATTACTATTGGTGATATTGGACTAAAATTTGGAAATGGAGCATATAACACTATGGACAATGGGGTTCTGAGATTTGATCACGTGCGCATCCCAAGGGAACAGATGCTGATGCGGTCTGCTCCTTCATCTTTCCTCCTTTGAATTGCATAAAATTTATGGCTGCAATTTTTTAATCCAACATTTAACTATTTTTGGTTAGTCGGTATCATTTAGGATGTTCGATTCTTGACCTCTCTTCTTGAAAATTCTATAGTTTGTATACTTGCATGTAATTTAGATCTTTGTGGACTTCCTCTAGTCTGGTTGGGGTGGTTGCTAGATGAAAATGTACATATTCCTTATTCTTTAAGTCTCAGAACAACTTTGTTCTTTATATGTCCTTTTACATTTGCTTAAGTACTCTTGAAAGTAAGAGGTCTTCTTCTTTTGATATCTCCTTAAGTGAAGCATCTGACACTTATGTCGTTCAAGGATTAAAATACTGAAGTAGGACATAACCATACAGGTAAAGTTAGAAAGGCTGCTTTCAGTCTATAGAGAGTCTTGTGTCATTTCTTTCCCTTTCTCTGGGATTTTCAGCGTATCTAGTATTAATTGCAATAACAATTTGAACATTCATGATACCTTTATAGTTCAATAATTAATTTGAATACTTTAGCTTTGAAATATTTGGTGACATTGATTTTAAAAGATTTGTGTCTCCTTGTATTTCTATTGTTTTATTTTCTTCAGTGTGCAAGAGGTAACAAGGGAGGGGAAGGTTAAATTGTCAAATGTTCCCCGACAGTTACTTTATGGAACTATGGTATATGTCAGACAGACAATTGTATCTGGTGCTTCTTCTGCTTTGTCACGAGCTGTCTGTATTGCTACAAGGTATAGTGCTGTCCGTCGGCAATTTGGTTCGAAAGATGGGCGTGAAATTCAGGTGAATCAGTGAGCTGCTAATATATCTAAACTTTGTATCTCTAGATTAGAAATTGCCATTGCAGATGCTAGTATAATGCTGCAGTTAGTAATAAATTACATGAACATATTCAAGCAATTTATACTGTCCCCGTCACTTTGAAGTGTATAGTTTGTTCAATTATTGATAGATTTTTAAAAAAAAATGTCTATTGGTTATTGTCTCTCCTCCCTCTTTAATTTTATTATGTCAGTGATATATTTCTTGTGTTCTAGATATAGCAATTTAGTTTCTTGTCCCACTAGACAGAACATGTATATTAATTTGTTCAGCCGCCGCAAAAATTATTATCTTGAGATACTTATATAGAATAGTAGTAACAGCTATTAAAGGAATGAGAATAGAGAAGGGAATAATGAAGATAGGGGAGCATGAGAATGGATTTGGGGTGGAACCTGACGGAGAAAATTTAGTGACTTTATCATGAACTAATCAATATTATCAGCTAGCTATTATTCGTAATTACATACTGTATTTCTGTTCTAATTTAATATGTCTGATACATCATATATTTATATATATAGAGTTGGAATGTATACGTAATTGAATTCAAGAAAAAAAATGAATAAGCTACTTAGTTTTTGTACTATCTCATAATCTGAAGATAATTTCAACAAGAAGTCTTCAGTCACCGGATATTGTCAACATAATAAATCATGCAATGTTGATGGACATGTCTTGTTCTTTCTTTATCATGCTGATTGCGTGTACAGATTAGATTTCTTTTCTACTAGTTATAGACTATTGTAAGATTTTATATGGTTTCTGTATCTGTCATTGTAGGTGATTGATTATAGGACTCAGCAAGATAGGCTCTTTCCTTTGCTGGCTTCTGCTTATGCATTCAGATTTGTTGGTGAGTGGTTAAAATGGCTGTACACGGATGTTACCCAAAGATTGCAAGCAAACGACTTTTCCACATTGCCGGAGGCTCATGCTTGCACTGCAGGCTTGAAGTCATTGACAACATCTTTTACTTCTGTATGTTTTTCTTGCTGCATCTTTATTCTTGTAATTTCTTATGCGTGTTTCCATTTAGTTGGCATCTGTGATGTTTTTATTGTTGTATGATCCAGGTTGTTATACATGTCCTTCTCTATTCATAGCCTGCTAAAAGAATGTCATCCATGACTATACAATTTTCACAGCAAATTTCTGGCAATTGGTAGCATATAATATATCTAGTCTATTTTTTTGTGTTTTACTGATGTACTTCAAAATATTTAATTTTCACTTTACAAGGGAATCGACTTTTGCACTTTAGGGACTTTTTATTTGTATTCCATTTTCTTTATTGTCATCATGCCTGTGATTTTTTTTTTTCATGATTTGATTTTATTGCTCCATTTATTGTATATGCCATTTCCCTTGTTTCAAACTATACTAACATACTGAATGTTTATTTTATTTTATTAGAGCCCCATCCTTCTCTTTTAGGTGAAGTTTACTATTGATGAATGCATGTTCTGCTTCTTTTGGTTTGCTAACGCCAGTGTGTTGTATCCTAATGCAAATTGCTCGATAAGTAGTCGAGACGGTTACAATCAGGGAAGCCTGCCTCCTAGTTTACCCGACGCTTTTCCTATGCATCCTGGGCTGTTTCTTATTTTGTCAGGTTGCTGTTAGGATATGAGTTCTGAGGGAATTACATTTTCTGCTGCAGGATGCGATTGATGAATGCAGAAAACTTTGCGGTGGACATGGTTACTTGTGCAGCAGCGGGCTTCCAGAGTTATTTGCTGTCTATGCCCCTTGTTGTACATATGAAGGCGATAATATTGTACTACTTTTGCAGGTTTAACTCTCTCTCACACACACCCATACCTCAAGTTCTTAAGAAATGATAAAATCTATAATGAATTCATCATTTCATGATATATAACTTTACTGAATCACCATGATGCCAACAAAATATTAAAATTTCTATTCAATAGACAGGTGGTTTTCTCTAAAACTCAGTGGGTACTTGGTTTCCGTTTGAAGTGCTGGTTTGAGTTTTTTTTCAGGATGCAGCTTATCTTGCGTTTGGATTTTAGTTGTGACGCTCATTAGATCTCATTTCTCCTTGTGCAGGTTGGTAGAATTCTGATGAAGACTGTTTCTCAACTAGGATCGGGGAAAAAGCCTGTTGGTACACTCGCATATATGGGGCGGGCAGAACATCTATTAGACTGTCACTGTGGTGTCCAGAAAGGTTTTCCATTTAGTTTTGCTTTGATCTTGTTTTAGTGTGCATTCCATAAAATATTGAGGCATTGTCTCATAAACATATCGATCCCTCTTTGTGTTGCCTTGTAGCTGAGGATTGGTTGAAGCCAAGTACTGTAGTCGAGGTTTTTGAAGCAAGGTCGACTAGGATGGCAGTTTCATGTGCTAAAAGTCTGAGCAAATTTGAAAATCTAGAGGAAGGTAGTCAATATTTGCCTGATTCTATTTTTATAATCGAGTGTTGCCTTTTCGTCAATGGTGTATGGTGTCTTCTTTAGAATCACACCTTTTAAAGCGGTCCTGAATTTCGAGAGATGGTGTTTATGATTTACGTATAGTTAATCTCCCTGAATGTTTTTTTTTTTTTTTTACTTATGTTCAATTTACAGGCTTTGCAGAGCTTGCAGCAGATATCACTGGAGCAGCAATTGCTCACTGCCAGTTGATTGTAGTCACCAAGTAAGCTTCCTTCTCGCTTGTATCGTTGCAAACAATTTTTAGTGGATTGTATCTGTACTCGCTTCCCTTAAATTAAAAAAACAGAAAGGAGTTACAGTGTAGCGTTCTTTCTTGTTTTACTTGTTGCTACTTGCTAGCATTTTGTATATCGGCAGTTGACATGCCTGAGTAACGGTTTGGCAACACATTCAAAAATTGTCTCCATGGAAAAGTAGAACAGTTTTCCCCTATTATTTGCTTCTTGAGCCCACAGGGTTTATAAATTATAATGCAGTGTCAAACAAAGCCTAAATGCCGATCAGCCCTGAACCAAAGCCTCCGAATCTGTAAAATGCTTGCAATAGGAATGTTGTTTTGTTGACTTGTTAGGGGCTCGATCATATGTTTCCGGTTCCCAGAATAATTGCTGATGTGCCTCTTGTCGCAATCTCTCCAGGTTCATCGAGAAACTGCAGCAAGACATTCCGGGTGAAGGAGTAAAACAACAGTTAGAAGTCCTATGCAGCATCTATGCATTGTCCACCCTCAAAAAGCACCTGGGCGATTTCCTCTCCACCGGCTCCCTAACCCCGAAACAAGCATCTCTTGCGACCGACCTTCTCAGATCCTTATACTCCAAGGTTCTCGTTTATACTCCGAGTTTTCGTTTTTCTCATGTTTTCCTTATTCATAGATAAATAAAAGCAATATACATCTTGGTCCACTTCGCTTGCAGGTCCGTCCCAATGCCATTGCGCTCGTTGATGCATTCAACTACACTGATCACTTTCTTGGCTCGACCTTGGGGCGTTATGACGGCAATGTCTACCCGAAGCTCTACGAGGAGGCATGGAAGGATCCGTTGAATGAATCAGTTGTGCCTGATGGCTACAGTGAGTTTATTCGGCCGATCTTGAAGCAGCAAATCAGGACAGCTAGACTCTGAGCTGAATGTTGCTACCAAATGGAAACTTTCATGATTGTGATTGGTTCTCACTGATTTTGTTGTTTATGCAATATCAGATGTTTATCGCCCCCTTATACAAATTCGTACGATGTAAAAACTAAAAACTGTACTTATGGATGGGTAGTAGTAACATCTTTCATAAAAAATTAAAGATATTCGATATGATATATTAATAATATTATGCGTCGAACTGTCACCTTAGTTAGAATGAGTCAGTCATAAAAGGGTAGCGAAATTGCGGACCCTTAACTAGTATGCACTTGTCACGGCCGAGTTCTTCTCCAACTCAGACCGCGCGGCTCTTAGCTATAATGTCGCCCCCGACAAGCTAAGATCAGCCTTACTCCTCGACGCTCCTTGACTACGAGCGCTTTGTCTAGATGGCTAGGAGAACTCGGAGACTTGTCGACAAACTTTGTCTTTATATTACTCAAGAGAGTTTTACAAATGAGAGCTTTTGGTGGAATTTGTGGTGATGCAAATGAGGAGGTGACACTCCCTATTTATAGCTCAAGGCCACCTCCTTTATGAGAAGGTACCGGAAGTCAATTCTCCTAGGTCATTCCAGAGCCTTCATCTCTACAACTAAGCCTAGGTTTCACTACACTTCTAGATTATTCCGTAGGGTTCTAGCCAAGCCTACGGAATTCCACACGGTCCTAGATAATTCCGTCATTCTCTAGAGTAGTCCACAATGTTCCGGAAGTTTTCACACAAATCTACATAATTCCACTTTATTCCGGAAGGTTCCGTCTCCTTCTGGAATGTTCCTCCACCTTCCGGAATGTTCCTCCACCTTCCAGAATGTTCCGCCATCTTCCGGAATGTTCCGTCGCGTCCCGGAATCCTCTTGAGTATTCTGGATCCTTTGTGATCGTCTTGGATTTTCCCGGAAGACTCTTTGTCTCATTCGTGCCATCTTGACAAGCCTAATATGCATTGGCCTTCTTTCATGCCACGACTCCTTATCCTTGTCAAAGGGTGTCTTGGTGGTGTATCTTGGCAAGTCGTCATGCCTTGCCAATTTAGGCGTCATCACGGATGAGCGGTCCGTGACACTAGACATGGGTCCGGTTTGAACCTAACCGCCGAACCGGCGGTTTTCAAACCGGCCCAAACCGTCGGTTTAGGTTCCGGGGAGTTCTAGGTTTAGGTTTGGTAAAAAAAAAACCTAGGCGGTTTGAACCAACACAAATCGTCGGTTTAAACCGAACCAAAGTGATGGTTTTGACACTTATATATTTTTATTAAAAAAAACGTCAAACCGGCGGTTTAGGCGTTGAGCGCAATGGCGCCAACGACATTATAGTCGTTGGTGGGCCCCACTCCAATGGCTATTAGGCCGCTGGAAGTGAATTTTTTTTTAAAAAAAAAATCTTACACTTCCCAACCTCAATACCCATTCCTGATTTTCTATAAATACCCAACCACTCTTCCTCTAAATCTCTCGCCATCTACATCTCATCTTTCTCAACTCTCCTCCTGTCTTTCTCGAATTCATCTCTCGTAATCTCGTATTTTCCTAATAGCAAACCCAAGTGACCAATTCCTCTCTTCTCAATTCTTCCATAGCATCCAAGAAAGTAAAACTCAAATGTCCGACAATCCCAAAATTACCAAAATACCACCATGATGACGTCTCCTCCACCGAAAATGCTTACATCCGAAATTTTTACGAAGCATTACAAGAAGGGGAGCCGGTAAACGAGTATTGTCAAGTTGCATGCAACCATTGTCCAAAAGTGTACAAATGGAAGATCAAGGGTGGCTACGGGACCTTGCAAACGCAAATGCAAAACGTCCATCCGGAGAAGTTAAGGATATCACGGGGACAAACACAATTATTCCACGGGTTTGTATCTTCTTCCTCTCAATCTTCTTTATTTACGTATAATCATAGTGAATAAAAGTTTAGGATTAACCGATGTTATATGTTCTCATACATTTCCATTTTCTTATTCCGAATATGAAGAAGTTAGAGAATATAACACTAAATATCTTCAACCTTCTTTTAAACCAACTTCTAGAAAATCGTTTCTAAATTTGTAGCTAAATCTTAGCTACAAAAGAAAGAAATTTTTTTCGACTTTGGAATCTTTTGAGCATCAAGTATCTATTTGTAGTGATATTTGGAGTACATAATCGCAACAACATTTTTACATGGGCATTACTTTACATTTTATTGATAAAAATATGTTTTTGCATAAATATGTTAGTGGATTTCGGCATTTCAACGCAAGACATGATGCACCAAGCATTGCAAGCTTGATAAAAACGGTTTTACAAAATTTAATTTACAACATCGAGTTTTTTCATATTTTTTTGATAATGCATCCGTAAACACCGCCACCGTAAACCATTTGGTCGAGGGGGCGGAAATATATTTGCGAACTCCTCTTACTCGTCAAAGATGTGCATGTCATATTTTAAACTTATGTGTTCAAGATGAACTTAAGATTTTATCGAATATGCTAACCCCCATCACCAAAGTTATCGATCATATTTGGCACAACTCCGATCTGAGAAAATTTTTATGTTTAACTAATAATGTTCATCCTATTGCTTTTTCAAAAGACATTGGAACTCGTTGGAACTCTATTTATAAATTACTTGGTAAAGTCGTACGTTACAAAGTTTTTTTTCACAAGAGTTTGCATCAATACACGTTAATTGGTCAATTCTTGATGATGAAAATGTTTGGAAAACTTTCACTGATATTTGTGATGTTTTAAAAGTTTTTAGTGATGCAACTAATGTCATGAGTAGTGTTTACACTCCAACTTCTTGTAGATTTTTGGAGATAGTTGTAAAAGTTTTCGAGGCTTTTCTAAATTGTTTTGAAATACCAACCCTTATAGTTGTTATGTATGGAATGAAAATTAAATGGCTTAAATATTACAAAGAAATTCCCATGATTTATCTTGTAACCCCGTTTTTGATCCTAAACTTAAACTTGATGGTGTTTTCGGTTTGTTGAATGCTTATTATGATTGTTTGTGTTTAGAATTAGTAGATGAAAACATTAATACTTCTACCATTATGCAAAACATTAGTAACAAAATTGGAAGTTTGGTTAATAAATTTGAATCAAATGCTAGTTCTTCTTCTACCGCACCTACTCCTTCTCCCTCTACTTCTTCATCTTCTTTTCTTTCAAAAGCACAACACATTTTAGCCAAAAGAACAAAAACACCTAGACATTCATCCTCACATGCGGAATATCAAGATTATCTAACAACATGTTTTAGTTTTGATGGTGATTCTTTTGATATTTTGGATTGGTGAAAGAAACTAGCCCCAAATATCCAACATTAGTGAGAATTGTACAACAACTCATGGCCGTGCCCGCATCAAAGGTTGCGGTAGAGCAAACATTTAGCCTAGGCAGGAATATACTCGGTTACAAAAGAACTCAATTGAAGCCCGAGAAGTTGGAGATGCAAGTTTGTATTCAGGTTTGGATAAGGGCAGCAAAACGAAAACAACGGAATGCCCCGGTATATGACTCCAAATCGGATACCAACTCCGAAGACGGTTACACTACTTCCGAGTCCGAAAGGTAACCGGGGTAAAAAAATCGGAAGTCCGAAAAAGGTAAGTCAAAGTAAAAGAACTACGTGGACTTTGATTCCTCTTAACCCCGAGAGAATATGTAGGCAACCGGGAAACCGGTTCAAGCCTCTTTTTTTTTTGTTAAATTCAATTTCGGTTTTATTTATTTATTTATTTATTTTAAATTTCAATTCCGATTTATTTTATACTTTTATTTTTATTTTTTAAATTTTTTAATTTTTTTTTTTAAAAACAGGCGGTTTAGGTTCAACATAAACCGTCGGTTTTTCTTATCACGGTTTGGATTTAGGTTTGTGACCCATCACTAGTTTGCACGCACTTTCAACTAGTTTACCCTGAACTAGTTTTGTACCCACTCTGAACTAGTTTGTACTATCTATATGACTATATGTGTGAACTCGCACAAGTTGCAAATCCTGAACTAGTTTGCGCCCACTCTAAACTAGTTTGCACTATATGTGATATTGGGTTAGCTGTATGGTTGCCCTGATATTTCGAAACCGAGACTCGAATGAAGGTGAAGGGGAAACAGACGTGTGATGTATAAAATATGGAGGGATGATCCGATGATGGGGATGAATCGTAGTTGCATAGATCTGGTCGAACCCTTGAAGCAACCGGGAGCACACTAGGGAAACTAAGGCCCTAATGCACAACCCGAAATGATTGAAGAAACCTTCCGTTATTATCCCACACAAAGGGGAAGACGATAGTCCCCAAAGCACGAGAAGTCGTCTGAAGTTGATTGAGAGCACCAACTTGCCAATCCAAGTGACACAACTCAAAACAGTCCAAGCTGCTTGGTGAACGAGAATCCACTCGCTCTCTACGAATAGGAATCCACCTATTCGACTCTCTCCTTCTCAAAAAGACACTCGATTCCACGAGCCAAGAAATAATAGTTTGAATAAGATTCCACCTATTCCTCTTCTTTTGAAGACACTCGATTCCACGAGCCACTTGAATCCACGAGCAAGAAAGACAAGAAATGTGTTTGAGTTTTATTCCGCTGAAAACTGAGTAGAAAAACGTCTTACCCTATACCTTATATAGGTAGGGAGACGTCCTCTAAGGTTTACAAGGATAAGATCTAATCTATGGGCTTGAGAATCAATCTAGAACCCAAACAAGGAAAAGATAAGATCAAATCTTAAAAAGATATGATCTAATTTAGGGCTGAAAAATCTAATCTATAAGCCCAAACAAAAGAAAAGAAAAGATCAAATCTAGGGCTGAAAACTAACTAAAAAGCCCATGAAACAAAACAACTAAGAACAAACCCAATATTAAAAGAGTCTAAATATGGGCTAAAAATAATAGATCTAATTAAGGCCTAATTTAACAATAAAATAGGCCCAAGTAGAAGTAGGCAAAACGTCCAAAGCAGCTCCAATTCCTTCTTGAATCACGCAGTCCATGTAAATCATCCGAGCTCTCCTCCTTGTCCATGCATATGTGATCATGCATGGACGTGCATGGTTTCCTCTCTTCTCGTACGTGTATCTCGGCCCTCTCCATGAGAATCTCGGCTGTTGTTGTCTCTTGGTTCCAAGAAGTTCTCTATGACGTCTTCTCCTTGCCCATGCATATGCAATCCTCATGCATGGATGTGTATAGCTACGTCTTCCTTCATACGAGATCAATCTTAATATCTCTCATCTCCAATCAATGATCTTCATTGCACTCCCGGAAATGGCCTTTACAATTATTTCATGAATGATCTTCTTCTCCTGTTGAGGAATGTCTTTAAATGTTCCTCTTCTCCTTCTTAGAGTGATAACACTCCATGCTTTCTAGCTTCCATGCTCATGATCTCCATTCGGGCTATGTCTGAGATGCTCCTGCATCAATATGTGTGAACTTTAATATCCAACCAAAAAACGAATACGAAGTGAATGTGAGTGCAATACTTAAAAATTTGTACTTTGATTATATAAATGCACAATGTTTCTCGCAAATCCAAGCTTACAATAAGACGATTTGAGTCATCAAAAGTACTGGATCAATCTAAATAAGACCAAATGATCAATGATTTTACTAACTTGAATTGCAATCAAAATGAGCTAATTTGTGCGAGAGAGAGAGGGGATGGATAGAAACGGATTTGGAACAAGGGGTCGGATTCGCAATATTTTGAAAAACTTAGGGTCATTATTAAAAATTGGTATGGTAGGCCCGTGAGTTTCATGAAAAAAAGAAAAGAAAAAGACAACAGAAAAGAAGAAAAACGGATGAAGATATAATCCCTTTAGGTTTACAGCAAAATCACGCAAGTCGCCAACGGAATCATCAAAAGCTTCTTCTTCCTCTCTACTTTCCCAACGAAACCCTAGTCCTCTACATTAATCCTCGAATGTCGATGTTCTTGCTCTAAACGCAGGCCTTGTTCCAACACATGGCTTTTGGCGTCTGTTGAAATTTGCCTAAATCATATCCCTATTACCGCTGCTGTTTGTTTCGCGCTTCCCGATTCCCTAAATTTGTCGCTGCTTCGATTCCTTCATCAGTTGGTTGATCAATCGATCAAATAATCAACCAGCCGTTCAGCCGCAGTGGTCGGAATCTGAAACGTGCGTGGCTTTGGGGATACTTTCACGGAGGTTCGATTGCCGTCAATAGGGATACGATAATTCTGCTCTCATCTTGGAACCGTTGATCGAGTCTTTCAAGTGAAGGAATTCTTCGAATTTGTTCTTGATCTGTGTGTTGCCGTCTCCGTTTGTGGTGGAATACTGATTTTTCCGCTAGCGACATTTGCCGGTTCATGCGAAGTGAAGAAGCAACCGAAGAATTCAGCACCCGAGGCTGCTTGGAGGAGGATTGAAGACGAAAAATGAGATATTTTTAGTTTTCTTGTATTCCAATATAGTTTTGTTTGAGTTCAACAACAGGCCGTCATTATACTGCGATGGCCTATTGATATCGTTAACTATTTGGTTGACGATTCTTCTGTGCATTGCAATTTGTTTGATTTATTGATTTCTTTTGAAGGAAAAGAAAGGAAAAATTATGGCAATTTATTATAAGTTTAAAAGTGCAAAAGATTATGACTCAATTCCTATTGACAGTCATTTCATATCTGTTTTGAATCTAAAAGAAAGAATTTTTGAATCAAAGCATTTGGGCAAGGGTACTGATCATGACCTTGAGGTCATCAACGCCCAAACTAATGAAGGTTGGTTGCTTTCATCGGATTAGAATGACCTTTCATGCTGTTCTAAATTTTGAGTTTTGATGTAAATCTCTTTTCATTACTAAATACTTAAACCTGTATATGCTGTGCAACGGGGGAATTTGGATTTTTATTGCATAAAATTGAAGCTACTGCTGTATTAGTTTTCATTCAATGGAGGGCCTTAAGTTAAACACAAATTTCTGGCTCCCAAAAAATAAAACAGTACTGCAAATTGAGCTCATACATGCATTGGTTTGGGGATGAAGGGATATTAGATGGATGGGGGCGTCATGGATGGGTGCGTCATGGATGGGTGGTATGTGCTTGTAATCCAGATATCTTGGGTCATTAGGATGCTGCAGTGCAACACTGCAACTGATTGACTGTTTAACTTGAGAATTGTATATGTACACCAGAATTTGTAACTCCTGGTACAGCTTAAAGTTGCCCAGTTGTACCAGGGCTATACTTGAGAGGTTCCCTTAAATTTAAAATAGCGCAGTTGACCTAGTTTAGTCCTTTGAATCGTGGACTTGCACTATATCAACTACATTTCATCACATGGTTGATCCATTTGCAGCAATTTACAACTGTTTGTCTGTTCTGCGATTTCAGAGTATCCCGATGAAGCCATGTTGATCCCAAAAAATACATCTGTTTTAATTCGTCGGGTTCCAGGACGTTTTCGCATGCTGAATGTTACTCGACCTGAAGAGTACTACCTCCAACCTTTTAACTTTTGAATGTTCAAATGTAGCACTAGAATTTGTCGTTTCATCAGGATGATTAAGTAGGTTTTTACTTAGAATATCCTTTTGTTAGATACAAGAATTTGTTCATTTGTTTGTGAACTGTATCAACATATTGGGGTGAATCTGGTATAAGTGATGGTGATTATGAGGTGAAGATCATATGGGCTTTCATAGTCTTCACCAGAAAACTTGTTTAGTGTTGGTTTTGAACAGGTACTGTGTTTTCTTATGCAGGTCTAAACATGAAGTCAAGCCTGAGGATGATTTTCCAAAAGTTAACTTTGCTTCTGCTGCTTCTAGTGCTAAAGCTGTAAGCTGTGGCTTTGCTGTTTCCTTTTCTTTTTGAATAGAAGTGTTCATTTCGTGCTGATACTTGTGGAATTTGGAACCTGTAGCTGGATCCTTCGGAATGGGATGATGAGTTTGGGAATGACTTATATGCAACAATTCCGGACATAACCCCATTGCAAGCAAACAATGCAATTCGGGAGGATCCTCCTCCAAGCAAGGCTGACGAGGACAGTAAGATTAAGGCTTTAATTGAAACTTCAGCTTTAGATTGGCAGGGGTGCGTATTTCTGTCTAGAGCTATTGTGGTCTTGTATAAATTCTCTTCTTATTGTTTTGACCTTTAAACAGTCCTTGATCCGAACTCTGACGTGCTTGAGTAAACAATGCTATACAATTTTACAGTCAAGGTGCTCAAGGATTTGGATCTGGTAGAGGCTTTGGAAGGGGTGGTAGGATGATGGGCGGGCGTGGTTTCGGTACGTTCTTCTGGCCGCACTGCCCATTCATATGATATATCAATTATTTGAAATTTGTTTTTTCATGTTCTTTTTAGTCTTTATTCTACTTTCTTAGCTTCAAAATAAGGTCCACTTGCACAGAATAACAGAAACTATTTAGGGGTGGGATGCAGGGAGTTAGGGAGTAGCATTCGCTAATACAGAGAAGCTATATGTATCTTTAAAAGTAACAGAAGCTATAACAGAAGTGTTGGAGGCATTCAAAAATTTCATCTCCACATGTCATTGTCAGGAAACGTGAAATAAATAGGGCTTAATATTATATATGTTGCTTAGCATGTGAAATTTTCAGTAATAGAAGCACTAAATCAGTAGTTTGTGTCATTTTTCAGGACACACATGGTTTGTTATTTGTGTTTACCTACAATTGTTTGTGTTATTTTATACAATTAGACCTAAAGTTTTAGAGATAGAATAATATGCCTCACATAATTCTTGAATTTGGAAATCTATGGGCAAAATAATTGTTACATGATAAGGACCTTACTTTGCTGATTGTACATATAGGTCGAGTTGGTGACCGGCAAATACCTTCAGAAGGCTATGTTTGTCATAGGTGCAGGGTGCCAGGTGAGTTGATCCCTATATAAGCTTATTTTCATTTATCTTCTATATTGGACAGTCTATGCATGCTAAAAATGGGAGGTTTGCATGTTTCAGGGCATTTTATTCAGCACTGCCCAACAAATGGTGACCCTAATTTTGATCTTAGGAAAGTTAAAGCTCCGACTGGTATTCCAAGGACCATGCTCATGGTGAATCCTGAGGGCACCATTGTAATGCCAAGTGGAGCAGTTGGTGTTTTACAGCCCAATGAGTATGCTCTTTGCTTTTTGTATTGTTTGTACCATCTCTGAGGTAATGATACCTGTAATTTTTAATGGATTTTGACTCTTGAATTTAGGGCTGCTTTTGAAAAGGAAATGGAAGGAATCACTTCTACTCGTTCTTTGGGAGATCTTCCTCCTGAGTTTCACTGTCCATTATGCAAGGAAGTAATGAAAGATGCTGTATTGACTAGTAAATGCTGTTTCACAAGTTTTTGTGATAAATGTAAGTGTGCCTATATTTTGGACAGTAATTTTATCTAGATACTAAGCAAACATTTTTTTTTTCAAATCCAGAATATGGAGGTTTGGTTATTGTTTTAAAAGTACAAAGCAAAAGTAGCCTATGTAGCAAAACTAAATACCTGTAGCATAACCCAAATCCATAATAGAATAATGAGAGTCTCCCCCAAGGTTCTGTTAGGTTCTTGAAATAGAGGTTAGTAGCACTTTTTTCTTCTTATACTTCCACAGAGCAGGCAAAAGTAGCCAGGACAGCCTAACATACAAAATACCACTGTCTGAAAATAGATGATCCAACAGTACTCAAACCATAGTATGGTTTCTACATACAGTATATACATGTATTTCAATATTTGGCGTTGTTCGGTTGTCTTTGATTGGCGGGTTCGTTATTTGTTGAACGTCCAGCTACATCTTCAGACCAACTTTACATGTTGCAGATGCGAGCATTATCTTTGTAATGCTTTTGGCCTAAATCGTGCATTAGAGATTTATATCTGTTTGCTTGATTGTTGTAAATAAAGAATTCACATTTTTGTGGATCTAGTCTTATAACTGCTTGCATCATACTCAGGTATCAGGGACTACATTATCTCCAGGTCAATCTGTGTTTGTGGGGTCCGAGATATGCTTGCTGATGATCTTCTGCCAAATAAGACATTAAGGGATACAATAAGCCGCATCTTGTCATCTTCTAATAGCAGTGATGATAATACTAGAAGTGGTTTCCATGTTCAAGGTAATTAAAGCTGTTCTTTCTGTGAGGCACATCTTGTGGGATACATGAGGTGTAGTTGGATCTACTGGACAGTTGCACCCTTTCTTTGTGTTCACCAGTTGTTTTTTTACCTCAGCTCCTTGTGCAAATTACCTTTGTTACCACTGCTTTGTATCCCCTGTTTATAAATGCTGGTCTCTTATTCTTTCCAATAATTACCATCATGGATGTTGTTCTCATTTTTTATTTTTTGCATCGCTCTCCTGCAAACTTGGTGACTTATCCTAGTAGTATACATTTAAGGCACAAACCTCACCTCTCTGTTATCCATATTGAAAATTGAAAAGGAATTGGTTTCATATTCCAGAAATTAACATTGATCTAGGTTCTGGACTTGTATGCATCCATTATCACTGGCTCGTTGTCACGATTATTCTGAATTTGAAATGCATGGCAAATCCATATTTTGATTTCTCATTCACTGCTCCCTTATATTATCTACCAGATATGGCATCCAGGTGTCCTCAAGCAAAGGTTGCTTCACCGGTGCAGTCTGCTGCCATCAAGGAGGAGCATGTGCCACCTACATCAGTTATAGTGACTCCAAACCCTAAGGAGGCCACAGAGGTCGAAAGGTCAACTAATCCTACACCTCAAACTCAGCAGACCTCTGGAAATTTGGAGACAACCATAGTTGCAGATATCTTGGAAGCTACTCATGAATCAGCTAGTGCTAGAGAACAGGCATCCCAGGGGACGGCTCTGCCAGCTGAGGAAGAAGCGCAGCAAAAACTGGCCCTTGCCGAAGGTGTAACTTGAACTTCTTTCTTTTGTACACTTTATAACTTGCACTTCATGTAAGGATCGGATAGTATCCGTTCTGTTATATTTTTGGGCATTACTGTAATGATTGCCCGGTTCATCCATATACCTTTTATTACCCTTTTTAGGATCAAATTTACATTGTAAATATGAAGATCGGATAGTAGCTTACCATTTGGCTGCTTGCCATCTGGTGCTTTCCTCTTCCATTTTTATTTATTATTTTTTAAAAGGTAGTTCTAATATATTGAATGACCTGGCAGAGTTGTTTTTTAGCTTGAAAATACTGTTTCACTCATTATTCTCCTTTTTCAGTCAAGAAGAAGAAGAAAAAGAAGACCCGTTTGCCTGTTAATGGTATGCTCAGTTTTGCATTGCACGTGTGCTCATAAAATTATAGTGTTATTGTTGCTCTACCAAATGAAGATTGGATGTCACATGACTTGAGTTCTTAGTCAAACGCGTTCTTTGTCATTGATGACTTGCAGCTACAGACATGCAGTGGAGAAATCCTCAGGATTTTGCAGCAGATAGCTTCATGATGCCAATGGGCCCTTCAGGGGGCTATAATCCGTATTGGAATGGGATGCAACCTGGATTTCAACCTGGAATGGACGGTTATATGGGCTCGTTTGGTGGCGGAATGCCTTACAACGCAGGGTATGGTGTCGGGCCAATGGATATGCCTTTTCCGGGTTTTGTACCACATGATCCGTTTATGGCACAAAATCATATGTTTCCTATGATGCCACCACCTCCGAGGTGTGTTTGTTTGATCTTCTGCTTTGCGTACATGTTTCTGTACACAGCTCTGTTATCTGTAGGCATAAAACCTGTCTCACATCTTCTCTCTTAATTCTCAGGGATCTTGGCATGGGATTTAATGCAAGGCCTCCAATGATGGCAAAGGAGGATTTTGAGGCTAGACAGGCTAATCTAAGGCGAAAGCGTGAATTTGACCGAAAGAGTGAAAGGTATACACTTCAGATGTTCAGCACAAATACCAATTTTTTTTTTTTTTCATTTGTATATGAGAAAGTTTTACTTTTGAATGGTTGTCCTTTTAGCTTCAATGACAACTATTAATCCAATGAACATCATCATACTGCTATTTTGCGGTTATTTCCAGAAATCCTTTGGGAGACTAAGCTGGTTTGTAATTTGTTCTTGAACAGAGATATGCCAAAAGATGGCGATCATGGTAGGGAGGTCAGCAACAATGCAAATGGCTTATCCCTTAAACCTAAACCTGTATGTTGTTTTACGGACTACTCCTATTGTTTACAGTTTTTTATATTAAGAAAGTTTTTGCATGATTGCAATATCACATTCTGGTATGATTTTCAGCTGAGATGGATGGTGAATGGCTCTTGGCCTGAATTTAGGGTTTGTTTGGGAGAATTGTTTACAATTTATTGTTGTAGAACTATGTCTATATATCTGATATAAACAGTTTATAATTGCAAAACTTGTACATAGAACTTGTATGCCAAACAAACAACATCCCTGTCGATCACCATTGAAGTTGATGTTCTTATACTGTGGCTGGCTCACTTTTGCATGTTATTGTGCCTTGCAGAATTCGGCACCCAATCGGAGAGAAATTAGTGAAGAGCGATATGAACACGAACGTGATCGCCACCATAGCAACGATTATAACCACCGTCCTCACCATAGCAGAGGCAGCTCCAGGAGGCAACCTGATCACCACCATCACCACAACCAACCATCATCAAACGGGTATGATAATCATCACCCTGATACCAACCGTGAAGTGCGTGACCACCGTGATCATAACCACCACCAACAAAGGTCAGAGTCGTCTTCAAAGCTCCAATCAGACATACCACAAAACGCCCTACCCCCAGGAAAGCCGTCTTTGAGGTCCTCTTCGAAGGCAAGTGTGTTCTCGCGCATCAGCTTCGATGAAAAGGGAGCCGAGTCTAACAAGAAACGAAAACACGAACCAAAATCCTCAAGCAAAGATGCCGTTCCTCTAGCTAATGGCGAGGCAGTGACAGCTTCTGTGTCAATGGGGAGGAAGAGCCATGCGGTGGAGTATGAGTCGAGTGATGATGATGATCGACATTTCAAGCGGAGGCCATCAAGGTACCAGCCTTCACCGCCACCTCGACATGAGGAGGAGCCGAGGCGGTCGAGGGGGCTCAAGGACAGAGAGAGGGAGAGGGAGAGGGAGAGATACCCAGTTGCTGCTGCTCATAGTAGCAGGCACAGATGAAGCTACTGATGCTCTTTCATTTTGTTTTGTTGTTTCCTTTGACAAAAAGAAAGTGATTGTAATATTTTCTTAAAATTTTAGTTGAAGGAAAATTGGAGAAATAACTCCACCGGCCTTATTACATCTTTGACGGTTATATGTTACATTTGAGGGCTAAAATTTTAATACTTTTACTTCAAATGTATTTTTAAGGTTGCTTTTTTTGCGATTAATGATTGTGATATTCCCACTTCAACTCTAATACAAAACTTCAAAGAGGAACCATCCACATAGTTTCACGAGGCATGCATACTTTGCCTTCAAGGATACAACTTTTCCAATTATTACAAATATACATAGGAACTAATAAATACTTTTCCTTCAAGGATGCAACGAGTGCGTTAATAAAATGGAAGAAATTATAATCGAGTACTACGGGAAAATTAATAGACAGATAAATACTTTCCCTTCAAGGATGCAACTTTTCTAATTATTACCTCCGATTTAAGAACTGCGAGACTTTACTTGGAGAGGCCGGGCTAGTGATTGACACCTAAATCCAACCTACCCCGACCTTGTCCGATCACGTTAATGTCCCAACTCGGGTTACAAGCTTACACTACAAAGTTCGACATTCCATGTACTTATTTGGACATTTATAAAGGGTTTATAATGTCCTTACAACTTCCGACGTGAGAAGAGTATAATATGAAAATTGAAAGGTGAGGGGTGAATTGATGTGAGATGATTTTCGAAATTGAAAGAAATATGACGACGGAAGGGTGGGACGAACAACTTCGGCCGATAAAACGGTTGAAAATGTCCACGGAGAAAAAAAACGGTGTTCTTGAAACTCGCACACCACATATATCCATTATAAGAGTGAAAATCTACTCTTGAAATGACAACATTAATTGTTAGTAGGTTGACGCATAATTTCATAAATCTTTGTCTAACAAAGAAATATATTGAATGCTAAAAATATTTTTAAAAAATCTATTTAGTGTTGAAAATAAAAAGTGATGGTCCGTGGAGAAATGAATATCCAAGGCTCTAATGGATCCGGGAGGCACCGACAAGTAATCCTTCCACTGACAAGAGCGGGAGGTCATCGCTGCTCTGTAAAGCCAGCCTGACGCGGTGCCCTCCGCTTTAGGAATCGAATGACCCGAGCCTTCGTCCAAGTCACGCGGTTCAGCTCCCTACTTGGAGAGGGCGAGCCAGTGATTGCCAACGCAGACCCAACCCGGGTATACGAGTCCCAGTCCGATCACCTTAATGTCTCCACTTGGGTTACAAGCTGACGCTACCAAGCTCGACATTCTATGTACTTAATTGGGCATTTATAAAGAGATTTTGGGTTCTTACAACTTCCGAAGTGGGAAGTTTTTAGAATGTGAAATTTGAAGAGTGAGAGGTGAAGAGATGAAAGATAATTTTGGAAATTAAAAGCGTTTGTTAAGAATATGATTCATTCTTGATACCCTCACGCATTATGTACGTTTAAGAAGAGTTAATTTCTCGTGATCTTGTTGATTACTTTGGTGTTAAAAGTTATAGATTCTATTGTATTTCCACAATTATCCTTGTGTATGGACCTTATCATCCGATTTAAAGGTTGAAGTCGATCATCAAAAGTGTGGATTCCCCCTCGTATTAAAGCAATGTTGGTAGAATATAACATCATACAATGTGGCAAGAATACGGCATCAAACAACTCTTTATGTAAGTTAGGCGGGGAAAATCAAGTTTGGTAATCGATGGATGACTCTTTCTGTACATTTAAGAAGAGTTTCTCGTGTTCTTGTAGATAACTCGGGCGATTAAAGGTTGAAAGATCTATTGATTTTCCACCGTCGTCCGGTGAACACAGTGAGTCATGCATTAATTACCAAGGTTCATTTTCCCCTCCTACCTTGCGCAAAGAGTTGTATCATGTCCTCTCATTGCCACGTTGAATGAAGTTTTATTCTACCAACGTTGTTTTACTATAAGGGTGAATCTAGGCTTTTGACGAACAACTTCGACCGTTAAAACGGCTGAAAATGTCCACGGACCATCAATCGGACTTAGAAGACATATGACGATTTTTACAAGTTCATAATCCGGAGATAAAATAAAAACGTATGGTGTTCTTGAGACTCGCACACCACATGTATCCATTATAAGAGTGAAAATCTACTCTAGAAATGACAATATTAATTGTTAGTAGGTTAACGCATAATTTCATAAATCGATGTCTAACAAAGAAATGTATTGAATGCTAAAACTATTTTAAAAAAATCTATTTACCGTTGAAAATAAAAAGTGATGGTCCGTGGAGAACTGGATATCCAAGGCACTAATGGATCCGGGAGGCACCGACCCGTAATCCTTCCACTGACGAGAGCGGGAAGTCATCGCTGCTCTGTGAAGCCAGCCTGACGCGGTGCCCTCCGCTTTAGGAATCGAGTGACCCGAGCCTTCGTCCAAGTCACGCGGTTCAGCTCCCTACTTGGAGAGGGCGAGCCAGTGATTGCCAACGCAGACCCAACCCGGGTATCCGAGTCCCAGTCCGATCACCTTAATGTCTCCACTTGGGTTACAAGCTTACGCTACCAAGCTCGACATTCTATGTACTTAATTGGGCATTTATAAAGAGATTTTGGGTTCTTACAACTTCCGAAGTGGGAAGTTTTTAGAATGTGAAATTTGAAGAGTGAGAGGTGAAGAGATGAAAGATAATTTTGGAAATTAAAAGCGTTTGTTAAGAATATGATTCATTCTTGATACCCTCACGCATTATGTACGTTTAAGAAGAGTTAATTTCTCGTGATCTTGTTGATTACTTTGGTGTTAAAAGTTATAGATTCTATTGTATTTCCACAATTATCCTGGTGTATGGACCTTATCATCCGATTTAAAGGTTGAAGTCGATCATCAAAAGTGTGGATTCCCCCTCGTATTAAAGCAATGTTGGTAGAATATAACATCATACAATGTGGCAAGAATACGGCATCAAACAACTCTTTATGTAAGTTAGGCGGGGAAAATCAAGTTTGGTAATCGATGGATGACTCTTTCTATACATTTAAGAAGAGTTTCTCGTGTTCTTGTAGATAACTCGGGCGATTAAAGGTTGAAAGATCTATTGATTTTCCACCGTCGTCCGGTGAACACAGTGAGTCATGCATTAATTACCAAGGTTCATTTTCCCCTCCTACCTTGCGCAAAGAGTTGTATCATGTCCTCTCATTGCCACGTTGAATGAAGTTTTATTCTACCAACGTTGTTTTACTATAAGGGTGAATCTAGGCTTTTGACGAACAACTTCGACCGTTAAAACGGCTGAAAATGTCCACGGACCATCAATCGGACTTAGAAGACATATGACGATTTTTACAAGTTCATAATCCGGAGATAAAATAAAAACGTATGGTGTTCTTGAGACTCGCACACCACATGTATCCATTATAAGAGTGAAAATCTACTCTAGAAATGACAATATTAATTGTTAGTAGGTTAACGCATAATTTCATAAATCGATGTCTAACAAAGAAATGTATTGAATGCTAAAACTATTTTAAAAAAATCTATTTACCGTTGAAAATAAAAAGTGATGGTCCGTGGAGAACTGGATATCCAAGGCACTAATGGATCCGGGAGGCACCGACCCGTAATCCTTCCACTGACGAGAGCGGGAAGTCATCGCTGCTCTGTGAAGCCAGCCTGACGCGGTGCCCTCCGCTTTAGGAATCGAGTGACCCGAGCCTTCGTCCAAGTCACGCGGTTCAGCTCCCTACTTGGAGAGGGCGAGCCAGTGATTGCCAACGCAGACCCAACCCGGGTATCCGAGTCCCAGTCCGATCACCTTAATGTCTCCACTTGGGTTACAAGCTTACGCTACCAAGCTCGACATTCTATGTACTTAATTGGGCATTTATAAAGAGATTTTGGGTTCTTACAACTTCCGAAGTGGGAAGTTTTTAGAATGTGAAATTTGAAGAGTGAGAGGTGAAGAGATGAAAGATAATTTTGGAAATTAAAAGCGTTTGTTAAGAATATGATTCATTCTTGATACCCTCACGCATTATGTACGTTTAAGAAGAGTTAATTTCTCGTGATCTTGTTGATTACTTTGGTGTTAAAAGTTATAGATTCTATTGTATTTCTACAATTATCCTGGTGTATGGACCTTATCATCCGATTTAAAGGTTGAAGTCGATCATCAAAAGTGTGGATTCCCCCTCGTATTAAAGCAATGTTGGTAGAATATAACATCATACAATGTGGCAAGAATACGGCATCAAACAACTCTTTATGTAAGTTAGGCGGGGAAAATCAAGTTTGGTAATCGATGGATGACTCTTTCTGTACATTTAAGAAGAGTTTCTCGTGTTCTTGTAGATAACTCGGGCGATTAAAGGTTGAAAGATCTATTGATTTTCCACCGTCGTCCGGTGAACACAGTGATTCATGCATTAATTACCAAGGTTCATTTTCCCCTCCTACCTTGCGCAAAGAGTTGTATCATGTCCTCTCATTGCCACGTTGAATGAAGTTTTATTCTACCAACGTTGTTTTACTATAAGGGTGAATCTAGGCTTTTGACGAACAACTTCGACCGTTAAAACGGCTGAAAATGTCCACGGACCATCAATCGGACTTAGAAGACATATGACGATTTTTACAAGTTCATAATCCGGAGATAAAATAAAAACGTATGGTGTTCTTGAGACTCGCACACCACATGTATCCATTATAAGAGTGAAAATCTACTCTAGAAATGACAATATTAATTGTTAGTAGGTTAACGCATAATTTCATAAATCGATGTCTAACAAAGAAATGTATTGAATGCTAAAACTATTTTAAAAAAATCTATTTACCGTTGAAAATAAAAAGTGATGGTCCGTGGAGAACTGGATATCCAAGGCACTAATGGATCCGGGAGGCACCGACCCGTAATCCTTCCACTGACGAGAGCGGGAAGTCATCGCTGCTCTGTGAAGCCAGCCTGACGCGGTGCCCTCCGCTTCAGGAATCGAGTGACCCGAGCCTTCGCCCAAGTCACGCGGTCCAGCTCCCTACTTGGAGAGGGCGAGCCAGTGATTGCGAACGCAGACCCGACCCGGGTATCCGAGTCCCAGTCCGATCACCTTAATGTCCCCACTTGGGTTACAAGCTTACGCTACCAAGCTCGACATTCTATGTACTTAATTGGGCATTTATAAAGGGTTTTTGGGTTCTTACATCTTTCGATGTGGGAACTTTTTAGAATGTGAAATTTGAAGAGTGAGAGGTGAAGAGATGAAAGATAATTTTGGAAATTGAAAGCGTTTGTTAAGAATATGATTCATTCTTGATACCCTCACGCATTATGTACGTTTAAGAAGAGTTAATTTCTCGTGATCTTGTTGATTACTTTGGTGTTAAAAGTTATAGATTCTATTGTATTTCCACAATTATCCTGGTGTATGGACCTTATAATCCGATTTGAAGGTTGAAGTCGATCATCAAAAGTGTGGATTCCCCCTCGTATTAAAGCAATGTTGGTAGAATATAACATCATACAATGTGGCAATGAATACGGCATCAAACAACTCTTTATGTAAGTTAGGCGGGGAAAATCAAGTTTGGTAATCGATGGATGACTCTTTCTGTACATTTAAGAAGAGTTTCTCGTGTTCTTGTAGATAACTCGGGCGATTAAAGGTTGAAAGATCTATTGATTTTCCACCGTCGTCCGGTGAACACAGTGAGTCATGCATTAATTACCAAGGTTCATTTTCCCCTCCTACCTTGCGCAAAGAGTTGTATCATGTCCTCTCATTGCTACGTTGAATGAAGTTTTATTCTACCAACGTTGTTTTACTATAAGGGTGAATCTAGGCTTTTGACGAACAACTTCGACCGTTAAAACGGCTGAAAATGTCCACGGACCATCAATCGGACTTAGAAGACATATGACGATTTTTACAAGTTCATAATCCGGAGATAAAATAAAAACGTATGGTGTTCTTGAGACTCGCACACCACATGTATCCATTATAAGAGTGAAAATCTACTCTAGAAATGACAATATTAATTGTTAGTAGGTTAACGCATAATTTCATAAATCGATGTCTAACAAAGAAATGTATTGAATGCTAAAACTATTTTAAAAAAATCTATTTACCTGTTGAAAATAAAAAGTGATGGTCCGTGGAGAACTGGATATCCAAGGCACTAATGGATCCGGGAGGCACCGACCCGTAATCCTTCCACTGACGAGAGCGGGAAGTCATCGCTGCTCTGTGAAGCCAGCCTGACGCGGTGCCCTCCGCTTTAGGAATCGAGTGACCCGAGCCTTCGTCCAAGTCACGCGGTTCCAGCTCCCTACTTGGAAGAGGGCGAGCCAGTGATTGCCAACGCAGACCCAACCCGGGTATCCGAGTCCCAGTCCGATCACCTTAATGTCCTCCACTTGGGTTACAAGCTTACGCTACCAAGCTCGACATTCTATGTACTTAATTGGGCATTTATAAAGAGATTTTGGGTTCTTACAACTTCCGATAGTAGGGAAGTTTTTAGAATGTGAAATTTGAAGAGTGAGAGGTGAAGAGATGAAAGATAATTTTGGAAATTAAAAGCGATTGTTAAGAATATGATTCATTCTTGATACCCTCACGCATTATGTACGTTTAAGAAGAGTTAATTTCTCGTGATCTTGTTGATTACTTTGGTGTTAAAAGTTATAGATTCTATTGTATTTCCACAATTATCCTGGTGTATGGACCTTCATCATCCGATTTGAAGGTTGAAGTCGATCATCAAAAGTGTGGATTCCCCCTCGTATTAAAGCAATGTTGGTAGAATATAACATCATACAATGTGGCAAGAATACGGCATCAAACAACTCTTTATGGTAAGGTTAGGCGGGGAAAATCAAGTTTGGTAATCGATGGATGACTCTTTCTGTACATTTAAGAAGAGTTTCTCGTGTTCTTGTAGATAACTCGGGCGATTAAAGGTTGAAAGATCTAATTGATTTTCCACCGTCGTCCGGTGAACACAGTGAGTCATGCATTAATTACCAAGGATCATTTTCCCCTCCTACCTTGCGCAAAGAGTTGTATCATGTCCTCTCATTGCCACGTTGAATGAAGTTTTATTCTACCAACGTTGTTTTACTATAGAGGGTGAATCTAGGCTTTTGACGAACAACTTCGACCGTTAAAACGGCTGAAAATGTCCACGGACCATCAATCGGACTTAGAAGACATATGACGATTTTTACAAGTTCATAATCCGGAGATAAAATAAAAACGTATGGTGTTCTTGAGACTCGCACACCACATGTATCCATTATAAGAGTGAAAATCTACTCTAGAAATGACAATATTAATTGTTTAGTAGGTTAACGCATAATTTCATAAATCGATGTCTAACAAAGAAATGTATTGAATGCTAAAACTATTTTAAAAAAATCTATTTACCGTTGAAAATAAAAAGTGATGGTCCGTGGAGAACTGGATATCCAAGGCACTAATGGATCCGGGAGGCACCGACCCGTAATCCTTCCACTGACGAGAGCGGGAAGTCATCGCTGCTCTGTGAAGCCAGCCTGACGCGGTGCCCTCCGCTTCAGGAATCGAGTGACCCGAGCCTTCGCCCAAGTCACGCGGTCCAGCTCCCTACTTGGAGAGGGCGAGCCAGTGATTGCGAACGCAGACCCGACCCGGGTATCCGAGTCCCAGTCCGATCACCTTAATGTCCCCACTTGGGTTACAAGCTTACGCTACCAAGCTCGACATTCTATGTACTTAATTGGGCATTTATAAAGGGTTTTTGGGTTCTTACATCTTTCGATGTGGGAAGTTTTTAGAATGTGAAATTTGAAGAGTGAGAGGTGAAGAGATGAAAGATAATTTTGGAAATTGAAAGCGATTGTTAAGAATATGATTCATTCTTGATACCCTCACGCATTATGTATGTTTAAGAAGAGTTAATTTCTCGTGATCTTGTTGATTACTTTGGTGTTAAAAGTTATAGATTCTATTGTATTTCCACAATTATCCTGGTGTATGGACCTTATAATCCGATTTGAAGGTTGAAGTCGATCATCAAAAGTGTGGATTCCCCCTCGTATTAAAGCATTGTTGGTAGAATATAACATCATACAATGTGGCAAGAATACGGCATCAAACAACTCTTTGCGTAAGGTAGGCGGGGAAAATCAAGTTTGGTAATCGATGGATGACTCTTTCTGTACATTTAAGAAGAGTTTCTCGTGTTCTTGTAGATAACTCGGGCGATTAAAGGTTGAAAGATCTAATGATTTTCCACCGTCGTCCGGTGAACACAGTGAGTCATGCATTAATTACCAAGGATCATTTTCCCCTCCTACCTTGCGCAAAGAGTTGTATCATGTCCTCTCATTGCCACGTTGAATGAAGTTTTATTCTACCAACGTTGTTTTACTATGAGGGTAAATCTAGGCTTTTGACGAACAACTTCGACCGATAAAACGGCTGAAAATGTCCACGGACCATCAATCGGACTTAGAAGACATATGACGATTTTTACAAGTTCATAATCCGGAGATAAAATAAAAACGTATGGTGTTCTTGAGACTCGCACACCACATGTATCCATTATAAGAGTGAAATCTACTCTAGAAATGACAATATTAATTTTTAGTAGGTTAACGCATAATTTCATAAATCTTTGTCTAACAAAGAAATGTATTGAATGCTAAAACTATTTTTAAAAAATCTGTTTACTGTTGAAAATAAAAAGTGATGGTCCGTGGAGAACTGGATATCCAAGGCACTAATGGATCCGGGAGGCACCGACCCGTAATCCTTCCACTGACGAGAGCGGGAAGTCATCGCTGCTCTGTGAAGCCAGCCTGACGCGGTGCCCTCCGCTTCAGGAATCGAGTGACCCGAGCCTTCGCCCAAGTCACGCGGTCCAGCTCCCTACTTGGAAAGGGCGAGCCAGTGATTGCGAACGCAGACCCGACCCGGGTATCCGAGTCCCAGTCCGATCACCTTAATGTCCCCACTTGGGTTACAAGCTTACGCTACCAAGCTCGACATTCTATGTACTTAATTGGGCATTTATAAAGGGTTTTTGGGTTCTTACATCTTTCGATGTGGGAAGTTTTTAGAATGTGAAATTTGAAGAGTGAGAGGTGAAGAGATGAAAGATAATTTTGGAAATTGAAAGCGATTGTTAAGAATATGATTCATTCTTGATACCCTTGCGCATTATGTACGTTTAAGAAGAGTTAATTTCTCGTGATCTTGTTGATTACTTTGGTGTTAAAAGTTATAGATTCTATTGTATTTCCACAATTATCCTGGTGTATGGACCTTATAATCCGATTTGAAGGTTGAAGTCGATCATCAAAAGTGTGGATTCCCCCTCGTATTAAAGCATTGTTGGTAGAATATAACATCATACAATGTGGCAAGAATACGGCATCAAACAACTCTTTGCGTAAGGTAGGCGGGGAAAATCAAGTTTGGTAATCGATGGATGACTCTTTCTGTACATTTAAGAAGAGTTTCTCGTGTTCTTGTAGATAACTCGGGCGATTAAAGGTTGAAAGATCTAATGATTTTCCACCGTCGTCCGGTGAACACAGTGAGTCATGCATTAATTACCAAGGATCAT
This sequence comes from Fagopyrum tataricum, assembly GCA_002319775.1. Taxonomy (NCBI): domain Eukaryota; kingdom Viridiplantae; phylum Streptophyta; class Magnoliopsida; order Caryophyllales; family Polygonaceae; genus Fagopyrum; species Fagopyrum tataricum. The sequence goes on from CM008281.1 coordinate 4,912,092, forward strand.
TTTCCCCTCCTACCTTGCGCAAAGAGTTGTATCATGTCCTCTCATTGCCACGTTGAATGAAGTTTTATTCTACCAACGTTGTTTTACTATGAGGGTGAATCTAGGCTTTTGACGAACAACTTCGACCGATAAAACGGCTGAAAATGTCCACGGACCATCAATCGGACTTAGAAGACATATGACGATTTTTACAAGTTCATAATCCGGAGATAAAATAAAAACGTATGGTGTTCTTGAGACTCGCACACCACATGTATCCATTATAAGAGTGAAATCTACTCTAGAAATGACAATATTAATTTTTAGTAGGTTAACGCATAATTTCATAAATCTTTGTCTAACAAAGAAATGTATTGAATGCTAAAACTATTTTTAAAAAATCTGTTTACTGTTGAAAATAAAAAGTGATGGTCCGTGGAGAACTGGATATCCAAGGCACTAATGGATCCGGGAGGCACCGACCCGTAATCCTTCCACTGACGAGAGCGGGAAGTCATCGCTGCTCTGTGAAGCCAGCCTGACGCGGTGCCCTCCGCTTCAGGAATCGAGTGACCCGAGCCTTCGCCCAAGTCACGCGGTCCAGCTCCCTACTTGGAAAGGGCGAGCCAGTGATTGCGAACGCAGACCCGACCCGGGTATCCGAGTCCCAGTCCGATCACCTTAATGTCCCCACTTGGGTTACAAGCTTACGCTACCAAGCTCGACATTCTATGTACTTAATTGGGCATTTATAAAGGGTTTTTGGGTTCTTACAACTTTCGATGTGGGAAGTTTTTAGAATGTGAAATTTGAAGAGTGAGAGGTGAAGAGATGAAAGATAATTTTGGAAATTGAAAGCGATTGTTAAGAATATGATTCATTCTTGATACCCTCACGCATTATGTATGTTTAAGAAGAGTTAATTTCTCGTAATCTTTTTGATTACTTTGGTGTTAAAAGTTATAGATTCTATTGTATTTCCACAATTATCCTGGTGTATGGACCTTATCATCCGATTTGAAGGTTGAAGTCGATTATCAAAAGTGTGGATTCCCCCTCGTATTAAAGCAATGTTGGTAGAATATAACATCATACAATGTGGCAAGAATACGGCATCAAACAACTCTTTGCGTAAGGTAGGCGGGGAAAATCAAGTTTGGTAATCGATGGATGACTCTTTGTGTACATTTAAGAAGAGTTTCTCGTGTTTTTGTAAATAACTCGGGCGATTAAAGGTTGGAAGTTCTATTGATTTTCCACCGTCGTTTGGTGAACACAGTGAGTCATGCATTAATTACCAAGGTTCATTTTCCCCTCCTACCTTACGCAAAGAGTTGTATTATGTCCTCTCATTGCCACGTTGAATGAAGTTATATTCTACCAACGTTGTTTTACTATGAGGGTGAATTTAGACTTTGGACGAACAAGTTCGACCGAAAAAATGGTTGAAAATGTCCATGGACCATCAATCGGACTTAGAAGACATATGCCGATTTTTACAAGTTAATTCATATTCCGGAGAAAAAATAAAAACTAATGGTGTTCTTGAGAGTCGCACACCACATGTATCCATTATAAGAGTGAAAATTGAAATGACAATATTAATTGTTAGTAGGTTAACGCATAATTTCATAAATCTTTGTCTAACAAAGAAATATAATGAATGTTAAAACTATTTTTAAAAAATCTATTTAGTATTGAAAATAAAAAGTGATGGTCCGTGGAGAACTGGATATCCAAGGCACCAATGGATCCGGGAGGCACCGACCCGTAATCCTTCCACTGACAAGAGCGGGAAGTCATCGCTGCTCTGTGAAGCCAGCCTGACGCGGTGCCCTCTGCTTTAGGAATCGAGTGACCCGAGCCTTCGCCCAAGTCACGCGGTCCAGCTCCCTACTTGGAGAGGTCGAGCCAGTGATTGCCAACGCAGTCCCGACCCGGGTATACGAGACCCAATCCGATCACCTTAATGTCCTCACTTGGGTTACAAGCTTACGCTACCAAGCTCGACATTCTATGTACTTAATTGGGCATTTATAAAGGGTTTTTTGGTTCTTACAACTTCCGATGTGGGAAGTTTGTAGAATGTGAAATTTGTTGAGTGAGAGGTGAAGAGATGAAAGATAATTTTGGAAATTGAAAGCAGTTGTTAACAATATGATTCTTCCTTGATACCCTCATGCATTATGTACGTTTAAGAAGAGTTAATTTCTCGTGATCTTGTTGATTACTTTGGTGTTAAAAGTTATAGATACTATTGTATTTTCACAATTATCCTAGTGTATGGACCTTATCATCCAATTTGAAGATTGAAGTCGATCATCAAAAGTGTGGATTCCCCCTCGTATTAAAGCAATGTTGGTAGAATATAACATCATATAGTGTGGCAAGAATACGGCATCATACAACTCTTTGCGTAAGGTAGACGGGGAAATGGTTGGTTTTCATCCAAATCTGGCGAGGAAATGATCAACCAAATCTGGCGTGGAAATGATCAACCAAATCTGGGTTCCAACTCATAACATTATCTACAGACTTTATTGGTCCCCGATAAACAGGGTTGGTTTTCAACCAAATCTGGCGTGGAAATGATCAATGCAAAGAAGTGCATAAATGATGATGAATGATAATGGATTTTAAAATTGGACATTGTTTCAATGATTAAGAATTTTTTGAAAAATATTATAATAAAAAAATTAAATCCCTACAAAAGCAAAACTAGAGGAATGTTGGATTGCAATCCAATGTATCGTGTCTTCTGTAAACATCCCCTAGAAGACCTAAGACATTTTCTCCTAGATTGTCTATATATTAACCAAGCTTATGCCGACATTCTCACAAGTTCGACATAAATAACCTTAAATTAGTATGTTATGCCTAGTGAAGCATGTGGTATTTTCGAAACCAAAAATTTTTGAACCGACAAAATTACTATCAGACTAACAACATAAAGTAATTCATTACAATTAAAATCAAACAATAGGATAAGGACAAGGAAAATTCAAAGGGAGAGATGCCTAAAAACTAATATTTTAACTCTAGGCGAAAAAAAAGAAAATACAAAATGGAAAAATCTTAAACCAATTTAGTAAAGCTTAACTTTGATGGCTCTATGATAAGCATGACATCGACCTTTGGTGTAGTTATCCACGACCATGATGCAAAAATCCTAACCATGGATTTTGAGAAACTCCCAATCTTACCAATTTTTAAAATAGAGGTTATAACTCTACTCAAAAGGCAACTCTAGTCAAAGAACAAGGAAGTCTGAAAATTAAAATTGAAGGGATAATCTCAACGTTATTAATTGCATCTTGGGAATTTGGAAGCCCCCTAGGAAGCCGAAATATTTATTGGAGATATCCTTATCCGTCTTTGTTCTTTGGAGGAAGTCCGCATTAAGCATATCTTTAGGAAAGTAAAAAAAGGTGGCCGATTTTCTTGTTGCCCTTAGCCAATTGTCCCCTTCCCTCTTTCTAGTGCGCTCCATGTTGTTGAACAACTCATCCATGATGCTCTATGCCGACAGCGTCCACAACTTCGTCTTTGGGACAACCTAGTCGGATGTTGCTCTAGTCGGCACTCGGTGTCACCAAGGATGTCTAGTTCCTTGAATTGCTTTCCTTTTACAAAAAAATAAATACATATACACCTTGTATGTGAGTTTATCCTTGTTTGTCCTTGAATTTAGCTCAATTTTAGAGGGGAAAGTTAGTGGATAAACACATGAAGACTATGAAGTTCTGAAACTGGAAATTAATCTGTCAACCTTTTTTGTTTTTTATTTTAATTTTTGAAAACTCAGTTTTTTTAAAAATTGAAAATTTATTTTTGTTAGAATGTATTTTTTTTAAAAAAAAAAGTTTCAGAAAGTCTATTCGTCAAGAAAGAAGTCATTACTAAAGCAAGCTTAATAAAGGCTTTTAACAAGCTTAGTCGTTAGGAAAGACAGAAGGAACTGTTCTTTTCCACTCAATGACTTTGGGAATTGGAGAGTTAGAAGATCCTTGCTTGCTTACTAAAGAGAGAGTATTGTGGAGAAGACAATCCAATCTTTGAACACATTCCATTGGACCTCCTGAGTTTCCGCTTTGGTATATGAAGGTAAGTAGCTTCATTGAGCATTAAGGAAAGTAGTTGTAGAAACAAAACCATTTTAGGAGAGTCGAAAGATGGTTCCCAAACAAAAGGAAAAGAAAGACATAAATAAGAGAAGGTTAGTTGTGAAAACCGATGATGACTTTTTCAAAGAGAAGCAGGAGAAAAAAGAATGTTTTCACCGTACATAATTGTATTAACGACAATAATTGAAAGTAGAAAAAAATAGTTTATAAATAAACATTTGGGGAAAAAAAATTAGAAAAATTTTTTAGAAAAATTAAAATAAATAAATAAATAAAAGGTTTTCCTTAAAAAAGTCAAACTAAATTGAAAAGTCATATCCAATTTCACAATTTAAGAAGATTAGTTGGGGGGGGGGGGGGGGGGAATCGGTCATTTGTGCTTCTGACTACGCCCTATAAGATTACAGAAAAATGGTATATCTTTCCAATTATGATGCACGGACACCTCTAGAAGGTGGCGTATCCCATATCCTGCCGTGTCGGACACGTGGACAATGCTCGGACACGGTCAAGACACGTTTCAGAAGTAGGACATGCCGAAGGCATGGGGAGAACACGTCTAGGACACGACAAGGACACATATTGTGTCTGATTTACGCATTTTTATTATTGTTTTCCTTGGTTAATTATTTTGTTCGGTTGTTGTTGATTTGCAAAATGGATGGTTCGTTCTTCAATTTTGAAACTAAGTATGTTTATATGAGATTGTAAGACTAAATATGTTTATTTCTATGTTTGTAAGACTAAATATGTTTATTTCTATGTTACTGTTTTTATCTACTCATATATGACTAGTTTAATAGCTTTAAAATAATATATTATTTGTTTTTTCTCGCTTCCCGTTTCCTATACTTTTGAGGATTGTCGCTTCCCCATTTTCCGTATCCGTGCATCATAGCTTCCCAATATAGCACAAGTGTTGAACTACCCTTGAAGTTCGAGTTTCTTTCTTATATAGTTCATTTTAGTGTTTGTAGGAGAATAAAAAAGTTGTTCCCATGGCGATTTGTCAAGAATCTAGTGTAGAAGGTTCAAACAACCTTCAGCCAAAGGGAAACTGAGTTGAAAAGAAGACCCTATCCGGCATCAATCTTTCCCTTAACAATGGCGATCCACAGATAAACAAGTGCTCTAGTTTATCAAGAGAGCAAAACTAGCAAGGCAGACTGTAAGTGTGTTGTATTAAGTTCAGCAAGTGTTCAACACAGTAAAATAAAAAACTTTGGTGTAACTTGCATCACAAGCTACATCTGTAAAATTCAAAATAAAATATAAACTTATTAATTTTCTAGTCTGAACTAAATCCTACAATAGGATCCACTTATGATTGACTGAAGTTCATACCAACATTCTACAGACTACATAGTATATAGTACACCTACATCTCAATGGATAAATGTACATGAACTATTATTTGCTTGCTTCCCATTTAATAATCTGTAGCTAGAATGATGAGGCAGCGAACACACACGAGCAACACGATCATTTTCCTGTAAGATCACGAAAGTAAGATGGGTTATCGATTTGATATTTGACCTGGAAAACGTTATCTTGCAATCAGGCAAATAAGCTTCAAAGACATGATACCTTTGGCTAAGGCACTCTTACTGTCAATCTTCACGCCTGACATTTTCGGGAGGATTAATGAGCTTTGGAGTCCTTCTAAGAGCTGCATGATGGATGTTTCAAGATCAATTACTTCCATGTACAAAGATATGATATGGAAAATTTCAACACATTAAGCTATATAAACATGAACAATTCAAAAATAAATAAAAACATGGGTTTCAATTAATCAAGAGGCAAGTAAGAACAGTGTAGGGTTTATTTGTCGCTAAATGTGCACCTCTCTAGGTATAGATACCAAACACGCCCTAAGAGTTGAACAATGGGACACCATAATATTCTCTAATTCAAACAATCACAAAATAAACAAACTCTTCAAGGCAAGAACAAAATTAAGTCACATGCTTCAAACTAAGGATGGCAAAGAAGAAGCAATAACTCTTTTTAACTAAACTAGACGTCGGATTCTTTGCACTTCCGAGCAACTTTGAGATAATCAAGCATCATATGCATGATCATGTGTATGTCCTATGTTATATATACAAGCTGAAGCAATAGAAGTTCTAGTCCGAAGCTTACCTTATGTGTTGGACGAAATCTGCGATTAGATCTGCGAGGCTCACCAGCTCCACTTGGTGTATTGTCAGTTTCATCATTCTGTATTTTCTCCTCGTCGACTTGGGTCAATTGCTCACCGGATGCAATTGCCTTTTGTTTGCTGAGCACAGCAGCCTTGGCGCTCAACTTGTTAGCAAAAAGAGAGGATAATTTTTCTGCCTCATCGGTGCCTGAAGAAGATCCACGAGGTACTACGAGAGGCACCGACTTATTCGAGGTACTACGAGACCTGCGAGAACCAGTAGGAGCCTTCGAAGCTTGTCTCTCTTTGGGGTCAACTTCTGACTGATTTTTCATTTTCAATCCCCGCGATGCAGTTCCTCGAGGAATCGTGTGTTCTGCAGGGAAGTTTTTGGTGACTTCCACATATTTTCGCTTCTTGCCAGGTTTGGAAACACCATAAACCGCTTTTGATCCTTCCTTTTGCAACCCAGTTTTCATTGCTCTCCGTGTATCCGGTTTAGTCTCTGCCTCGGTACTCTTACCAATATTAAATACTTCATTACTAGCAGATAAAGCTAGTACCTTTGGTTTTTCATGCTTTCCTACAGCATTCCTAGCCTCATCCAAACATGCACTCTTTTCCTCAGCACTCCTTATTGGACTTCGCAACCTTGGTCTTTTCTCAAGTGGAGTATCACTCTGCAGTTAGCAAACCTGATAAATGGTCCATAAAAGAAAATGGGAACACGAATATGGTATCGCTCATGAACACTCTATCCAATTTACCTCATTAATCAAGTCATGCCCTTTCGATCTTGACCACTCTACCCAATTTCCGTTGCTCCAAATACGTGATGGGCGTAGCTGTTGAGAATTAACAGCAGATGTCTCTCCACCTTCTGCAGCAACAAAATGGTCAGTACATCAGAACTATACAGTGATATGTTGGATATTGTTTGCCCTCCTTAATTCACAAAGTTCACAAACCTGGAAAATGGACAGTTAATGGTGTCTCATTTTTCACAAAACCTTCTCGCCAGCTGGAAAGACAAGTTCAATGGGAAAATGAGTAATCAGATGTATAAAAATTACATATGCTCGGGAAAAAAAAAAAAAAAAAAGAGGAGACCTGCGAGAATATACAAGTTGCAAAATAATCAAGTCAAGGAAAAATATATGTAATCAGATTTCTAACCAGATCCTGAAAATTTTGAGATTCATCAACCTCACTTTACAAACAATGAAGATAATCAGATATGATTCGGCCAGAATACCAAGGAAGTAGATTTACATATGCATCATATTATTTCATTAAAGTTCTATGCCTGTTTTTTTTGGTGTATCGTGAAAATGTAGCTTTCCTCAGAAGAGATGAGATCCTCCATTAGGTTCTAGGACATCATATTCACAAGTCAAACACCACAACTACAACAGGAAAGCAAATTTTAATAAAATAGAATCTAAATCCATGTCTTGTTCATGCTCAATGGTTCGTTCAAGGCAAGGATTTCCAAACCAATTATTTTGGAGGGGCTGGCTGCCTAAAGAAATTTTTTGGCTCTGCAGAGGCAAGATTATAATGTACTTTATGAAAGGACGTTCATAGTTGATATATGAGATGACAGAGAACATAAACAGAGAAACTGGAATCACAATTAGAGCATGGAAATAAATCAGTCAATACTAATCCTAAATTGGTATGTAAAACATAAGGTACTGGAATTCAAAGACCAAAGAGAATGGTTCTAGACATGTGACAACCAAAACACCTTGAAAGCAATGCTGCGCCACCTCCTTTCTCCAACAGGATGGTCTTCTGTCTTTTTCAACATCAACATAAAGAAAGGTAGTCTAGTCCCTAAATGGATAAAATCAGAGGGTGTCTCAGGCTTTAACATACCTATCTTGTATACAAACATCAACCATATCTCCAACAACCCAAGCACGATTTATCATTGCTGACCTCCTCCTCTTCCTTGTTCCTTGCCGGTGTAAAGCAGTCATTGGAAGGACAGCTCGTATTTTTGGTGCATTATCTCCATCGCCTTCTAGGGGCACCCATTCCTTCAGGTAGTCAGAACCTGAAAAAAATACAAATAAGGGATGTTATGAAGCATTGGAAAAAATATTATTAAAGTCAGAAACTAATGTGGAAGTTATAAACAAACACTTGTACAACTAAAAGCAGTCTTGGTCTAATGGTCAAAAACCACCGGTCAAAACCCTGTGGCATGAAATCTAACTCAACTCCATTAGTCATGAGGTGTTTGACTTCTACCGGAAGAATAAAAAAAATTGTATATAAGGCGGATGCTCTCCAGTGTGCATTAGTTTACATCAGGTCAGCTAATGGATCACAAGATTGCTAAATACATGGCAATTTAGTGTTAGAAAACACATTCAAAGAACATTTCCAGGGTGCTATTAAACAGTACACATGGAAGCCAGTCAGGGAAATGCCATATCAAGGACAACAGTGAAACCTATCTTATTATGGAACCTTAACGCTAACCAAACTACCAAGAATGTCAATTAAGAATCAATCCTGAACGCAAATATTTAGATGGACAGAAAAGCACATTCAAACAGCTAGCATCCAAAAGTTAGGTGCACTTTCTAGCAGCACATGCATGAACAGATTACAGAAAAAAACCAAATTGTACAATTATATAATGATAGATGCAAGATATTAAGAAAATGCTTCTATACTTCAAACATCAGAGCACCAACAACGATTAGAGGTAGAAGTTCATCAAAATATATTTTAGTGGAGAAATAGTATAGCAGATCACATTCTCAGTAATACCTTCTTTTGATAAAAGACTACTATATTGTACAAAAGCTTTTCCATCATGTAAAGTGGCAACATGGGCTGCGAACCAGGCAGGCTTGATGCCATCACCATTCTTGTATACCTGAAAAACAAGAGAAGGTGAGGATAACCCATAAAGCATTCAGATGCAAACAATCAAAACCAATAGGATTATTGCATCTAAAATATTTTAAGATCACTAGGAAAAGAGAAAATATCTATCTATACAAATCATAACAATAAAATAGAATCACTCTGGGGAAAGAACAATAGCACGGTATTTTAAGCACTATGTTTCAGAGACCTCAACACTAGTTCCCTCCTTAATTATGTTTTCTTGTACTGTACCCAGCTCCTCTTGTTCACCATCAACACTTCCAGGTCCTGAACTAGTTCCAAGTAGAAGAAGCCCTCTGTCATTGGAACCCTCATTGCTCTTGCCTATGACTTGCTCCTTCTCCCCAACAGCAACGGATTCTGAGATGCCACATTCATTTCTAGCACTGGAGTCATTTGAGAACTCCCCTGAAACAACCTTCTCCTGATCTAAGATCTCGCTTCCTTTCACACCTGGAGGACCACCATGCTCCTTAGTAGCAACATCAGTACACCCTACATTTATTTGTTCATTCATTCCACTGCCTGATTTCAGGGCCAGATTAGAAGAGGCCTGAGGCAATTTCCAGTAGCCTTCTGGACCGGCATTTATTATTTCTTTCAAAGGCAGTGGATCACCCATCGCCACAATTTTTCCTGCCTGAGACACAGCTTCTGCAGCAAGCTCAGCGGCTTTAACTATGGCATCTAAATTTTCAGCTCGCTTTGCAGCAGCTGAAGTAGCTTCTAATCTCCTCTTAGCTGCTTCTCTAGCAGCAGCCAGAATGGAACCAGATTGATTACTCACATCACCACCTGTTAGGATTCTTGTAGGTGTAAGACTAGTCACGTTATGCACATTCGAGACCAGACTTCCACTTTGAGCTCCATCCCCTGTTTTTCTAAGAGTCAATGCTTCATCAACCATTAGTTTTGCATGCAATGCAGCAATGGATGCAACCCTAGCAGCTGCAGCTGCTGCTTTTGCAACAGAAGCAGAAGCTGATGCAGATCCTAAAGCAGCAGCTATTTTCACTTCGTCTTTTTTATTCAGTTCAACTTTCTGATCAGCCAATTGATTCCATAAATCTTGGCAATGGCTTACAGCAGTAGTAGCTAAAATAGAAGCCTCCTCTGCCTTCAGCTTTGCATCTGCAACAATTTTCGAGGTCTCGTCTGAGCAATCAAGGGTCATTTGAGCATTTGTAGAATCAACTTGCGGTTGAGGAACAGAGCAAGCAGGCAAAACATCTGCCACTGATGCTGTTACATGGCTATTGGGAATTGCAACTGGAACCATTACTGTAGAGCTTGGCGAAGAGGAAGCAACTATTGTTTCTGTTAAGGGACTCTTGGGAATATCATTAGAAACCTCAGCTTTCTTTCTTCTTCTGGGTTCTGGATCAGTAGAAGGCAGTTCCTGTAACATATTACCTTTTGTTTGATCATTCATTTGGGAGCTCCCTGCAAGCACAGTACTGGGGATGAGTATAGGAACAAAAGGAGTCGATGTGATCTTCAAACCAGATGACACTGGAACCATTACTGTAGAGCTTGGTGAAGAGGAAGCAACTATTGTTTCTGTTAAGGGACTCTTGGGAATATCACTAGAAGCCTCAGCTTTCTTTCTTCTTCTGGGTTCTGGATTAGCAGAAGGCAGTTCCTGTGACATATTACCTTTTGTTTGATCATTCATTTGGGAGCTCCCTGCAAGCACAGTGCTGGGGATGAGTATAGGAACAAAAGGAGTCGATGTGATCTTCAAACCAGATGACACTGGAACCATTACTGTAGAGCTTGGTAATGAGGAAGCAACTATTGTTTCTGTTAAGGGACTCTTGGGAATATCACTAGAAGCCTCAGCTTTCTTTCTTCTTCTGGGTTCTGGATTAGCAGAAGGCAGTTCCTGTGACATATTACCTTTTGTTTGATCATTCATTTGAGAGTTCCCTGCAAGTACAGTGCTGGGGCTGAGTATAGGAACAAAAGGTGTCGATGTGATCTTCAAACCAGATGACACTGGCAATAAGAAATCTTTAACGGGGGTCAGTTTCGGTGTTGCAGTAATAGGTTCTGTGGACAAGTGAGAATTTAGATTTTGACCAGAGCTTTGTGAAATACATGGACTGGGAGAAAAAGGGGCCTGAGATGGCCAAGTCATGTGACCAGTGATGGTTTGTACAGGACGATCCTGACAAGGATGTAGAGGATATACTACAGGTTGGTTATCTGAAAACGGCCTTCTCTGCAGGTTACTGGACTGTGAACCATCATGGTAAGGTGTAGAAGAACTCCAAACCGGAGATGAAAGAGGAATCATAGGATTCAAAACTGTTGTTGGGGTAGCCGTTCTCCCAGCCGGGCTCACAGGTAAGCTAACCACCTTACTCTGTGGAGATACTAGTTTTCCAGCCACATCAGGCACTTTAGCACCTGATAAATTGATAATATTCCAGCAAAATTTAATCAACAGCATGATCAAAAACAAAACAACCTGGTCAGAACAACTAGTTAACTGAAGAGCATAAATCATATCCACATAACCAGTAGAATGAGAATTTATAGGGCTTTCACCACTTGAATGAGACTGTTTACTACGACTCCTTCCAGCAGCAGTTTTCCAAATTTGCTCCCATACACCTCGCTCTCTATCTGTAATACATTCGGAAACATGTCAAAGACATGAGCTAGTTTGACCTAAGTGAAACATAACTTGCACGGTTTAAAATCAGAAGCTACCAGATGACCCAAAAGCTGAAAACATGGAGGTTTCATCAGGTACTTCCCCTTGGCTGCACATATAATGAAAAGCGGTTTTAAGTTCAAAGAAAACACAATAAATATGAATGGTCAATTTCTTCTGACTCTGATGCTGTCTTGTTTCAAGAAGAGAACTTACATTATCGATCCATACACAAATATCTGAGCCAGCAATTGCACTTGCTGCAAGTCAGTAAAAGGCTGCTGGGAGGCTTTTAATGAAGATGCAAAACTCTTCAAAGCTGAAGCATTCAAATCTGACAGATAATAAATAGGAAAATCTATTGTGGTTGAAATATTCTTGCTTTTCTGTTCTGTGAGACCGCAGGGTTGCAACCCAGCAGGTTGACCTTGTAGGCTACTACTGCCAGGACTAGAGGCAACTCTCAAATTTGTATCATCTTTATGAGGAGACTTTTTTGGGGTTGTACTCGTCGCATTAATCCCCTTTGCTGAATTCTCCTTAGCAACTCCTTTTCCAGACACTTGTCTTTTACGCCCAGAAGTAGTTTTGGGCATCCCATTTGCATCTTCTCCAGCATTATGACCAGAATTTTCTAGTGGCAATCCAGCCTGGACCTTGCTCACATCAGGTGTTGTGGCTCCCTCTGAAACCTTCAGGAATTAAATCACATGACAAATGAATGACTAGTTGAGATGCTGATGTAGCAAGAAATCCTTATAAGGTAGGATACATAAGCCATATATATATATATAGTGCTCAAATGCAGAACATCAAATCACTTTACTTTAAAAAACTCTTACCGCTGCAGACTTGTAAAGTTCAGCAATTGGAAATGGTGTCCAATTATTGGATTTTTCTCTTCCAACATCTGGTAGAGAATTGACCTTAAAGGTAAAACTGTTGGCATCCCCTGATTTATCTTTTAACTTTGGGTCTGGAGTAGATGGATTAATCTCAACTAACTCAGATTCTCCAACTACCTCTTGCTTTCCTTCATCAGGAATGATGGCAGTAGACAGACTGATGTTCACTGGAAAATCGCATGGAACCTTCTGAGGATCTGCAAAGGTTATAAAAGTGAGTAAGCTTTTGTTTTTCTTTAGTATCTAAAAAGAAATTACAGTAACACAGCAGTTTCTTGGAATGCACCAATGACACGGATTAAACTTTGAAATAGGACTATTTCTGTTATGTTTTAGTCTGCTTGTCCGGTTGAGCCGACACATGGAGAGAGAGAGAGAGAGAGAGAGAGAAAAAAAAAAGAAAAAAAAGGGGGGGGGGGGGGGGGGGGGGAAAGGACAATAAATGATACAATCTCTTTACAGTAACCCAGCAAATCACCACCTAAAGTTGCCCCAAAACTGCAACAATATATGATAAGCCTCGAACATTGACAGTAGCAGCAACAGCAGCCTGTTCTTACCAAGCTCACTAAATCATTGTAATTTAGGGTTTCTCATTCATGTTTTTTCTTGTAGTTTATTTGCTTTCTTGTCTAGTTCCTTTACTAAGTAGGTGAACATTATATACCAATAGCATAGATAAATACACCAGCTTAGCTCTTGTCCATCAACTCAAAGAACTAATGATAAACTAGATCTATTCATGAGATACATTGATTAGGTGAATTCTTTGTTTAACTCAACTTTTACTGTCACTCCCTGAAATCAAATATATGATCCGTCCAGGAAGGGATTAACATCGTTGTACAATATAAGGGTCATTATATAATAAAAAGTACTCATGACAAAACTATCACTTTATTGCATTTGTACCAATTTAATGCAAACAATTATGATATGGATAAGTTTTAGCAAGAAAAAAAAAAAGATCTCCTAGTTCATTTAACACTAAGTAAAAGTCCTCAATAAATGACTACTAATAACAATAAAACAAATGTACTGACCCCCAAAAAAAAGCTAATTTCAAGACATATGTGGAAAGCATATGCTTAAAACTCTAAACTGACAAATATTGTATACCATCGGAAGTATAGGAACTTTTTGACAAATGTAGGATGAACCTTCACAACTTCTTCTTGATGTAAAAGAGAGAATTTATTAGAATTATCACAATTTGAAGATTAGAGTTGCCACCAAAGGGCCAAACAAGCTAAGAAATACCGGTGAGAAGTCTTGATATCAGAGATTAATACAAGAGACTTGACTGCAAGGCTTTATACCAACTGCACTAATGCAGAAAAAATCATCCCCTAAATAAGGACAAACAACACACCTCTAACTGAACATAAAATCAAGGACATATATGTTACCAAAGCTAGCCCAACTAATTGAATTAATACGTCTAAATGCAAATTAAAATAGATGAAGAAACAAACATGCAGGAGAAAATAATGACAGATGAACAGAAATTGCCAGGAAAAAATGCAGTGATATTAGAGCATAATTACCAGCAGCTGACAAATATCCTTCCATAACGTTGACCTTGTTCAAAGGTGAATTATCACACACAGAATGAACCTCCGGTGGCTTTGAGTACTCAACTAGGTTTTCTTTATGAGATTCACTCTCACTTGCATTATTACAAGCCTCTGCAAAAGTTGTAAGCTTCCCGTCCGTGTCAGAAAACTGTGATGTTGTAGATTCATAATGCATGCCAAATTTGGCATTGCATACACTATCTACTTCAGCTGCCACTTGTTTAGACTCATTCAAAATTGATGAACTGGAATTGATTGACATTCTGGCACCATCCTCTTCATTCTCATTTGCACGAGAAGATTCTCTTCTACAAGATTGACCATTTGTATCTTCATTATTGTCCTCTTCAACAGGCTCAATGTTCCTATTGCAAGCGATGAATTTGATTTCTGAGACAGCAGAAAAATCATGTTAGATGCAAAATCAAGATAAGAGATGGAGAGAAGAGAACTTAGCAACAGAAAACACAAGCATAGACATAGTAAATTTCAACACTTCATGACTAATAACAAAGTTTGTCCCCATGGTAGAGAAACCCTTCTTCCTAAAGTAAACATGAGATTTTGCAGAGTACCTGGTTCCATCTTGCTCTCAAATTCTGGTTGTGGTTGGTTTAATACAGTATCATCGTGACTATTGCTTTTCATCATGGCTGATGATCCCACCCTGTCATTATTACTTAGAGCAACACAAGTATCAGAACTTACGTCAATAATATCACTACACAGCCTAATGGTGTCCTCTCTTTCTGCTTCAACAGAAATATCCTCATTTCTGCAGGTATAAGAAGGCTGCAGCTCTGCCTCCTCAACACTGACTGCTGAAGCACCATGAAGATCCTTCACACTTTCAGCTTCAATTGTATCCCTCGTCAAATCAACAAGAGCATGTGATACAGGAAAACAGAGGGATTCACAAGCATCAACAATATTAGCATTGTTGCTCTTACCTATCGAATGTTCACTGTCTCCATTGTTCAAAGATGATTGAGAAAAACTCCTTGATACATCATCACCCTGTCCACCTTGTTTATGTGAGAATTCATTCACATTATCCACATTGTCACTGCTCAATTTATGATCTAACTGGACAACTGAACCTGTCTTTGGTTCTGCATTAGAATGGTGTTCAGCATCAATATTATCCAACTTAGTAGCATGCAGTTCTGAGTCATCTGTTGGCATATCATTGTCCCCATCCTTCACCTCCAGTAACTGAAACTTAATTTCTTGTGTGCACAGAATCCCAGAAGATTCATTTGAGTTGATACTAACTTCAACAGCAGGTTTGCGTACGGATTTTGCAATCAAGCTTAAACTATGAGCAATTTCATCAGCATGCATAGCATCTTCAACCTTCTGTTGTTCCATAATGTGGGTTTCTGCATCAAAAGTCTCCTCTGTTGCAAGCTGTTTTTTCATAGCATCGTCAGCAGCTTTAGTTGAATCATATATGCCCTCAACACCATAGATTACTGGCTCATCTGTTGACTGTGAAGGGCCGGTACTTATAGAGCTTGAACTAATATTATCATATGGCACAACCATGTGAGATAAACCATCTCCATCTCTGGCCACAGATTCATGTACAGGACATTCGCCACCACGTTCAGATTTATCATCACGTTTAGTGTCCAGTAACAGATCTCCTTCCTGCACAGGTGCTTTACATTCTTCCACGAGAACATGGCACGTGACTCTGGAACTTTCATATTTTTGGACCAACTCTTCCTGAGCCTGAAAAACCTTTTCATTTACATGATGTTCTAATCCTGTAAAATTGTTTAGGTGCTGATCATCCTGAGGGATAGTGGCATGTGAAATTCTTGTACACCCACCATTTAAACTATTATGCTCAAACACAGGTTCCATTTTCTTTGTGAAGCTACCCAGTTCATAACTATATTCACTAATAGTGTCCTTAGGCACTATCTGCTCTTCCCCGACAGACTTTAGTAACATTTCAACGGACTCAATTGATGTTGCCTCAGACCAAACATCATTTGGCCTAGTAATAGTATGAGATTCAGTAGCACTAGAGCTAAAATCAATTATGGTACTTCCATTAGTGTAGTCTTCTAACCACTGGTCTCCTTGATCTTGAATGTCAGGGAAAACTTCAGTTTCACCAAGACTGTCAAATCTTAGATGCCCCTGAAGGCTATCATCAAAATCAATCCTAGGAAAAGTGTATGGTAACACTGAAGACGACTTGGTCCTAGACTCACCAGCTAGCTGAAGTTTATGACCTTCAGTATCCCAGTCATCACAATCCATTGGTGGATCCCTACACAAGACAAAGTTGCACATGCAGTAATAGAAGTGAGGAACCATATGAAAATCTGAGTATTATCAAGAACATGGGAGAACAATTATCACCAATATGATAAAAATATCTATTGAGCAAAACATTACCAAAAGGGGTGAAGAAAAATGAGTCAAATAATACCAGGAGACTCCGCCCCTCAAATCAGAACAAGCAACTTTTTTCAGCAAAAGGAACCTAAATAATGGTTCATGAGTTGATAGACTCCACATATTTATTCCTTCTAATGTTTTGTACTTCAAATTGGTAAGGTCACATGATTTAAAAGTTTTCTTCACTTATCTATATCAAGGAATCTAATTATTTTAGCAAAAAAAGAGGCATTCTTAGCAAGTAATGAGATGACAAATACAGTCAAGTACTGTAGCCTATAAGATATCAGATTAAAGCAACTAATTAACAAGGTAAATCCTACATGGTACCACTAGGCTTTGAACTTCCGTACTTTAATGCAGTGGATAGCAACTTTGAAATTTATATGATAGTCTGAAATATTCTCTGGCGTTCTTTTCCATTTCATTGTCAAAATTCAAACCGTGGATCTGACCTCTCTCTATGATAATAGATCTCACTTTCTCAGTGATATAGGATCTCACTTCTAATCAACAAGGGACTCCTAAGTCGATAAGATCCCAATTCTTTCAAACAAATAAAACGTATAATATTGATTTCAGTCTTTCATGGCATCCATCTCAGCAACATAGCTTGACTGAAACCATTTCTAGTGTGATAGTAACTTTGAAGCATAATCAAACTGGTATAGTGGTATTTCATGACTATTTTAAATTCCAACAATGTCATTGTTCACCACATCGAAAATTCCAAATCATAGTGGCACCATTTAAAATTTCTCAATTATACTGCTTTACTCCGTATTTATTAAGGTGTGATAAATAAAAATAAATAAATTGTGAACAAATTGAAAAAAACACAAGGGATGAATACAAGTTATATAACCCTCTAGATACTTCCTTGATCCATAGTTATAAAGGGCATATTCAGTGGCCCATGTGCCCATCTCACCCCTGTTTGTAACGACGTAACCATAGTAACCACTCGTCTTTCCAGTTTCCACTCATGAATTCCAGACAGATTCTCATCCACAGTAGACAACCCTTCAAAAGGTAGCCAAATTGCTCTACATATTGAAGGTATAGCAAGGTACTGTTTATTTCTTGATTTTCATTTTTCTCACAGACATAAGCAAATTTTATCCTAGTTTATCAAACATTAACCTATATTAGATGAAT